>CM038795.1:172406399-172651582 GCA_021764765.1 Vicia sativa
ATAAACACAATATAAAAACATAAACACAAGTACCATCATTATTAGAAGCTTCATGTGGTGGGTTGTCCTCGTTACTAGCCATGTGACCTGTAATAATGTGACCGTTAGAAAACATAAACACATTTAGAAAATTCAAGTAGCATTGAATGAATAAACACAATATAAAAATATACACACAATTACCTTTTCACTAACGTCTCTTTCTTTTCTTGGTTTGAGTATGAATTACTTGCCTCTTAACAACGCGGAATGATGGATTGATCCAAATTCTCTCATTATGATCCTTCCTAATATATGATTCATCCGCTATAATATTCTCATCATTATCATTTCTTCTATATGACTCCTTCTCAACATCAATATCACTTTGATCTACACTTTTATCATCAATAACTTTGTTAGATAAAAGCACTATAGACCATTTCGTACTTTTCAGATCAATGACATAGAAAACTTGTTCAGCTTGATAGGCTAGAATAAATGGCTCATCTTTGTACCCCACTCTATTAAGATCCACTTGTAAAACTCCCGATTTATCCATTTATATGCCACCATTATGTACCCACTTGCAACCAAAGATAAGAATCTGAAACTTCTCATAATCAAACATCCAAATGTGCTTGATAACCCCAAAATATGACAAATTTGCATATTCGGGGTTTAAGTCCTTCATACTTGAAACGTGCATTGACTCAGCTACCAAGGTGACACCACTATATTCCATAGTACTTTATCATCATGTTCTTTGGTATAAAATGTGTATCCGTTACTTGTGTGTGCGTTAGCTATAAGAAAACACATGCAAACTCGGACCATATGCTAAACATCTCAACCTTTTGTAACTGAAGCGGGATCTGAATCAAAACTTGAATAAATATGATCCTTGAACCATTGTATAAAACTTGGATTGTGCTCTAATACTATCCAATTTTCATTTCTATTCAGATTTAAACCTCAGAGTTCATGCTTGTGCATTTCAACATACGACTCAACCTCATTGTCATTTTGCAGAACATACAAATGTACTTGATCCCGTTCAGCCCTAGACACGTGAAAATTTTATTTCAATTAAATTTTCCTTCATTTCTTTTGAAAATATGAGATTTGGGTAGTCCAACGGATTGAACATTGAAAAATATTCAATACAAAACTCAATTGCTTCTTCAATAATGTAGCATTCAACAATACAACCCTCTGGCCTACTTCGATTTTTCACGTACCCTTTTAATATAATTATACAATGCTCAACAGGATACATCCATCTCATATAAGTTGGTCCACATAATTGTGTCTCTTTCGCAAGATGAACAACAAGATGTACCATAATATCAAAAAATGAGGTAGGAAAATACATTTCAAGTTCACACAGAGTAATAACTATTTCTTTTTGCAATACTGGTAAGATCTCAGGATCGATCACCTTACTACAAATTGACTTGAAGAAAAAACACAATTTAGTTATGACGCTTCTTACTTTATCTGGCAAAATAGAACGTATACCTATTGGTAGAAAATGCTCCATTATAACATGGCAAATATGTGTCTTTAAACTCTTTAACTTCAGGTTTTTCATAGACACAATTCTTCTAATGTCTGAGGAGTAACCTTCTGGAACTTTAACTTCACTTAGAAACTTACACAATATTTTTTTCTCCTTTCTAGATAAAGTATAAGCAATGGTAGATATGTTTGTCTTCCTTTTTTCATGGGTCATAATTCAGTTCTTATTCCCATCTTTACCATGTCCTCCCTTGATTTAAGGACATCCTTATACTTTCCTTTTATATTGAGCAATGTACCAAAAACACTTTCAAATACATTTTTTCAATATGCATAACATCAAGAAAATGTCTTACACACAAATATTTCAAATATGGCAATTTAAAAAATTGGACTCTTCTTCCACCCACTTGTGACAACCGTATGTCCAAAAGGCTTGCCAAACTAAATACTCACATTTTTCACCTTTTAAAAAATTTGGTAACCTGTCAATTCAAGTGGAGCTCTACGTTGTTCGGTATCTCCATTGAATGCTTTTCTCCATCCACGATATTGATGTTTAGAATTTAAGAATCTCGATGACCGAAAGACATTCTTCTGACATAATTCTAATCGTGTCGTATCGGTTCCATCTTCATAGACAGGACACACATATTGACCTTTAATGCTATACCCTGATAGATTTTTGTATGCTGGAAAGTCATTAATTGTGCCAAACAACATCGCCCTCAAATTGAAATTTTCTTTCCTATATCCATTATAAACCTTCACACCGTTCTCCCACAAAATCTTCAAATCTTCGATTAAAGGTTTCAAGTATCGTCTATGTTATTCCACAGTTGTTTAGGCCCAAAAATTAACATAGATAACACCATGTACCTACACTTCATACATAGCCATGGAGGTAGGTTATAAATCATAAGAATCACAGACCATGTGGAATGTGAGATACATTGAAGACCATGCAGGTTCATTCTATCAGTAGATAACTCCAAGCGAATGTTATTTGCTTCTACTCTAAAATCAAGATAATCATTATCAATTTTCTTCCACTATGGTGCATCTGCCGGATGTTGAAACTTTCCATCGATGATTCTTTCCATCAATTTTCTTCCAATGTGGTGCATCTGCCTTTTTAAAATGACTATTATTTTAATAAATAAAATTTGTTTTTCAGATAATTGTCATTAGTATATGTAATTACGATTGATCTGAGTTAATTTTGCATGCTTGTGAAATTTCTAAACTCTTTGTCTTCAATTTATAGATCCTATGTATTTGATTATTTATTATTTAATTTGTCATTTTACTATTTCCCACGGAAGAAAAAGATTTCTAAACACATTTCAAAAAACAATATTGGTTTACATTGAATATTATTTCATAAATAAACTAAATATGCTTTCTTTTCTTTTCAAGCAATTTTATAAAAAAAGATAAATAAATAATTTGATTAAATAATACATTATTTTAGTGAGTAAATATCTTCTCACCCCAACGGTGCAATATTAGTACAAGTAGCTTTACCATGGTCCAAAAACATAATATTCCCCTCTACTAATATGAAAGGTTTAAAAAAATAAGTCAAAAGTTTGTTAAGAAAATGGATTCTTACTATTATCAAGTTTGTTAGGCTTCTTATTCTTAATTGTGTTAAGAGGATAAACATAACACACCGATATATGTAAGAGACATTTAATAACATTTTTAAATTTATAAAAGGGTTTTACAATTCAATTAATGCTCGAAACTATATAATTATTTTTTAAAACCTAACTTTGTACACTATAAAAAGATCAAATAATATTCACATTTTTACACACAAAGAAAAATATGGCTGAAATTCTAAAGTTATTTTATACTTTTATTCTATTTATTTCGTTTTTTATTGTTGCAACAAAAGCTGATGGTAAACTATTTTTTATCCTTCATTAATTTCTTATTTATTTTATTAGGGGTATTCGCGGTGCGGTTTGAGCGGTTTTGACGCAAAAAATCATCCGAACCGCGAGAGAAAAAGGCATGCGGTTTGGTTTGATTCGGTTGACTTTTAAAAAAAAAACCAAACCAAACCAATGCGATTTGGTTCAGTGCGGTTGGTTCAGTTTTTTACAAATAATTTGTTGAGTCATACATTCACATATATATGATAACATAACTTTGTATTTGGTCATTCATACATGATACACTACTAAATTATAACCAAAAAACTAATCATATTTGGACAATAACTTCTCATTTAATATGCAAAAGTTAGATTAGACAAAAGTGAAATAATAAACATAAAATAATAGCATAAAACAATATAAAAAATATTATAATAAAACAACAACAAAAAATAGAAGAGATGAGAAATTAGTGAACATGAAAAAGAAAGAACATGGGAGAGGAGATATTAGAGATAAAGATGTGCGATAAAATAAAATTGAAAGAGAGAAATATTGCATAAAAAATAAGAACGTGCAAAGGAAACAATATAAGAGAGTAAAGATTAGATAAGAAGAGACAAGATGTAAGTGGTTAAGATGAAGTGATAATGTTAGAAGATATTTAAGAAGATTGAAACTGAAATCATAACTGTAAAGATGAGAAAATTGTCTGTAATCATAAGGCTAACGTATAATAGATTTAGGTTTGGGTTAGATGCGAGTTAAGAAAAATTTAAGATGTAACATAATGCGGTTTAGTTTGGTTTGTAAAATACAAACCGCAAACCGAACCAAACCATGCGGTTTTGTTAAAAAAAATGACCCAAACTAATCCGAACCAAATGCGGTTTTTTACGATTTCAATTTGGTTTGGTTTGATTTGCAGTTTTCTATTGAGTTGGTTTGGTTTTGAACACCCCTATATTTTATAGTTTAGACGCAATTTTTAATCATGTTTTAGGAAATTTTATTTTACTCTCTTTTTTCAGGACCTGTTGAATGTGAAACTGATGTAGATTGCAAACCAAACTATTGCATGTTTTTTAGTGGCATGTGCATTGATAACAAATGTTTATGTAGTGTGAAGAATCCAAAAGAAACAAATGTGTATATAGAGGAAGGTTTCTTAGATTCTATGAGCATTAGATCAAAGAGAGTACATAAACAACATGCAGAGAAGAACGCAATCTTGGACTAGCAAAAGAAATGTGCGATATATTTTATACTTCAAGCCTTCCATAAGCTGTCATATTTAATTATGATGGTGACATCCAATAATTGTATTTCCACCCTAATATCACATAATATCACAGACCTTGCAGTTATGATAATGTAATATACAATGATGAAAATGAAATGAAATAAGAAAGAAAATAGTTTTATTTATATTTTTTTGTTTTCGCTTTATTTTTGGAGGAATCACCATGGAGGATCTTCCTCACCAGGTTCATAAACATAATTGTATTTCGAGGTAAAGAATCTTTCTCACGAGATTTTTCATTTATAAAAATATATGATTCTCAATCTTTCATGATAAGGTTCTCAAAGGATTCCACATCTCGTAATGCAATAATTATATTAGACTCCAAAATCAAAAGTCTATATGCTTTACTATTAGGTACATAATCTACAAAAACAAATTTAATCCTTCGAAGATCCAACTTAATTCTTTTAGGATCCATATTCGTATAATAATCTACAAACACCCCACACTCTAAAATAATTAATATTTGACGCTCTATCGTTTCATACCTCATATGAAGAAATGTTGATTTTCTTCAAAGGAATTATATTCTTTATATGACAAGCAGATAGCAAAGCTTCACTCCATAAACTAAATATGAATTTAGACTGCATTAATATGATATTTATCATATATTGATATGTCTTATTCTTTCTTTCTGGTAGACCATTTTGTTACAATGTACGAGTTGAGGAACATTCATGTATAATACCATACTCTTCATGATATGCATCAAATTCGTAAAAATATTCATCGCCTTCAAGGCAATAAAGATTCATGCTTTAAAAAACATACATGTGTGAATCTAGAACAAATCATCAATAAAAGTAATGAAATATCTATTTTCTCCCCGGGTTAACATGCCATTAAATATACATAAATACAAATGCACAAAATCAAACAAGTTGGTATTTCTTTCTACATTATGGAAAGGTTTCTTAATCGTTTTGGATCTAACACATATTTTATATTTTTCAAAATTATTAACATAACGGGAAATTAAATCAGATTTAATTAATCTTTTCATAGTGCTAATACCAATATGAGCTAGTCTACTATGTGATAAAGAAACCGATTCAATCATATAAACATTAGTATAAACGTTATTAATTGTTTTGTCAATAGTACAAAGTTTAACCACCTCCTTAGCAAAATAACTTTTTCCCATAAATACACCATTATGGGTCAAGATTGACTTACGATTCATACAAAGATTTAATATCCGTTTTCCAAAAGACTTCCCACTAACAAGGTTTCTGACACTATTACAGAAAACACTAACAACGGTGGCACCGAAATACATACAATGACAGTTGTATGTTCATTGTTAGGTAAGGTGTGATTGTATGTACACTAGTTTCCTCTGTTTTAAATATGCAATTCTCTGGTTTTCAAATTCTTCACATTTTTTATCTTGTAACTATTATAACCATATCAGAGAATTTACAACAACCAGGATTTTTATTAACCATGCATAAAGAGCACAAAAATAAGCTAACATTGTGCATCAAAAGTCAAAATTAATTTTTACATCAGACACAATAAGTTTAAGTCAAAAGTAATATTCACATCATCTATACAAAAAATAAGTCATTAGCACATCTCAATGAATCAATCAGCAGGACGACCCTTCAGCACATTGTGGATATATGGCCAACGTTCAAAGATCTACAAAATCCTCAACGGGGAATGAGGTTTCATCATTAAACATCTACATAAGAAAGAGAAAAAAATGAATATCATGCATGATAACAATTTAATTGTCAATTTATATATTAATATATGTAAATAATTTATGACATATATACTTTATCCCATGAGTCAACAATGTCGGCAATGACAATGTTTAACATGTGATTCATGACATAATATCCTCCCTCGTAAGTCTCGGGTTGTCTCCTCGTCTACAAATTTAAGCAATAATTATACGAAAATATCCACATATAAATGTAAATGAAGTAAATAGGTTATCAGGCCACTTACTTTAGGAAAGATCCATGAAGACTTGTAGCGACAAAACTACAGTATAAGCCATTGAATTGACTTAACTCAAAAATAACAAAAGAGTCGCTACCGCGCTTTTATTTTATCCAAAGGATTAGGAAAAATAGCGAATAAAATCCTAACAAAAATCAGAGATCTGGGACCGGGGGTTAGCTTTGCAAAGGGAAGGTGTTAGGCACCCAAAGCATCTACGGTACTCCGCATAAACCTTTTTGAAAATTTGTATATGTGCTAAAAAAGATATGTACAAAAATGTCTGGAGAGATGAGAAAAGAAGTATTTTTTATAATTTTTGATTGATAGAACTTCCAATGAGTTCCAGGCCTACATACCAACAATGTGCAATGTTGAAATCAAAACCAAGTAGTTCGGCTAGAAAAGACTAAAGTTGTGTGTTGGTTGATTTTAGGAAAAATGTTTGTTAGAAAAGTCACAAAGAGCTCAAAAAATTTGAATGAGGTTAGGTGTGACACCCCAAATTAATTCAATTATTAAATAATTAGAAATTTAATTATTAATTTAATTAAAGGTTTAATTATTGGCATTTTTGAATTAATAGATTTAATTGATTAATTAAATGATGGAAGTGTCAAGGGTGTGAAGTTGACTTGGAGGGTGTATGGAGTAAAAGGCTCTACTTAATTCTAATTTATTTATTTCTATTATTTGGCAAATAAAAAGGAATAAATAAAGGAATAAAAGGAAACAAGTGAAAAAGGAATTAGGATTGCATTCTACGTGAGATTGGAGAAGAGAAGAGAAAAGAGGAGAATAAGCCAAACGCCGGGAATTCGAAGATTCATCGCAAGGTAAGGGGGATTGATCTGATTTTTATGCCTTATAGGTTTTGATGATCAATATAACGAATCGATCCGTTAGGAATCCCGAGTTAGGATGATTGAGTGTGCCCTAACGTTATAATCCGACGTAAAATCATGGTTGGTGATGATTCGACATGTTTCGGTGATCAAAAATATGTAAAAATGCAGTAATAAATCCTGTTATGTGATAACATGATGTTTGGTGATGATTGGATTTAATTGGAATTCGTAACAGTGGCTAAAAATTGAGTTTTTGATGAAAAACAACAGTATGGGTCGACACATAGCTTTATGCATCGATGCATGCAGTGAAATTTTAGAAAACCAGAAGCAACGAAAAGGCATGCATCGACTCATAGAGCCATGCATCGGCTCAAAGGAAGATTTTTTTAGTAATGCATCGACCCAAGATGCGTATGCATCGATACATAGGCCAAAAACAAAGCTATGCATCGACACATGATGCGTATGAATCGATGCATACTGAATAATTTTTGAAAAATGTAGAATTTTAAAGTTATGCATCGATGCATCCGTATTATGAGTCGACACATGTTGTTTATGTATTGATGCATAGGCTTATGCATCGATACATGGTGTACAGAACAGAACATGATTTTTCTGTAACGGTTTCGTTCATATCTTTTCAACCGTAACTCCGATTTAGGCATAGTTGGTATCGTTGGGAAGCTTAGAACGAGTACTACCTGTTAATAACTTTTACAAAACCAGTAATTGAGATCTGGAGGAATTAATATGGTTTCCATAATAAGAATATGTTGTAATTTTGTGGTTATTTGTTACGTATACTTGTTGTATGTTGATTCCATGTATTGTGATTAACGTTATATTCATAATTTCACTGTTAGCATATGTTGTTGCTGTTATTGATCATGAACGGAATAATGTTGTATGTTCATATTTCGTATTTTGAAATGTTGCATGCTTCTGATGTGCATGCATAAGCATTGTTGATGGTTCATTCCCATTGGGTGGAATTGAGCTTGCAGGGCCAATAACCGTACCTAATGGATAGAGGTGGTGAGGCTAGATTCTTGACCCAGTGATGTATGGGCGAATCATTGATTGACGTTGTTTTCCGAGTGTAAGCGGAACAGGGTGTGGACTTGGTTCACGTTTGGTACCACATGCATTTGAGTTTGCATTGCATAAGTAATTATAACATGTTAGGATGGTTTCCAGTGTTATAATTGCATTGATTGTTGTTGTATGCATAATGATCTATGTGTTTGTATTTGATAATTGTATTCTAATGATGTTAATAAGGGTGAAATAACAAATTGGTTATTTTATTGTGTTAAAGGAATGTATAATGCATCTTAATCTTGATGAAATCTCACCCTTACTTTAATGATTTCAGATTGAGGAGTATAGCTGCTCGAGATTTGGTGAGGACAGCTTTTAGAGTTGTGCTACTTAGTTAATCCGCGTGTCAGTGTCATGCTCTGGTAGTTGTAACACTGGGGAACGATTGATGGGAATTTTATGGATTTAAAACTGATTGTTTTTGTTTATGTTATGGAATCGTTGTGATTTGAATTATTCCGGATTCTTATGTTATTTCCGTTGTATAAACATAACCCTTGGTTTGATTTTAATTACTAAGTTCTTCAGTAAAAAGGCATGCTTCACTGTTTTTGTTATTTTTAAATTCTTAAAATTGTGACGCCCTTGATGTTATGTTTAAAACTCTGATAGAATTATATAAATCGCGGGTAAATTAGAAGGGGTGTTACAATAGTGGTATCAGAGCATAGTCGGTCGTGTCTTAGAGTCTTTATCCCTTTTGTATGCAACTAGTGCAAGGTAAAGCGTCGATAATGTGTCTGATGTGATTGTTTTGTAATGTTACAACAATGGCGGAAGAGGTAACGGAATAGCGATCTTGCTATTGTTGAAGCCTTGGGAATGTTGGCTGGAGTGCTTGGAGGAATTAGTTGGGAGGAGGTGTTGGTGCGATAGGCGGTTGGAAACAATCCTCCATTGTTCAAAGAACTCATGATCCGAAGTTGCTCGAAATGGTTGAAGGAGATCGAGAGGATCTTGAGTGATTGATGTCTTGGAAGAGTGAAGGTGAGGTATGGTACTCACATGGCGGAGGAAGGCGATGGTGGTGGGTTGCTACCGGGATGAAATGGAACAAGATGGTATTGCATTCACTTGGGTGTTCGGAGAGATTTTACGGAGGTACTCAAGATATTCGGGCAAGAAGGAGATTGAGTTCTTGGAGCTCAAGCGAGGCAACAAGTCGGTGAGTGAGTATGCTTGAAGTTTTGAGCGAAGTACTATGCTCATTATACTAACGATGCAGATGGAGAATTTTCTAAATGTATCAAGTTTGATAATGGTCTTCGTGATGAGATCAAGCAGGGTATCAAGTATCGGCATCAGGAGGTTTTCTGATTTAGTAGACTGTAGTAGGATTCTAGAAGAGGATCTTGCTAGTACTAAGGCGAATGCTCAAGGATATGTTGATCGTAAAGGAAAACAACAGATGGAGCGTGGAAAGCCTTATGATAAGAATAAACAGAAATCCGGTGGTTGGAAGAAGCCTAGTGGGGGAGATTCTAGTGCTCCTATTAAGTGCTACAGGTGTGGTGAAATGGGGCATAGAGCTAATGAATGCAAGAATGATGCGAAGAAGTGCAACAAGCTGGAAGATTTGGTCTTGTAGCTCTGAATGCGAGAGCAAGAAAGATAACTTGTTACAACTGTGGCGAAGAGGGTAATACTCGTCCGTAGTGTACTAAGCCATAGAGAGAACAAGCTGGTGGAAAATTGTTCGCTTTGTCAGGATCAGAGACTAAGTCAGATGATCGGTTGATTAAAGGTACATGTTTTATTAATGGCATACCTTTAATTGTGATTATTGATATTGGAGCGACACTGTAATACGATGGGAGAACTAACTTTTGGAATTTGTTTTGCTTTTTATCGCAAATGTTGCGGATAGCAAGAGTCGCCACCGACTTTTCTTTTATCCAATTAAGGGAAGGTGAAAAGAACAGAAAAAGACCTTCGTTAGATTCTGAGTAAGGGAGAAGGTTATGAAAAGGGAAGGTATTAGCACCCCTTTCCATCCGTAGTTATCTACGGGCTCTTAGTTGCTTTTAGCTCACTTTAAAAAATTTGCTTTCTGTGTGTGTGTTTGAAAAAAATGTTTTGAAAAGGCATTTCGCTTTGACTTCGTAATGATTCACGCTGGAATGTATACAAAGTGTTTGGAAATGTTTCATTTTTGAAAAGTGTTTTAACTTTGACAAAAGTGTGAGGTGTGAAAAGTATTTTGATAGAGCAAGCAACTAAAAGTCTTATTACCTACTCAGAACGGTCGTTTTCGTGTTGTTTTACATTCCCTTAAAATAGTGCTATCCGTACCATTAGTTGGTAGGTAACCCTATTCGTTGGATGTAAAGGGACATTCGAAGGGACATCGTATGGTCATAGAAGACAACTTGTAGGAGTATCCTAGCACATTCGAAGGGACGATCATCACTTTTCGTAGGCAACAATCGAGGGACGAGATCATGTTTTCATAGGCGACATCGTGGGTCTATGATCTTTGTATCGAAGGTACTATGATGATATGTTTGTAGGCAACGGTGCTAGGATACCTCTACGTTCGAGGGGACTTGACCATTTATTCGAAAGGCAACGAGAGAGAATACTCTAGGGGGTGCATGTGTGAAAAGAGTGTGTCAAATTCAGATATATTATCTTGGAATTAGAAGTGATCTATGTTCGTTTTTATCTTGCCATACACGCCTAGTTACTAGCAGTTTATAGGGTGCGGAAAGTAAATTGCGGAAAGTAAAGTGTGAAAAAGTAAATGTCCTACGCTATTACATGGCTTTGGGGCCGTTACATAATATAGGAGTGCGGAAAGTATATCCTAATTAAGCTATTACATCACATGAGCAGTTACATAATATGGAAAAAGAATGCGAGAAAATTAAATCCTAACTATTACAACCTGGAAGCAGATACATAATAATCGGAAAAGAAAAGAAATTCGCATAAGAGAAAATGTGTTAGTTAAAAAAAGATTTTTGATTTGGGAAAAGTTTTTTAGGTTAGTAATCCTAATTAGATGATAGAATAATTTTTTGGGAATTTTCTGGATTGGTTTTAGTGAGAAAAAGTAATTAAAAGTCAATTTTATGGTTAATTAACAATTAATTAAAATATGCATGCAAAAAAAATATTAATTGTTATGTCAAAAATTAAATAAACATTTTTCTGTCCTAAATGCAAAAAGAAAATATTTTTTGGTGATTTTTGATGCATGAGAAAATTGTTTGAAAAGAAATTAAATTAAAATAGAAAAATATGAAGAGAAAAAATAAGGAAAAGGGTCAGAGGGCTTCTAGATAGGATCCTCCCAAAAGCTGGAGCTTCTAAGAGACCATTGACTGACCGTGCCCAGAAGTGTACACTTCTGGGGAACTCTTGCGCGTGGAGATGCCCAGAAGTACACCCTTCTAGGGCTTTCTGCTTGAAAGCACGCCTAGAAGCTGGAGCTTCTGGGGCCTAGAGCGTGGCATGGAGAGCCAGAAATTGTGATTTCAAGCAAGCTCTGGAAAACACGAAAATAGAAAAATAGGATGAAAAATATGGCAAAAAGCAGGGTTCGAACCTATGCCCTTTGGAACAAGTGACTTAATGCGCGCAAGTTTAACCGCTGGGGCGGAGATACATCCATGAGTTAAGTTACATGGATTAACAGATATGCAAGAGCTTTCTCTTCTGACTCAAGCCAGAAAAAACCAGATCGGACCTCCGGTCATCTTCTCCGGTGGGGATTTTTTTTCAAATCTGCAAAATAGAGAGAATTTAAACGAGATATCAAGGCTACCCCCTAAATTGACCCCTGCGAGTTCAATGGTGGTGTCAGTTCGCCCTAAAAACCCCTGTATACTGAGCTTCGAAGCTCTTAACAGTTTTTCCTTAACAATGGCAAATCATGCTCCGATCTTTAGAAGCTTCATGTAACCATCCAAATCTATTCTATAACGTCTCAGGAACACATTGCAATGGTTAGTTTCATGCAAAACACAATGAATATTAAAAAACGAATTTCAAAAAGATATGTAAATGTATGTTCATGTATGGCATGATTCAGGCATGGTTGGCTATAGTTCTTGTCCTGGACTTACTCAATGATACCTCAGAAGCACAATGGAGTGCTTGGAATGAACTGAAAATGGCTGGAAAAAGGATTTCGAATTTTGCAACTTTGTAAGAATTATGTGAATTTTAGGGTTGGCTCATGAGGCAAGGAATTCGTCCTTTGTACTTGTGAATGCATTGTGTACTTATAGTGGATGAATTTAGGTCAAGAATCATGAAGAAATTATATGCCAATCAATGAGAAAATATTTGATTTGGTATAAAACCAAATATTGCCTTTTTTGATCAAATCTCATTCAATTCCTTTGCAAATCAATGCAATTTCAAAATTGACAGCTTGTATGGCTTGCTTGGACCTCAAAAATGAGAGAAAAATCCAATTTGCAATTAATTTTGATTTTCTATCTTTCATTTTAATTAAATTGGCTTTTAAATGATTAAAATCCAAAATAAATAGAAAAATAAAAGATAAATTCGTGGCCTTGGGCTTGGAGGTTCCAAATCAGTTAAGGAACAAGTTTGAACCAAGAAAAGTTAGTCCCATTTGCAAATTTTTGGGTTTTGTCAAGTATTTCTCTTTGTGCACCTCCTCAAAAATGTCGAACTTGTGCAAGGTCTATCTTGCTCAATTTTTAACATTTTTTGGTGTTCTTGCACTTTTTAGAAAGCTCAAGATGTCCTCTAAACAATCTCTTTGTTTTCATCTCAATTGAAGTTTCCATGATCAATAACACTTCTTTACAAAACATTGACTTTTTGTTGACTTTGAAAAGGACCTATAATATTTTGACCCATATCTTCCAAATGAAGCATTTTTTGACCAAGCTTGTGAGACATGAAGTTGTAGAAATTGAATTTTCTTCAAAATAAGAGGTGGTGGAAATTTTTTGATAAAGTATGTGAAAGTTATGCTTGGTCAAAGTTACATTGACTATTGTCTAAGAAAGCCCAATTTGGAAACTTTGACTTTTGATCAATTCTTGACTTTTCTTGATGAATCATGATCAACCCTTGATCAAATGATGAATATCACTTCAAAATATTGATGTTGACCAAAAATCATGAAGTTTGACTGTATGTTGACCACATTTGACTTTTTGTCCAATACAACTGATTTTCAACCATCTGAGCAATTGCCTGAGGAAACTTGACTTGTAAGGCTTGAAACTGGACATGGAGATTCTTTGAAGCATATGATGAGGCATGATGACCACTGGAAATGTTGGAGGCTCACCCTGGCTTGAGGATAGCCAAACCCTAGTTTGGGTTAATTGCTTAGGAGAGGGTTTGTTTGGTCAACCCTTGTTAAATCTTGAGTATGGATATGAGAAATGTCTTGAGAAGTAGGAGGGCAAATTTTAGGGTATGACAGACACATTCTTTTATTGCTTTGGATTGTGCTAAGAGATTGAACTTGGATATTTCTAATATGGATGGAAGTATGGTTATTGACACTCTTGCGACGGGTTCAGTGACTACTTCATATGTTTGTAGGAATTGTCCTATTGTAATTTTTGGTAGAGGTTTCAGTATGGATTTAGTGTGCCTACCGTTAGAACAACTTGACATCATCCTTGGAATAAACTGGTTGGAATTCAACCAGGTTCATATCAACTGTTTTGAGAAGACGGTTATTTTTCCTGAAGAAGCTAGAGTTGAAGATGTGACTATGTCGGTTAAGCAGATGAATTCAGCTGTTAAAGATGGTGTTGTGGTGTTTATGTTGTATTCTTCGACGGAGGTGAAAGGAAAAGCTAAGAGTGATGAATTTCCAGTGGTGAATGAATTTCCCGAAGTTTTTTCGGAAGATGTTAGTGGTGCCACTTGAGAGAAGTGGAGTTGCTAAAGATTTGATTCACGGAACTAGTCCGGTCGATGGCGCCTTATCGCTTGTCGGCATCTGAATTGTATGAGTTGAAGCAGTTGGAAGAATTGATTGAAAAGAAGTTTATTTGTCCTAGTGTTTACCGGGGTGCTCTGTCTTGTTGGTTAAGAAGAAGGAAGGTACAATGAGGCGTGTGTTGATTATAGGCGGTTGAACAAAGTGACAATCAAGAATCGGTATCCATTGCCGAGGATTGATGATTTGATGGATCAATTAGTTGGAGCTTGTGTATTCAGCAAGATTGATTTGAGGTATGGGTATCATCAGTTCGGGTGAAGGCGAAGATATTCAAAAACGGCATTTAGGACGAGGTATGGACATTATGAGTATACATTATGCCGTTTGGAGTTACTAATGCACCGGTGTTTACATGGAGTACATGAGCAGAATATTTCATCTGTATCTTGATAAGTTTATCGTGGTGTTTATTGATGATATTCTGATCTATTCAAAGAATGATGAAGAACATGCAGAACATCGTAGAATTGTGTTGGAACTGTTGAAAGAGAAGAAGTTCTATGCGAAGTTGTCTAAGTGTGAGTTCTGGTTAAGTGAAGTAAGCTTTCTTGGTCATGTGATTTCCAAGAACGGTATTGTTGTTGATCCTACGAAGGTAGAAGCGGTATCTCAGTGGGAAGCGCCGAAGAATGCTTCTGAAATCCGTAGTTTTCTTGGTCTTGCAGGTTATTACAGAAAGTTCACTGAAGGATTTTTGATGTTAGTTTTTCCATTGACTAAGTTAACAAGAAAGGGTCACGTGTTCGTTTGGGATTCTGACTGTGAGAAAGGATTCCAAGAGTTGAAGAAGAGGTTGACTAGTGCTACGATTCTGATTTTTCCAAATCCGACAGAATCTTTTGTTATGTATTGTGATGCGTCATTGATGGGATTGGGTGGTGTTTTGATGCAAGATAAGCAGGTTGTGGCTTATGCTTTGTGACAATTGAAAGTTCATGAAAGGAATTATCCGACTCATGATTTAGAGTCGGCAGCAGTGGTATTTGTTTTGAAATTGTGGAGGTATTACTTGTATGGTTCTCGATTTGAGGTATTCAGTGATCATTAAAGTCAGAAGTATCTCTTCGATCAGAAAGAGTTGAATATGAGACAGAGGAGATGGTTGGAATTTCTCAAGGATTATGATTTTGGTTTGAATTACCATCCGGTAAGGCAAGCGTTGAATGCATTGAGTAGGAAGTCCTTGTATATGTCTATGTTGATGGTGCGTGAACTTGAGTTAGTCGAGCAGTTCAGAGACTTGAGTTTGGTATGTGAGACTACTTCTGATAGTGTTAAATTGGGTATGTTGAAGCTGACTAGTGGTATTCTTGAGGAAATTGAGCGGAAATCGATGTTGTTTTGGTGGATAAATTGACATTGATCAACCAAGGTCAAGGAGGTGAATTCCGAATTGACGAGAACGGTGTTATGAGATTTGGTGATAAGGTGTGTGTCCCAGATATTGCAGAACTTCAGAAAAGTATTTTGGAAGAAGGACATCGTAGTGGATTGAGTATTCATCCGGTGCTACTAAGATGTATCATGACTTGAAAAAGTTATTTTGGTGGCACGGAATGAAAAGGAAATTCTTGAATTTGTTTATGCTTGTTTGGTTTGTCAAGTCAAAGATTGAACATCGAAACCGTCGGATTGATGGAACCGTTGTTTGTTCGGAGTGGAAATGGGATGGCATTTTATGGATTTTGTATCGGTTTGCCAAGGAGGCGTAAATTGTGATTCTATTTGGGTTATTGTTGATCGGTTGACAAAATATGCTCACTTCATTCCGATAAGAGTGGATTATCCTATGAAGAGGTTGGCAGAATTGTATGTTGAGAAGATTGTAAGTTTGCATGGTATTCCTTCTAGTATTGTGTCGGATCGAGATCCGAGGTTTACATCTAAGTTCTGGACGGGATTACAGGAAGCTTTGGGTACTAAGTTACGTTTGAGTTCCGCTTATCATCCGCAGACTGATGGTCGACGGAAAGAACGATTCAGTCGTTAGAGGATTTGTTGAGAGCTTGTGTGTTGGAGAAAGGTGGAGCTTGGGATAGCTATCTACCATTGATTGAGTTTACCTACAACAATAATTTTCATTCGAGTATTGGTATGGTTCCGTTTGAGGCATTGTATGGTAGGAGGTGTCATACACCGTTGTGTTGGTACGAATCTGGAGAAAGTGTTGTGATTGGACCAAAAATTGTCCAACAGACTTCAGAAAAGATCAAGATGATTCAGGAGAAGAAGAGAGCTTCTCAGAGTCGTCAGAAGAGTTATCATGATAAGAGGAGGAAAGATCTTGAGTTTAGTGAAGAAGATCATGTGTTTATGCGAGTTACTCCGATGACTGGTATTGGTCGAGCTTTGAAGTCAAAGAAGTTGACTCCACGTTTTATTGGTCCGTATCAGATTACCAAGAAGGTTGGAAGAGTTGCTTATCAGATTGCTTTGCCACCATAACTTGCGAATTTGCATGATGTCTTCCATGTATCTCAGTTGAGGAAGTACATTATTGATCCGTCTCATGAGATTCAGGTAGATGATATACAGGTACGAGATAATCTGACTGTTGAAGCATTACCTGCGAAAATTGAGGATCGGAAGGTGAAGCAATTGCGAGGTAAGAAGATAGCATCAGTGAAAGTAGCTTGGGGAGGACCAGCAGGTGGAAATGTAACTTGAGAACTGGAGAGCCAGATGAAGGACTTGTATCCCGAACTTTTCGTCTAAGGTATGTTTTCGAGGATGAAAACTCTTTTTAGTAGGGGAGACTTGTGACACCCCAAATTAATTCAATTATTAAATAATTAGAAATTTAATTATTAATTTAATTAAAGGCTTAATTATTGGCATTTTTGAATTAATAGATTTAATTGATTAATTAAATGATGGAAGTGTCAAGGGTGTGAAGTTGACTTGGAGGGTGTATGGAGTAAAAGGCTCTACTTAATTCTAATTTATTTATTTCTATTATTTGGCAAATAAAAAGGAATAAATAAAGGAATAAAAGGAAACAAGTGAAAAAGGAATTAGGATTGCATTCTACGTGAGATTGGAGAAGAGAAGAGAAAAGAGGAGAATAAGCCAAACGGCGGGAATTCGAAGATTCATCGCAAGGTAAGGGGGATTGATCTGATTTTTATGCCTTATAGGTTTTGATGATCAATATAACGAATCGATCCGTTAGGAATCCCGAGTTAGGATGATTGAGTGTGCCCTAACGTTATAATCCGACGTAAAATCATGGTTGGTGATGATTCGACATGTTTCGGTGATCAAAAATATGTAAAAATGCAGTAATAAATCCTGTTATGTGATAACATGATGTTTGGTGATGATTGGATTTAATTGGAATTCGTAACAGTGGCTAAAAATTGAGTTTTTGATGAAAAACAACAGTATGGGTCGACACATAGCTTTATGCATCGATGCATGCAGTGAAATTTTAGAAAACCAGAAGCAAGGAAAAGGCATGCATCGACTCATAGAGCCATGCATCGGCTCAAAGGAAGATTTTTTTAGTTATGCATCGACCCAAGATGCGTATGCATCGATACATAGGCCAAAAACAAAGCTATGCATCGACACATGATGCGTATGAATCGATGCATACTGAACAATTTTTGAAAAATGCATAATTTTAAAGTTATGCATCGATGCATCCATATTATGAGTCGACACATGCTGTTTATGTATTGATGCATAGGCTTATGCATCGATACATGGTGTACAGAACAGAACATGATTTTTCTAAAACGGTTTCGGTCATATCTTTTCAACTGTAACTCCGATTTAGGCATAGTTGGTATCGTTGGGAAGCATAGAACGAGTACTACCTGTTAATATTATTTTCAAAACTAGTAATTGAGATCTGGAGGAATTAATATGGTTTCCATAGTAAGAATACGTTGTAATTTTGTGGTTATTCGTTACGTATACTTGTTGTATGTTGATTACATGTATTGTGATTAACGTTATATTCATGATTTCAATGTTAGCATGTGTTGTTGCTGTTATTGATCATGAATGGAATAATGTTGTATGTTCATATTTCGTATTTTGAAATGTTGCATGCTTCTGATGTGCATGCATAGGCATTGTTGATGGTTCATTCCCATTGGGTGGAATTGAGCTTGCAGGGCCAATAACCATACCTAATGGATAGAGGTGGTGAGGCTAGATTCTTGACCCAGTGATGTATGGGTGAATCATTGATTGACGTTGTTTTCCGAGTGTAAGCGGAACAGGGTGTGGACTTGGTTCACGTTTGGTACCACATGCATTTGAGTCTGCATTGCACAAGTAATTATAACATGTTAGGATGGTTTCCAGTGTTATAATTGCATTGATTGTTGTTGTATGCATAATGATCTGTGAGTTTGTATTTGTGAATTGTATTATGGTGATGTTAATAAGGGTGAAATAACGAATTGGTTGTTTTATTGTGTTAAAGGAATGTATAATGCATCTTAATCTTGATGAAATCTCACCCTTACTTTAATGATTTCAGATTGAGGAGTATAGCTGCTCGAGATTTGGTGAGGACAGCTTTTAGAGTTGTGCTACTTAGTTAATCCGCGTGTCAGTGTTATGCTCTGGTAGTTGTAACACTGGGGAAAGATTGATGGGAATTTTATGGATTTAAAACTGATTGTTTTTGTTTATGTGATGGAATCGTTGTGATTTGAATTATTCCAGATTCTTATGTTATTTCCGCTGTATAAACATAACCCTTGGTTTGATTTTAATTACTAAGTTCTTCAGTAAAAAGGCATGTTTCACTATTTTTGTTATTTTTAAATTCTTAAAATTGTGACGCCCTTGATGTTATGTTTAAAACTCTGATAGAATTATATAAATCGCGGGTAAATTAGAAGGTGGTTACATTAGGTGTTTTTTAGTCTTATGAAAATAAAAGTCAAAGTATTATTAAATGAATTGAAAGTTTATTAAGAAAAGAAGTTTTGAAAATTCATGGACCTAAGTCCAAGTTTTTTATGAAAGCGGTTCGAGTTTTGAAAACAAGAATCCTTTGAAAAAGATGGAAGATTTTGAAAATTAAAGAATGGGGAGGAGATGAAGAGTCTAACCTATGTACATAAAGTAAAAGGTAACGGTAAAGAAAGATCTAACCGGGTGAAAAGACTAGTGCTTGACATCAAGAGCCAATACCATATCTCATCCTTTGGATTACCACATAAACAAATAACCAGACAAAAAAACCAAACTTCGGATAAATCAATGCTTCAGATGAAATTAAGTCTCTCGAAAATCGGGCAGCATAACGACTGTATTTGGAGGAAATCCACTCATGATTGAGTATAAACGGAATAACATGCACACAAAGATAATAACCAAATAAGACGGAATAACACCAAGGGCACAAGGATCTCCAATATGAGGTAGAGGTGTTCGTTAAAGGTGGCGCTGAGGATGACGTGAATCGGATCTTCACGCAACGATTTAAATCTTTTGATTGGTTTATAAAGATACCGCGAGCATCAAGCTTTATTATTTTCAACACAAGAAAGATGATTTAATGATTATGAAAAAGGGGAAAGCTGAAATACCCTCAATTGATATTGGTAGGCGTAACGACTAGCGCAAACTAGGCATAACGCATTGGGAGATTCGAGTAAGGGGATTGTTATATAAAGGGAATAGATGGAGCACCCTAAATATATGTAGTTATCTACTTTATATATGAATATGTTTGATATGTTTGTGTGTTTTAATTGCTATTTCTATGATTGGGAAAGTTTCTCCTTTGGGTTTTAAGAAACAGTAGATTTTGTGGGATTCTAGTGTTTGTTATTTATTGTGCTCGCAAAGATCTGTGGATCTTCTACATACATATCCCCTAGTGGGAATCAGAGCATTTGTAGCTCGGATCTACAAGGTTCTATGGTTTGTTTGGTGCGAGGAGATAGAAATTTGCTCGGCAAGGATGAGACCTTGTGCCACGTATTCTCAAAGGATGTTGAGAAAGTCGAGCAATCGTAGTTCCACTTATGCTAGTGGAAAGCAGCGGGATGTTAGTAAGAGACACAGACGAATGTCATCTTAATGAAAAAATGTATCTAATCTATTTCATCACATACATTTTGAAAAGTTTGACTGATTAAAATCTTTCATCGTAAGTATTAGGTGCTTTGCTTGAGTGTACAAGCGTTACCACTTACATGTTTAGGAAAGATGTTTGAAAAAGGTGATTGAATCTTTTAACTGTAAGTATTGGGTGTTTTGTTTGAGTGTACAAGCGTTACCACTTACAATTAAGAGATGTTTTTGTTTGAAAAGAGTTTGAAAAGTTTTGAAAAAGTTTTTATGTGATGTAATAGATGAGATACTTCTTCCATATAGATGATAGATGTCTAAATCTAGGAGAAATTGATAGGATTAGAGGATGCTTTTAAGAAGCCCATGGGTCCTTGTATTGTTAGCCCAAGAGGAGGCATTCCGAGGGTCATCGAGGTCATCGAGGGTCCTTGTGTGAAGCTCAAGAGGAAGCTATAGGGTATGGTGGCTTTGGCTTGAAGGGATTCACCAAGAAATCATCCTTTTCGAATAAGAGCAATTTCAGGAAATTTTACTCTGGGAATTTGAAAGTGATTTCAGAGAAACCATCCTTCGGGTTCTATCTTAGCGGGTGATTCTTTGTATTGGAAGCCCAATAGGAGGTGTTAAGAGATTTCTGTCTCTTTCATTGTATGATGCCCAAGAGAGGCTAAACTCAATGAGGAGTTCTTTTGAGCGAAGCCCAAGAGGAGGCTGACTCAATAGGGAGTGTTGTCTTATATGAAGCCTAAGCGGAGGCTAACTCTGGAGAGTTTCTTTGTACAAAGCCAAGAGAAGGCTAAACTCTGTTGGAGATAAAATATCTTGTATGAAGCCAGCGGAGGCTAAATTATCTGAGGATGGATTGTCTTGTATGAAGCCCAAGCGGAGGCTACACTCAATTGAGGATGAGTTATCTTGTATGAAGCCCAGCGGAGGCTATAGCTGGGGAACCTATTGATTAGTCTAATTGTTATGTTATTATTAGGCGGTTGTATAAACAGTGTGTGTGTGTGGGTGATATGTATTCACGGGAGTTTATGAAGGAAATATAAACAATGCATGATGTTTATTTACGGTTTATGAAATATAAACAAGTGTCTATGAGCGAGCGTTTAAAAGCAGCGTAACTTGATTATTCACAAGTTTGAGCGTGTACAAGGAAGTAAATATGTACCGAGCGAGTTTTTATGTACAGAAAGATGGATGTACATAGGAGGGTTGAGACTTACACCATAAGGAGGCCCATTGATTTGAAAGCGTTTCACAGGAATAATGCTCCTTTCAAAGTCAATGGTATTCGTAAAATGTACTGATGAAGCGGAAATGATTGATCGTTTATCGTAAAGGTATTTGTATTATGTACGGATAAAAGTATTTGAAAAGAGTATACGTGTTATGTACGATGAAAAGTTTGTTTGAAAAGTATTTGGTATGTACAAAGAGAATATATACATACAAAGACTATTTTGTTTGAGTATACAAGTGATGTGAAAACAAGCGATCGAAGTTGCATACTTGAGTATAAAAGGATATCTGATATGTACGATGAAACTTTGTAAAAAGTATTTGACAAAGTTTGATATGTATAAAGAAATATTATGTACATAAAAGAATGTTATGGGACTTACACCATGATGGAGGCCCATTGGTCAAAAAAAATTTTACTTAGAAGAATTCTTCCTTTAGAACCAATGGATTCGTGTATAGACAAGCGAATGAAAACAAGCGAAAGAAATTTGTTTATGTTTGAATATTAACAATGATATTTTGAATATGTACAAGTAAAGCTAAATATGTACATAAAGGATTGGGACTTACACCATAAGGGTGGCCCATGATCGATCGAGAAATTCGAGATAAGACGAAATCAGTTTTATCGTTTTAAATCGGATTGATCATGGTAAAAGATGCAAGTTTGATGAAATGTTTTAAAAAATGATTTGACAATGTTTTGAAAATGTTTTGAAATGTGAGGTTCATTTATGAGAAGTTTTGAAAAAAATCGGAAGTCGAAAACTTGAAAAATTCAACTTTTAAGGAGGTTTGAAAAAGTGTTCAGAACGTCATTTTCGGCTCGATTAAAATTTAATCAGATGAAAGTTTTTTCTGAAAATTTTTGCATTATCACAAAATAGATGTATTTATTGACAAGTGTTTAAAAAATCATCTCAAAATGAGAAGTTTTGATTGGTCAAAAGAAATGTTGAAAGTTTGATGAAAACATGAAAAAAATGGAAGTTTGTAAAAAAGAATGGTCTTGGTGGGTTTTGAACCCATGACCATGAGGTGGGGCACGTGTCAGAAATATTTAAAGGCAAGCATACAACCACTAGGCCAAACGCGCTGGGATGTTTAGTGGATTAAAACACGCATTGACATAAGATTGGATAATTTAAAATTTTGAAAATTGAAGAACACCAAGAACACGCGCGCAGCCTGGGTTCGTGTTTTGATTTTCAGTTTGCCAAATCCAACCTAAAATCTTTGTTTCTCCATGAAATTCAATGATGTAAACATCAAAGTTGATAGATTTTGCACCACGAACATGAATATGGTTGTTAATTTCATTTATATTCAGTCTAGAACGATTTAGGTTTCGAAGAACATGATGAACCCTAAACTGAAAATCTTAAATTAAATCACGTGTAGTTGATGATTGTTTGATTTTATTGAGGGTTATCAATCGTTATGAGTGCAGAAAACAATTGGCCAAGAGTTTTTGTCAAAAGAATAAATGAATCATGATATCACAGTTCATATGCTTACCTGAAAAAATGAGAATCGAGTAAGCTTAAATCGTGTTTCCAGAACTGATTTGAGGATTGCTACACCTTCATCGGCATGTATGGAAGCTCTGTGGATGGCCTGCTTGCTCTGAACTTGCTCCAATCTCCCCAACCAATTCAACCTACAGTCAGCTCAAAACAAAACTCGAAATCGAGGTTAATGGTGTTACAGTTCAGGACTAATGGTTTGGATCATGTCTATGAGGTATAGGGAAGGTGTATGGATGATTACAACATCAATTGATCAAGCCTAGCTTCAGTTTCGATTGTTATGGCAGTTTTGGAAACTTGAAACCATGGCATGTGATTTCTGATTTTTAGCTTTGATCAAGTTGTTTTTAAGCTTTGAATAAGTTCAATAATGGTCATGAAACATGTTGGACACCAAATTTCATCATGTTTTCATTGAATTTTGAAAATTGCAAGGTTTCTCAAAAATGGTTATGTTACTTGATTTTGAAGAAAGAAGTGTGAAGCATGACTTTGCAATGTTTTTGGTGTGCATTGAATGGACAGAAAGACATCCATTTATAGGCAAACAAGTTCTGAAAATGTTAGGCAAGGTTTGGCCATTGGTAATTTTGACTTGCCTTAGAGGGCAAGGTAGTCATTTTGGCATTAAATGCAAAAGGAACCTTCCTTTTAACCATGGTTAAAAATTCAACTTGATCCAATCCTATCATAATTACATCCAACTGATTTTTATCAGTCCTATCCTCTCTTGGCAAGGTGGCAAAGGTTCTAGAAGAGAAAAATGCAAAATGACCTATAATTTTGAAGTTTTGACTTTGAAAATCAAGTGTCATGGAGCCTTATGTTTCAATTTCAAACGTATAGCTAGACTCCATGGATTTGAGAGTTCTTGGACATTTTGGAAATATTTTTCCATGATCTACAACTTTCATGTTTTGAGTTTTTTCAAATTCCAATTGGAACTAGGTGAAAAAATGGCTTGAAGTTTGGAAAAAATGAGAAATTTCAACACTTAGAAAAATTTCTAAGTATAGAATTTTGACTTTTTATTGACTTTTCCAAATTCTTTGATTTTTTATGATCATGATGGATCATTTGAAGTATTTTGATGATGGAAAAAGTTTTGTTTTGAAAAATTTGACCAAAAGTCAAAGTTTGACTTTTCTATGCAGATGAAATTTCATCAGATGTTTCTGAAAACGACTGATGAGTTCTGTGAATCTCTGTGATGTTTTGAATCCAGAAATTAGGTCAACATGTTGTATCTAAGATATAATGACCAATCTCTATCCAAAAAAGTCAATCACTGCTCAAAAAATCAGAGAATGCCTATGCTCGACCAAAACCCTAATTGGTCGATCCTCGATTGATCTGTGAGAAAATTTGATATCTGAGGATTGAAAGCTGATGATTTGATCAAGATAGATCAAATGGAGTGAGAAAATCTCAAACCATAATTGGTTAGATCTTGAATCGATGAAAATCGATGAAACCCTAATTTTGACATGTGAATGTTATACCGATTAATCTTTGTATGTTAGTGCAACAATGCAAATGTAAGGTGGTATATTAGGTCAAAATTTGGGGTATGATGATGCCTATTTAAGTTTCTTTAACTGAAAGATGAAGATGAATATCTTCGTTTTGATAGGTGTAAAGAGACTTAAATATCGAAATCTTAAAATTTGGACCTAAGATACCAAAAATGCGGATGATGCAAAATGATTGCAAAAGTTTTACCTAAAGGATATCAAAGAAATGACACAGTGAAGGGAAATTTGTGAATACGTCCCTGTTGGGGAAAGAATGATTCACAAAATATGTGAACATTTGTTTCGTTTTGGGAAACAAAAAGATTACCTTCTGTCAGCTTTGTGACAATGTTTAAGGTAAGTGGAAATGATATTACCAATTATCAGCTCTGTGATAGTTTATGGTAATGAATTCTGAAGACGTTACCAATTATCAGCGAAGTGATAACTATAACAAGGTAAATCTTTTGAAGGAATGAGGTTGCTGTGTACTCAGCTTTGTGAATAACAGACAGTGTTCTATCCAGGAATGAACTGGAAAGAAAAAAGTTAATCAAGACATTGTTCCCAATGAGGAATAATCTCAGCGGCGAATGTGATAGAGAGAAGAAAATGTATTTCTCTGCTTGGGTACTTTGCCGTGAAAAAAGGAAGACGTATCCTTTCTGTTTGGGAATACTCCGTTGGGGAAAAAGGAAAAAGTATTTTTTCTATTTGGAGATATTTCTTGAGACGACTTGCACGTATGAGTAAGTATGATTTATACCAGTGATTTGGAAGCAATCATTTTGAGAGATGCAAAAAATGCAATGAATGATGCTATTATGTATGAATGTCATGAATGTTATATGCATGCTAACAATACTTTGACAAAGACACTAAAGAGGTATTCGGGAAAAGGACCACGTCACAGTTCGAACAAATACTTGGTGAAAATTGCAACAAAATGGTGCAGATGTTCACTAATGAAGAATTTGAGTTGCATGTTTTAAACTTTCCGAGAAAGGCATTTCATTGGCAACTTGGTTGGGGATTCTTTTTGGATAAGAATACCATCCTTTGATGATTTCTGCTGAGGAGAAGACTGCTGTAGCAGTTGTTTTATCCCTCGGAGATCAAAACACTCTTGGAGAAACTGTTGAAGTTATTTCCGTGTCCATAGTTCAAAGGAAAATTTTTTGCTTTTTGTTTCAAAAACTTTTTGAAGTAAAAATTCATTTAAAACATTTTAGTTTCAAAAGTGATTTTCACAAATAAAAGCGTTATTTTGCAAAACAGAATAAAGTAGGAATTGCAAACAAAAGGCACAAAGCTCAAATTTTATTGATAGAATGGTAATCGATAAATGTGATTCCATAAACTGTTTACAAAAGTTGGAAATGATAATTTATTGGGAAAAGGCTACATTGAAAGCAAATAACTGCTACTATCCCTAACAACTTTGAATTCCAACTGTGCTTGTTGCTTTAGAAAAGTTGATTGAAGATCCGTTGATGGAAAATTCTTCATGTGGACAAAATCTGACTAACTGATTACTTTGTCATTTTGTATCCTTGTTTTGCCTAGATCGCCTTTTCGGTTTTCGATCTATCGGGATAATTTACATTTATTGTCTCTAATTTTGCTGGATCGCCTTTTCGGGTTTTCAATCCACGAGACGCTCATTTTTGCCTAAGCCGCCTTTTCGGGTTTTCGACTTACCGAGCCGTTTTTTTTTTTAGACAAAGTATTTCTTGGCTGCGTCGGCATTCAGGATCGGGGTTCATCGCCGTCCATGGTTGTGAGTCATAGCACCGGAGAAGCTTCTTTGCGATGTCGGGCCTTCGTAATTAGGAGTCCATTTGCCCTAGAATCATTTGAAAAGAGAATCTTTTTAACGAGTCGCCTTCTCGGAATTCACGAGGTGGACCTTTTTATCAGCTTTCTTCATTCTTCTTTGATAGAGTTGTCCGTGACACGGAGGCGGTCAGCGCTTCTCTTGATTAAGTTCGGTTGGTCGTATACGCTTTGACACCATTCACCTCGGATAGCTTAGTTTCCATGAGAACTCTCATTGACGGGATCTCAACTTCTACGGGGAGCACTGCTTCCATGCCGTATACTAGATAAAAAGGAGTTGCCCCTGTTGAAGTGTGTCTTGTACGATACCCATGCGAGCAAATGGCGGCATTCGTGCAGTCTTTGTAAGTGATGACCATCTTACGGGCGATCTTTTGATGTTCTTGTTGGCGACTTCAGCGCCGTTCATCTTTGGTAAGGAGGCGAGTTATGATGCTCGATCTTGAATTCCTCACACAGTTCTTTCATCATTTTGTTGTTCAAGTTAGATCCATTGTCAGTAATGATCTTACTTGGAATTCCATATCGGCAAATGAGGTTGTTCTTGATGAACCTCACAACCACTTGTCTTGTGACGTTGGCGTAAGACGCTGCATCGACCCATTTGGTGAAGTAATCAATAGCCACTAGAATGAAGCGATGTCCATTGGGCGCTTTTGGTTCAATCATTCCAATCATGTCAATGCCCACATGGAGAAAGGCCACGGAGAGGAGAGCGTTGAGTAGAGTCGGTGGCACATGGATCTTATCTGCGTAGATCGCACTTGTGACATCTTTTGGCGTGTTTACAATCGATTCCATCGTTATCAATAGTATCCTACTCTCAAGATTTTTCTAGACATTGCATGCCCATTTGAATGGGTTCCAAAGGACCCTTCATGCACTTCATGGATGATCGTGTCTGCTTCTTGTCTGTCGACGCATCTGAGCAGAATCATATCAAAGTTTCTTTTGTATAACACATCTCCGTTCAAAAAGAAATTCCTAGAAAGCCTCCTCAAAGTTTTCTTATCTTTGTATGATGCACCAAGTGGGTACTCTCGTGTTTGAAGGAAACGTTTGATGTCGTGAAACCACGGTTTATCGTCAAACCGCTGCAAACACATATGCGGAGTCTTTCAAGGCGTCGAATCACTGGGCATATCATTCCAATTGTTGACTTTGAACATGGAAGATAGAGTAGCCAAGGCGTCTTCCATTCGATTTTTATCTCGAGGGATATGATGCAGTTCAACTTTGTTGAAGAAAGTCAACAATCGTCTTGCATAATCTCTGTAAGGAATTAGACCAAGATGATGAGTTTCATACTTGTCTTTGATTTGATTGATCACGAGGGCTGAATCTCCATATATATCAAGGATCTTGATCCTCAAGTCGATGGCTTCCTCGATACCCATGATGCATGCTTCATATTCTGCTATGTTGTTGGTGCAATCAAATAGCAATCTGGCGGAAAACGGGATATCAGAACCCTCGGGAGTAATGATGACTGCCCCAATTCCATTGCCAAAAATGTTAACGGCTCCATCGAAGACTAGGCCCCATCTGGATTCTAGATCTGGTCCTTCTCCGAGTAGCGGTTCGTCACAATCTTTCATCTTCAAGTACATAACATCCTCGTCTGGGAAATCAAACTTGAGAGATTGGTATTCGTTGAGCGGCTGATAAGCCAAGTGATCAGCGAGAATGCTTCCTTTAACCGCTTTCTGGGAACAGTATTGGATGTCATATTCAAATAATAGCATTTGCCATCGAGCAATTCTCCCGGTTAAGGCAGGCTTTTCAAAAACGTACTTGATTGGATCCATTTTGGAAATTAACCAAGTCGTGTGATTGATCATGTATTGGCGAAGACGTTTTGAAGCCCATACCAAAGCGCAACATGTTTTCTCGAGCATGGAGTAACGAGTTTCACAGTCTGTGAATTTCTTACTCAGGTAGTAGATGGTGTGACACCCCAAAATAATGCAATAATTAAATACTTATGATTTGTAATTATTAAATTAATTGAGGTCATAATTTATTTAGTTTATTGGATTATTAAGTTTAATGATGGAATTAATTGGAGAATGAGAAATAAATAATTATTTTATTTATGTTAAAAGGAATAAAAGGAATAAAATAAGGAAAGAGGAATAATAGAATCATTTTTGGAGAAAACAAGACTACGTAAAAGTGAGAAGAGGAGAAAGAAGAAGGAAAACCTAGAAGCGTCAGAATCTCGAAGAACCCACAAGGTAAGGGGTGATTTCGATTGATTATGGCTTATTATGAGTTTTGATGTTCATAATATAGGTTATAGCATGTTAGAAATTGTATTTGTGAATTATAGGGTTCCATGAATGTGTCCCTATAGGTGTCGAGATGATGTCGGTTGTGTCGAATGTATAGATTAATGGATCATATGATATAGGATCATTCTTGACGAACAAAACATGATATATTGTATGTTATTGATGATGAATGAGTGATTTTATGGTGTTGGAATATATGGGTACGTTTTGGAATGAGTGAGGAAATGGTTTTGGGAAGTAATCTTGTCAAAGCGAAATTTTGGTCGAGCGTCGTGAAACCGGTTCCCAGTGGGAGGACCCGGGTTCCACTTTTAAAATAGTGAAAATGGCATTTTGAGCGAGGAACCGGTTCTGTGGAGGAACAAGCACGGAGGCAGGTTCCCCATTGATTTTTCGGAGGGATGAAAATATATTTTAAGGGAACGGTTCCCTACGGAGGCTGGGTTCCCCATACATTTTCGAGGCGATTTTTGAAATTGGGAACCGGTTACTCGAGGAGGAACCGGGTTCCATGTTTATTTTGAAAATTTTAAAACTTCAAAATTCATAACTTTCAAACCGTCGTCCTTTTGGCGCCGTTTTGGACGTTATTTCCTAAATTTTATGCTCTACCTTATGAAATGAAAATATTTTAGAAAACTTGAAATTATTTTGGAAGGGGTTGGATTTGAAATAAATAATTTTAACCGACACATAAGGATGTATGTGTAGTAGAGGAACAGTGATGAGGACAGGTAATGTGTAGGTGTAATAGCATGTTTATGCTAAGGTTAGATGTATGCATGATTGGTTGATGTATCATGTTAATTGGTTTGCATGTTTATCTTTGATGTTGATTGTATGCATGATTGGTTGAGATATCATGTTGGATGGTTGTTTCGAGTTATGTTGAATTGATGTATTACATAGGCGATTAATGTTGCATGCTATTGATGTGCGTGCATATGCATTGTTTGGTGAAGTTAATTCCCATTGTGCGGAATTTGACTTGGATTGCCAATAACCGATACAGAGTGAGGATGGGTGGTTAAGCTGGATTCGCGTCCAGGTTATGGGCGAATCGATGGTCTGTGTCCGGTTGATAATGGATCGGTGTTGGGTGACTTAGTCACGAAGTCGGTACCGCATGCATTGAGTGCATTTGTGTTTGTATGGAATTGTAACATGTTAGGATGTTTTCGTGTTGCAATTCTTTTATTGTTATTGATTATGCATGATGAATTTGTATGATTATGGTTGTGCGTTGGATTACGAATGGTGCTAAGTGGTGGAATAATATGCTTGTATTATATTATTGATTGAAAGACTTATAATGTGCTTTAATTATGAGAAGTCTCACCTTACTTTACCATTTGATTGAGTTAGCGGTGAGGAGTCGGTGAGGATGTCTCTAGAGCTTATCTTTTAGTCCGTGTGTCGGTGTCATGCTCGATTAGATTGTAACCTGGGCAGCTTAGTTAAGAGAATCGATGTTGTTTAAGAGTTTGGTTTGAATTCCTTGAGAACTATGATGTTTATTTAAATTGATTGATTTTGGTATTTCCGCTGTGTAAGACATGGTCTTATGATGATTTGAATTGTTGGATGATGATCCTCAGTGTAGCATGGCTACTGTTTGAATGAAGTTTATTTTGATTATTAATTGTGACATCCCTTATTATACCGTGTTAACTCTGATTAAAGATGATTTAGATATTAATTTAATTAATATATTCGGGGTATCTAGATGGGGTGTTACGGATGGCATCTCCTTCTTACGGTTTAGTCACATTGTCCAATCGCACCCATGGACTCTTCTAGTGCGGTAAGGTATATGATCAATGGTCTTCCTTCCTTTGGAGGGATCGGTATTGGTGGTTTTGGTATTCCTTGATCTTGTCGAATGCTTTTAATCGGTGTCCACACAACCTTTGATCTTTTCGTAGAAGTTTGAATATCGGCCGAGTGCTCATCTGAGAGATGAATCTGGAGATGTAGTTTAATCGTCCAAGAAATCCTCTTACTTGCTTTTCCGTACGTGGTGTAGGCATTTCCTGAATAGCCTTGACTTTGTCGGGTCAACTTCAATTCCTCTTTGGTGACAATGAAACCTAGGAGTTTTCGGATCTTACCCCAAGGTGCATTTGTTAGGATTCGGTGTGAAACTTCCTTAGTCGTTGAAACAACTTTAAGAGATAGTCTATATGTTCCTCTTGATTATCGGACTTTGCTATCATGTCGTCCACGTAGACCTCGATCTCTTTGTGCATCATATCATGAAAAGAGTAGTCATTGCCCTACGGTAAGTTGCACTGCATTCTTTAATCAAACGGCATTACCTTGTAGCAAAAAGTGCCCGGCGTGATGAAGATGTCTTCTCCATGTCTTGGAGCCATTCGATCGATTATAACCGAGAAACCGTCCAAAGGCGTTGAATTTGGCGATTATCCACTAGCATGTCGATATGCGGAAGTGGGAAATCGTCTTTTGGACTAGCTTTGTCAGATCCGTTAGTCAACACACATTCGACCTTTCCATCTTTCTTGGATCTGGTACTATGTTGGCTAACCATTGAGGATACTCGGTGACAAGGAAACCGGTCGGCTTTTTGAACTTCCTTTTAATTTTCTCGACCATTTTAGGATGAACTTTCCTCGATTTTGTAACGGTACATCTTAACGGCAAGTGATGCTCCACGATGCTGGTATCCAAACCCGGCATGTCCTGGTAGGACCAAGCAAACACATCAACGTATTCTTTGAGAAGACTTATCAGTTTGCTTTTGACACTGCTGTCAAGTGAAGCTCCGATATTTACTTCTTTTGCATCTTCCTCAGAACCCAAGTTGATTGCTTCTAAAGGTTCTTTGTGAGGTTGAATGATCCTTTCCTCGTGCTTAAGCAGTCGAGAAATTTCATCTGGGATCTCTTCTTCAACTTACTCTTCGGCGAATTCACAGGGAATTTCAAAGTTGAGAAAGAGCGTAGAGTTATTACTTTCAATGGATTTGTCCATTTGTTAATCTGCAAATTTTGATTTATGTTTGATTAAAAAGAAGTTTTTTTTTTTTTGAAAGTTAATGTATGCAGATTAATTTTTTTTCATTATGATTTTTTTTTGAGATTTTTTACTGTGTTTTTTAGGATTATCATTTCCAGAAAAGGGTAAAAATGAAAATAAACACAGAGTGTGGAAACAAAACAACGCGTTTTATTTATGATTCACAATATGAACAAGGCCCTAAAATACAAACTCATTTATCTTGGGCAAGACAAAGAGAAATTATTTAAAAGCTAAAGCCCTATAAAACATCTCTTCGCTTTGGTAACGAGTTCAAAACAAAAGCAAAATAAACTACTTAGAGCTATGAACATTAGTCCTAACTTCAACAGGTTTCCAGTAATGACGAACTCCTTGGAAGTCGAGGTACTCGGGTAATTTTCCGCTTGGTTTAACCCTCGAGTAAACTTTGATTCTTTGGTGGGCTTTGAAGACTACGGACGATGGCCTTTGCCTTTGGTCTTTGCTAAAGCGATCTTCTTGATTCTGATCGGGAAGTATGAGAGATAGCCTTTGTATTTCTGTTGATCTTTGTGTTGAATATTGGGGATGTTCCTTCTAGTCTTGGAGTGAAGAGACTCGTTGTCGTGACACTTTCCATCGTATCTGAATCATACTCTTGATCTTGATGATCATGTTGATGTAGTGGTTACGAGATGCGGCTTGGTGAAATCCACAGACGTGTTGAAGCAGAGATCTTTATTTGGGACCTCGATCATTGATTAGTTTGAGAAGGCAGTATTCCTCTTGATTGACTAGGGTAGTCAAAGTCATCACCCATCACTGGGTTGGATATCTTGATCCGGATTTTGAGCTTTAAGTGAGTATTTCACCATGTAGTCGTATTTGCCACTTGGTTCTCCCAAGGTATCCCAAACTTCGGTGGCAGATTTTCATGTTCTTTGGGGACATGTCTTTGAATTGATCGATCGGTGCATATGATTCCTCTTGAGACACGTACTCGGGGCTATTCAAATAAGTGCTCCACTCTTGATTCGGATGGATCATCTTCATCCTCTTCAATGGTTACAACATTAACCTCTTGCGGAGCAGGGTTTAAGAAACCTCCACTATGAAATACTTCCTTGATCGGGAAAGTGTTTCATCTTTCTATTTTCTTTGGAGGATACGGGTGTGAACCAGCAGCTTCGTTTCATTCTTGACGGTTTGATAACTTGTCCCCATCCTCGAGTATTGCCATCTTTCACCATTTGTGCCTTCTTTATATGAAGATATAGATGATCTGTTTTAATAGATTCATCTTCTAGCAGATTACGGGAGATGCGGTGCTTCAATGTCATTAGCGTGATGAAGGAAAAAGCGGACAGATGACTTACAAGTAAAGCTTGTTCACCGATGGTCACCAACTTTCCATTTCTGTGAATTTTAATTTCGATGGAGTAGAGTTCGCCTGCATCGTGGATCCAAGGTCTTCCTAGCAAGCAACTATCAGGTACGTCCATGACTTGGGCGTAATTTTGAAAGTGTGAGGGCCAATTGTCATTGGAGATCAACTTCCCAATAGCGACTTTCTCGATCCATCGAGCTCTTACTATGATGTCGTTGAACTTCATTGGCGTTCCTTTGTAAGCTAAGCGAGCGGCGTTTTTGGCATTACGTTTAAAGGCGAACTGTATCCACCAATACATTGGATAGGGAATCGTGGCAAATCATCGAGATGTGCAAGGCCAAGTTGTGATCTTTCCCTTCTTAGGAAGTTCTTAGTCACTAAAACTTCAGTTATTGCGGTGTTATGTTGGAGCGATCCCTCCAAATTGGTGCGTAGTCACATCGTGATCCACGTAAGCTGGTCTAGTACTCTCATCAAAGCTTCTCGGTGAGCTTGAGTTAAGGAGTAAAGGCAGATTGAAATTTTTGAAGGAGTGCGCATCAATTGGTCTACGACTCGATATTCGCTCTTCTTGATTAGTTTGGTATCTCGTCAAAGTCACGAGTTGATGTTGGTTCCATCGGAGAACCAATGTTTGTACTGGGTTAACAATGGGAATCGTTGTAGGATTCTCGTGAGATATGCTAAGCGGTTTTTAACAACAGGAATGAGGCGATCTTGGTGCTAATGGGCGTGTACTCGTCCACTTGGCGTTACTCGTCCGATTACATTATATTGACATTAGTGGAAGTGTAGGCATGGGTTTCTCCTTCCCATCCTCTATCAAGGTTGCATTGTCTTGGTAAGGAATTGCTCCGGTAGGCATGTAACAGGACGGTGGGCAAATCACCAAAGGAGATGTTGGAATGTTGGAACCAGCATGCGCGATCTCCACATGCTCGGGTATGTTGAAACAAGGGATCCTGGCGTTTGCTTGGATTTTCCAAGTTGATATCCGAGACTAAAAGCTCATGCGGAAAATGCCCTATTGTATTTACGTCATGGTCATCTCTATTTCTGTAAATTTGTAGGTCACCAATGTCTAACAAATGTTGAATATCTGCTCTTATGGTGGGACATCCATGGATATTCTTGGAGCAGACGCGGCAAGCTGTAATCATGCTTAGTGAAGGTGCTCATGGTGTATGCTTCATGAAGATGCACCAAGTTTCCTTTGATTAAGTTTCGTCATGACAAGGTACACATCTGTATTCCTTAGCATAAGATTCAGAGTGTCCACTATGGTAGGAAGTGGATTGGCTTGCACATTCGGACTTGTGTTTACGAAGGAAAGAAGATTAGCCTTCACTAATCTATTACGCCTTCAATGCTATGCAATGCTCAAGGTCATGGCACGGTGCCTTGGTGAAAAGGGCAAGATCGTCGACTTTGTACCACCATGGTAGTTTTTCGGGGACCGGAGGTGGTAACCTTATGCGTATTAGATTCCTTTCTATAAGCGCAGGTAAAGTTACGTACGTCATGGGGTTGGGTCGAGCCAGTGACCGGGCGTCGGTTTGGTTGTGAGCACATTGGCGAGTGTTGAGTTTGTTGATTTTGTTGAAATTGCGGAGCAATTCACGTGTTGGTCGTGTTGATAGTGGGCGCTATGGCGTACACCGTTGTTGGATGACATTCTTCGTGGTTTCCTCGGGATACCATTCCTACGTCATGTTCTTTTTCCTTGGGAAGCTGGTTCCAACTTTCTTGGTATTACTAGAAGATCCTACTTCCTTGGTTAGACGTCCTGTCTGAACTCCTTCTTCTAGTCGCATTCCCATGCTTACCATTTCATTGAAGTCTCCGGGAGCGCTAGCAATCATTCGCTCATAATAGAATGAGCCTAGAGTATTCAAGAATACCTTAGTCATCTCTTTCTCTTCCAAGGGCGGATTGACTTGGGCGGCAATTTCCCTCCATCGTTGCGCATATTCCTTGAATGTCTCTCTTTCCTTTTGAGACATGGAGCGGAGTTGATCCCTATCAGGAGCCATATCCAAGTTAAATTTGTATTGCTGGATAAAGGCTTTGCCTAGGTTGTGACACCCCGATTTAATTCAGAAATTAAATAAATAGAAATTTAATTATTTAATTAATTAAGGACTTGAATTAATTATATTTTTGGAATTTATGGGATTAATTGAAGAAAAGAAGAGATGGAGGTGTGAGGTGTAATTAGGGGTGTGAGGCGTAAATTACACTACACTTACTAATTACCATTTGTTTTATTTTATTGGAATAAATAAAGGATTATTAGAAGGAATATAAAAGGAAAAGAAAGAAAATAGGTCTTTTGGAAGAAAAGCTATTATACGTAGAGTTGGAGAAGAGAGAGAGGAAGGAAAACCTAGAAGCGTCGAATCTCGAAGAACCCACAAGGTGAGGGTGATTTCGGATTAATGCTTATTATAGGTTTTGATGTTGATTCTATAGATCATAGCATGTTAGGAAATTGTGTTTGTGAAATTCTAGGGTTCCATGAATGTATACCTAATAGTGTCAGTTGATGTCAGATTGAGTCTGATTGTGTCAGAACATGTATGGAATAAGATTAGAGTGTCAGGAGATGAAAATAGATGATGTAAATATGTGGTTTGATGAAATAGATGATGAAAAATGATGTGTTTTAGTGTTCCCATGGTTGGAGTTCGATGGGTATGTTTGAGTTTAAATGGAAATGGATGAATCTTTGTCAAAAGTGCGGGAAATGGCTTTTTATACGTGGGAACCGGTTCTGTATAGGAGGAACCGGTTGCCCTTTAAAATTACAAAGAACTGAAAATTTACGTGGGAACGGTTCTGTATGTGACGGAACCGGTTCCCATACATTTTCCAGCAAGGAAGTTTTGAACTTTTAGAACCGGTTCACATCGTGACGGAACCGGTTCCAACAAATTTTGAAAAATGCCAAACTTTGAAAATTCATAACTTTCGAACCGTAAGTCCGTTTTGAGCGCCGTTGGACGTTACTTTCTAAATTTAATGCTCTACTTTGTGAACTGAAAATATTTTCCAAAACCTGAAATTATTTTGAAAATGAGCCAAATTCGAGATAGGTGACTTTTGGACGCATGTTGATGCGTATGTAGAAGACCGTGTTGATGGATGTATTGATCTTGAGGAATGTAAAGCGTGTTCTGTTGTTGTTATATGCATGATGGTTGGAATATCATGTTTTGGGGTTGATTCGGTTTATGATGATTGATGTATTCATGATTGTATTGATATCATGTGTTTGTTGGTGTTGTATATGCGATGGTGTTGATCTTAGTTATCGTTGTTGTGATATATCTGGTGATAGGCTTACCAATTAAAGGGTAAGTGTTTGGCATATTTATGCTTTGTGATGAATTGTTTCATGATAGGTGATTATATCATGTGGTGGTTGATGAGAGTTTATGATGTCGATGTGGTCATAACTTTGTTGATGTATGCATGATTGGTTGATATATCATGTGGATTGGTTTGCATGTTATCTTTGTGTTGATGTATGCGATTAGTTGATATATCATGTTGATTGTTGAGGTTCGATTATGTTCAATGAATGTATACATAGGCGATTGATGTTGCATGCTAATGATGTGCGTGCATATGCATTGTTTGGTGAAGTTAATTCCCATTGTGCGAATTTGACTTGGATTCCGATAACCGATACCGGTGAGGATGGGTGGTTAAGCTGGATTCGTGTCCGAGTGGTTATGGACGAATCGATGGTATATCCGGTTGATGAATGGATCGGTGTTGGGTGACTTGGTCACAGTCGGTACCGCATGCATTGAGTCGCATTATATTTGTATGGAATAGTAACATGTTAGGATGTCTTCGGTGTTACTATTCTCGATTGATGATTGTTGTGCATGATGATTATATGGTTGTACTTGTGTATTGAATGGAGTTATGTTGAAATGGGTGGATTAATATGCTTGAAATATATTGTTAATTGAGAAGCTTATAATATGCTTTAATTATGAGAAGTCTCACCCTTACTTTACCATTTCAGATTAAAGTTAGCAGCTGAAGAGTCGGTGAGGATGGCTCTAGAGCTCATCGTTTAGTCCGCGTGTCAGTGTCATGCTCTGATTAGATTGTAACACTGGGGAACGTTAGATGAGGAATTAGACTTAGTCTATTATTTATTTAAAACTTAGTGGGAATAATGTTGATTGAAATTATTCCGTTTTTTGATGATATTTTCATGTAAGACATGGTCTTAAATTGATTGAAAATTTATTTGGATGTTGATCCTCAGTGTAGCATGGCTACTGTTTGAATGAAGGTTTATTCTATTTATTAATTGTGACATCCCGTGATTACCGTGTTAAACTCTGATTAAAGATGATTTAGATATTAATTTAATTAATATATTCGGGGTATTTAGATGGGGTGTTACAATAGTGGTATCAGAGCATAGTCGGTCGTTGTGACCAATGTCTTAATGTCAGTATTCCTTTTGTATACGACATGTGTGAAACTCTTGTCGATCTTGTTTTTCCCAGTTATCCGTTGCAGGAATGGTTTGGAAGCAAGTGGGGGAGAAACTTTGCTTCTCTAAGATGTTCTGGTGTGAAGAGTTGGATCGATGTGCTATTGGTTACACGAGTGCAGATGTTGGTTAGACTGTGTATTTTCCTGAATTCGGAGGGATTACGAATTCGAGAAATTCAGTATGATGGTCAGGTAAGATTCTCTTAAGTGGTAACCATTAAGTACTTGTGTTGTTCGCATCACTGAGAGTGGAGGACGATGGTATGGATAATGGTGCCCCGTTGGGTGTGAGTTCTAATGTTCCTCTGGGAGTAGTAGCAACTCGTCGTTAGAGCAAGATGTTGAGTTAGCTTGAAATTATCATTCGGTTGAATGTTTGAAGTTAAACCAAGTAATTATGAATCGTTTGATGAGTCGATGCACATTCTTGGCCTAGAAGATATTTGGTAATTAAGAAGGATGACTCTTAGAAGATGAAGCTGGTGTGGTTGAATGTTGCAACACTTCCAGTTGATTGTGGAACTGTCTGTGTGAGTTACCCCTTGGTGTTCTTGAAAAGATTAATTGTGTCAGTGTCAATGGTTGATATAAAGTATGCAATTGTGTGAATTGGTTATTGGAATTGTAACTTGACGCAATTAATCATGGTGAATGATGTGTGTTGCGGTATGTTGAAGTTAGGATCTCAAATTTGGTATTCGGTGATGTTTTGGGATTTTTGACTCTCACAAGGTAGAAATCGATTACCTATCACAGGGAATGGATTTCCTGAAGCTGACAACATTGTTTTGAAAACTTGTAAGATTCATAACTTGAGTTTTGGATGTCTGATTTGAGTTCCGTTTGAAGCGTTGGAAAGATAATGTGATGAAATTTGTTTTAAAAATGGTCCCAGCATCTGAAAGTAATTTATTTATCATGTAATGATGTTTGAGGAGAATCAGAGTTGTTGTTGATGTCGTTCTTGGTACGAAACTTATTTCTATGACACCGTGCAAGATGTCAACTTTTGAGTTAAGGGAATTGAAGAAGCCATTGGAAGATGCGCAGTGAAATGGATTTGTAAAACTAAGTGTATTGTTTGGGGAGCTCTAATTTCCTTAGTCAAGGAGGAAGAAAGTAGCGCGAATTGCGTGTGGATTTTTGATAACTGATTTAAGTGGTGATTGAGACTAAATATCTATTTCAAATTGTTGGTGATTTGATGGATCAATTGGTTGGAAAGTATGCCTTCAGTAAAGTCGAATTTCGGTTAACTTACCTTCGTGGTCAGGTTAAGGATGAAGATAGTTGGAGGTAAGCTTCTAAAACTCGGTATAGGTATGTTGAATGTTGAGAGGTGAATTCCAACTTCGAAAGGGAGTAGAATTTTGTTAAGTATTCATGGTGTAGATTACGGTATGAGGATGTGAGTTTTCTTTATCATGTTATCTTAAGTGACGGTAATGCGGTAGACCCATCTGAGGCTGACGTAGTGTTGTAGTGGGAAAGTCCAAAATTTGTTGCGGGTATTGGAAGATTTTATGGGCATAACCAGTAACAATCGCAGTTATTTGAGACGAGGTCAAGAATGATATATTCTTAATGAATGAAATGTTGGTATTAGTAAGAATGTGAAAGTATTAGAGATGCAACTTATGTCGATTGAGGATGAATAAGTGACGTTAGCTTCTGAGGAAAAGATAAGTGGTGCTAGAGGAAAAATAAATTCGACAGGAAGTGCAATTATGTTTAAGATGTCAAAATATTGACATGTGTTAAGAAAATGTTGGAAGTTCTTTTACCGATCATATGATGAGATGTATTACCGAGATTGCATTTGAAATAAGATTCAGACTGAACATATATGGATCCTAGATGTTATGAGATTTAAAGGGAGACTAAGAGTTGTGAATGTCGTTAAAGTTCTCCGCATGGATAAGGACTTCAAATGGGGACAAAATGAGTTATGGTGTATTTGGTATGGTAGCGTCTCATGAGGAGGAAAATACTTAACGTTTGTGCGATGCTAAGTGCGGGTGAAGGGATTATGTAAATTGTTTGATCAATGGTATCTCATCGTCGATATCAGATGAGAAATAAGTTTGGAAGAAGTCGTAAACCTTAAAGGAAGATTATTGGACCATGGTGCTTGGGTGACTTCGAGCACGAGTTCTAAAGGAACGCTATTATAGTTTAGTACGGTGGTTTATACTCCATTGTGATTGTCGGCTATCTATTGACAAATTGAGGAACTGATCACCCTTAATCTCTTGTTGATAATAGACGGGATCGTGTTGGATTTAATAGACTCATCTTGCAAGCTTGATAGTGTGTGAAGCGGTTGACGTTCTATTGAGGGGATAGTAGACTTGGAAATTATCTAGCGGGTCGGGGACTCGAGTGTGTATGCAAGTTGAAGCCGCAGAGTGGAAGGTTTAGAAGGTAAGAAGGTGAACAGTGATTTTTGGTAGATATTAAGGAGAAAGTCTAAAGATAAATATGAAACTTGTAGAGCTGGTAGTTGATGGAAATCAAATGAAGATAATGACTTAAGGTGATTAATCAGAGTTGCGTAGCGAAAGCGTAACGTGATGCACTTTGTTATGCGAGTATGATTTCTTTTGGAAGTCACAAATTAAACATTAGAATGTGTGGAGTTTATGAAACTATTAGAGATTTCAGAATAGAATTGTTGGGTGAAGGGTTCTATGTCTTATTGTTGTTACGTCCATTATAATAGATGTATTAATTTGCAAGCTCTATCGTTGGAACGTAGCCTTGTAGTACTAGCATTGTGTATACATGTTGGGGACATTGCGGTTCGATGAAGGTTCTTATAATTGTGCTGCAGTGTAAGGAAGTGATAAATCGTGTATCTTATAGTGAATGGGGTAAGGAGTGAGCTGAGCTGATGTATTCTTAACCCGATAGCAATGGATCGTGTGGGATTCTAGTGGTTGAATAAGAAGGATATTTGTTAGTGATATTGGAAACGATGTCAAACATGACGTGATAGTCGGAAGGAAGAATTTCAAGAGCTGAAGAGGAAGTTGACTAGTGCTCCGATCTTCATTTTGCCGAATCCGACTAAGTCTTTTGTTGTGTACTGCGACGCATCATTAATGGGAATAGGTGGTGTGTTGATGCAAGATAAGCAGGTTGTGGCTTATGCTTCACGACAATTGAAAGTGCATGAAAGGAGTTATCCGACTCATGATTTAGAGTTGGCAGCTGTTGTATTTGTTTGAAGTTGGGGAGGCATTATTTATATGGTTCTCGAATTGAGGTATTAGTGATCATAAGAGTCTGAAATATCTCTTTGATTAGGAAGAGTTGAAACGGTTGCGAGTCAAAGAGATCGCATTGGTAAGAGTAGCCTGGGGAGGACCAGCAGATGGAAATGTCACTTGGGAACTGGAGAGTCAGATGAAGGACTCGTATTCCGAACTGTTCGTCTAAGTGGTGTTTTCGAGGACGAAAACTCTTTTAGTGGGGGAGAGTTGTGACACCCCGATTTAATTCAGAAATTAAATAAATAGAAATTTAATTATTTAATTAATTAAGGACTTGAATTAATTATATTTTTGGAATTTATGGGATTAATTGAAGAAAAGAAGAGATGGAGGTGTGAGGTGTAATTAGGGGTGTGAGGAGTAAATTACACTACACTTACTAATTACCATTTGTTTTATTTTATTGGAATAAATAAAGGATTATTAGAAGGAATATAAAAAGGAAAAGAAAATAAAATAGGTCTTTTTGGAAGAAAAGCTATTATACGTAGAGTTGGAAAAGAGAAGAGAGGAAGGAAAACCTAGAAGCGTCAGAATCTCGAAGAACCCACAAGGTAAGGGGTGATTTCGACTGATTAATGCTTATTATAGGTTTTGATGTTGATTCTATAGATCATAGCATGTTAGTAAATTGTGTTTGTGAAATTCTAGGGTTCCATGAATGTATACCTAATAGTGTCAGTTGATGTCAGATTGAGTCTGATTGTGTCAGAACATGTATGGAATAAGATTAGAGTGTCAGTAGATGAAAATAGATGATGTAAATATGTGGTTTGATGAAATAGATGATGAAAAATGATGTGTTTTAGTGTTCCCATGGTTGGAGTTCGTATGGGTATGTTTGAGTTTAAATGGAAATGGATGAATGCTGTCAAAAGTGCAGGAAATGGCTTTTTAATACGTGGGAACCGGTTCCTGTATAGGAGGAACCGGGTTGCCCTTTTAAAATTTACAAAGAACTGAAAATTTACACGTGGGAACCGGTTCCTGTATGTGACGGAACCGGGTTCCCATACATTTTTCCAGCAAGGAAGTTTTTGAACTTTTCAGGAACCGGTTCCTGTCTGTGACGGAACCGGGTTCCAACTTAAATTTTTGAAAAATGCCAAACTTTGAAAATTCATAACTTTCGAACCGTAAGTCCGTTTTGAGCGCCGTTTTGGACGTTACTTTCTAAATTTAATGCTCTACTTTGTGAACTGAAAATATTTTCCAAAACCTGAAATTATTTTGAAAATGAGCCAAATTTCGAGATAGGTGACTTTTGGTAGCATGTTGATGCGTATGTAGCGAGACCACGTGTTGATGGATGTATTGATCTTGAGGAATGTAAAGCGTGTTCTTGTTGTTATTGTATGCATGATGGTTGGAATATCATGTTTTGGGGTTGATTCGGTTTATGATGATTGATGTATTCATGATTGTATTGATATCATGTGTTTGTTGGTGTTGTATATGCACGATGGTTTGATCTTAGTTATCGTTGTTGTGATATATCTTGGTGATAGGCTTACCAATTAAAGGGTAAGTGTTTGGCATATTTATGCTTTGTGATGAATTGTTTCATGATAGGTGATTATATCATGTGGTGGTTGATGAGAGTTTATGATGTACGATGTGGTCATAACTGTGTTGATGTATGCATGATTGGTTGATATATCATGTGGATTGGTTTGCATGTTATCTTTGTGTTGATGCACGATTAGTTGATATATCATGTTGATTGTTGAGGTTCGATTATGTTCAATGAATGTATACATAGGCGATTGATGTTGCATGCTAATGATGTGCGTGCATATGCATTGTTTGGTGAAGTTAATTCCCATTGTGCGAATTTGACTTGGATTGCCGATAACCGATACCCGGTGAGGATGGGTGGTTAGGCTGGATTCGTGTCCGAGTGGTTATGGACGAATCGATGGTCCGTATCCGGTTGATGAATGGATCGGTGTTGGGTGATTTGGTCACGAGTCGGTACCGCATGCATTGAGTGCATTATATTTGTATGGAATAGTAACATGTTAGGATGTCTTCCGGTTACTATTCTCTGATTGATGATTGTTGTGCATGATGATTATATGGTTGTACTTGTGTATTGAATCTGGAGTTATGTTGAAATGGGTGGATTAATATGCTTGAAATATATTGTTAATTGAGAAGCTTATAATATGCTTTAATTATGAGAAGTCTCACCCTTACTTTACCATTTTAGATTAAAGTTAGCAGCTGAAGAGTCGGTGAGGATGGCTCTAGAGCTCATCATTTAGTCCGCGTGTCAGTGTCATGCTCTGATTAGATTGTAACACTGGGGAACGTTAGATGAGGAATTAGACTTAGTCTATTATTTATTTAAAACTTAGTGGGAATAATGTTGATTGAAATTATTCCGGTTTTGCTGATGATATTTTCCGCTGTGTAAGACATGGTCTTAAATTGATTGAAAATTTATTTGGATGTTGATCCTCAGTGTAGCATGGCTACTGTTTGAATGAAGGTTTATTCTATTTATTAATTGTGACATCCCGTGATTACCGTGTTAAACTCTGATTAAAGATGATTTAGATATTAATTTAATTAATATATTCGGGGTATTTAGATGGGGTGTTACATAGGTCGTTGAATGTTTGGATATTCGTGCTGTCTAAACCCATATATCACTTCAGTGCGGCACCGGTGAGATTGTCCTGGAAGTAATGAATTAGCAGCTGATGATCCTCATTGTACGTAGACATTTTCCTAGCATACATTGTAAGATGACTCCGAGGACAAGAATTCCCCTTGTACTTTTCAAAATCCGGGATTTTGAATTTCGCAGGTATTTTTACACGGGGAACTAAGCAGAGATCCTGGGCGCTTTTCCCAAACAATTCTTTCCCTTGAATCGTTTTTATCTCGAGCTGCATTTTGAGTTGTTCCTGGAGATTCTCCATCGAACCATGAGCGTTCGTGTTATTTCCTAGAGTGTGATGAACTTCTTCGTCTGTGGTAGTGTGCACTACGGAAGCTGAGTTCAACATGATCGGTTGAGAAACCGACATTGTTACTTGCGGAAAAGTTATTCCACGCTGTGAAGCAGAGTTTTGCTGTTAAGTAGGTATGTCAAGCGAGATTGTTTGAGAAGTCGGTTGGCGAACTCCGATGCCGAAGTTGAAAGGCATTCCCCATGGATAGCCTTCTGGCATGCTGAAAGGTGAACTACTGGCTGCAACAGCTGAAACTGGAGTAGTAGTATCCTCTGAAGTTGTTGTTTGGTTTTGACTGCTCGATGCTGCTTGTTGACTTTGCGCTGTGGCAAGCGAGTTGACCAAAGATGTGAGCCTTTCCACTTCTTCTTGTAGCGTAGTTACCGTGCTACGGAGTTCAACGTTTTCTTGCTCAAAATTCTCCATTACTTTTCTTCTTTTTGATCTAGTATCGTACGTTCGAGTTGGCTGCGGATGCAGTCGAGAAACTCTAAGACGCGACAGCTTGACAATTTGTTCCTATCTGGAAAAATGATTCCAACTGGGAATATTAGATTCTAGACAATAGACCTAAATGCAAGATATGATGCATGAATATGATTGTAAAGAAAAGAAATTTCCAAAGAATTTACGCTAAAAGAGATATTTCTGGAAAATATTTGGATGGAAAACATGAATTTTATTGATTAATGAAGGAAGATTACAACAATTGTTTTTTGTTGGAGCATTGCTCACACAAATGATAAAATAAATGATAAAATTACAAACTAAATTGAACTAATTAAACGTCTTCGTCTGATGAAGACCCAAAGGCTTGATGCAGCTTCCTCTTCAGGATTTCTTTTCCATAGCGAGCTTTTAGTTCTGCTTTCTCGGCTTTTAGCTTGCTGACGACTCTTTTCCATTTGTTGGGAGTAAGATTGTTATTCATCAAATCTTCAGGCGATCCTTTTCTTTCTTTGATGAATTTCTTGATTGCGTCATGCTTCTGGCGAATCTCCTCATCTTTCTCCATGAGTCATTCATCCTGGAAATAAAGCGTCTTTTCATGATCTTTGACTTGCTTCTTGAGCTTCTCATTCTCAAGGTTAGCCTTAAGGATTTTGTTTTCCAAAGCTTCTTTCTCAAGCCTTATCTTGGTCAAGGCTTCTTGGTATTCTCCCACAGCTTTGACGGGAAAATTTGTTGATTTGGAGGCGATTGAGAACATGGGATCTTCATAAGCGTAAGGCATTCGGAATTCCTTTGCTCTTTTCTTTACCCAAGAAGTGTAGGTTTCCGTGACTACACAATTCTTTGCCTTACCTTTTCCTTTCTTTCGGATGTGATGCCAAGCTTTAATCATCCTAGCCTTCAATCCTTGGGAGTCCTCCCCTTCATGGTAGAAGTAACTTTCTACTGTAAATCCAAGAGGTTTACCAGAGTTTGCGTATCCGAGTTGACGTCTCGCCAGGAATGGGTTATAGTTGATTCCCCCTTTCGTACCAATGAGAGGTACGTTGGCAAATTCTCCACAGCTCTCAATGATTTCCATCTCATTGTTTGTCAAAGTATACCAATGGATATCGTCGTTTGTAAGAGACATGAGTCTTACGGACCAATGCCACTCGTCTTTGTTTTCGCGAAGATAGGAGATTTAGGCAAATGTGAGGTAATCCATTTGAAGAAGAGGTAACAACACACGATAGTTCCGTCTCCTTGACGATTCCTATGATGAATAGAGGCGTCGTATCACCAAGCGGGTGGGAGCAGGATTTCCAATCGAAAGATCCTTATGGCGTTGATATCAACGAAATTTGGGACGTTGGAAACAACACCAATCCATAGAGGAGTAAAGCTAAAATAGCTTCAAAGGCTACCATATTACCGACAGAATTTGAGAGCCTTCTCCATTAGGAACTTTGAGGTCATTCCTAAGAGTTTTCCTCCGGTAGTTAGGCTTTGTCTATCTCGATTTCTTTAAATGAGTCATTGTTGCAATGACTGTGACTTAGGAATGGCTTCCAAACCATTGAAAGGCACTTTGTCCGAATGAGATTCCTAGGATATGCGCATACTCTTCCAAAGTAGGCATCAGCGATAATCGGGAAAGTGAAAAATGATAGGCGATCGTAGAACCGAACGAAAGTTTTGAGAAGTCCTTCATCAACGTTAGCGTTCAAGAGTTAAAAGAGTTCCATAGCGTTTTACGAAATCCGAGGGATCTTCTACCAAGGATGCTAACTCTTTAACTTTCCTACATCAGAATTCTAAAGCGTATCTTTTGGTGAATCTTCCTCGGCGCCCATCACTCTAACCTAAAATATTTTACAAAGAAAAATCTCTAAATTCTTTGGAAATGGGAAGAGAAAAATGAAAAAAAATAATTTGTTTTTATGAATGAATGAATGCATGAATGCGGCAAACATGGTTAGTAGTTATACACTCGGTCAAGCGTTCGAAGTCACGAGCATGAAGCCAACGATAAGAATCAGCGGGTTAAGTTCTATGGGCTTATTCATACGTGAATCGGGTTCTACGATAATACAGCTCAACACTCCCTTCAAAACATTATTGGATTTGTTGAATACTCGATGGTCCAATAATATTTTCAAGAGAAACTCGCTGATCGTAGTATCGCATGACAATTACTCTAGGCTTACACCGAATAATCTCGCACTACATCCTAATGGCGGGATGGTTTATGTGTTCTATCCACTCGACTTCTTAAGTTTCCCAAAATACAGCGTTTTGCAATTACTTGCTAAACACAATATCCTCAAGACAACCTCCATTGGGAAATATTAACCCGAAAGCATTGAGCGCTCACGTATTAATACCTCCACCTAGATCTTAAAAATGTTTCTTAAATCCGGTTAGGATTTCTTTCCATCAAGTAAAATCGCAAAACACACAATAAAGAAAAACAGATATATGCAAAATATGAAAAGCTTATCCCCTTTCTTTTCTTTTTGAAAACAAAAAAAAGCTTGGTGCTCTCGGCGAGTAACGCGTTTTCTTTTTGAAAAAAAGTTTCAGCACTCACCAGAGAGTCGCCATTTTCCTGTTCGCGTTAAAGGTGGCGCGAGGATCTTGACGTGAATCGGATCTTGCACGCAACAATTTAAATATTTTGATTGGTTTATAAAGATGCCGCGAGCATCAAGCTTTATTATTTTCAACACAAGAAAGATGATTTAATGATTATGAAAAAGGGGAAAGCTGAAATACCCTCAATTGATATTGGTATGCGTAACGACTAGCGCAAACTAGGCGTAGCATTGGGGAGATTCGAGTAAGGGGATTGTTATATAAAGGGAATAGATGGAGCACCCTTAATATATGTAGTTATCTGACTTTATATATGAATATGTTTGATATGTTTGTGTGTTTTAATTGCTATTTCTATGATTGGGAAAGTTTCTCCTTTGGGTTTTAAGAAGAGATTTTGTGGGATTCTAGTGTTTGTTATTTATTGTGCTCAAAGATCGTGGATCTTACGCATACATATCCCTAGTGGAATCGAGCATTTGTAGCTCGGATCTACAAGGTTCTATGGTTTGTTTGGTCTGAGGGAGATAGAAATTTGCTCGGCAAGGATGAGACCTTGTGCCTACGTATTCTCAAAAGGATGTTGAGAAAGTCAGAGCAATCGTAGTTCCCACTTATGCTAGTGGAAAGCAACGGGATGTTAGTAAGAGACACAGACGAATGTCATCTTAATGAAAAAATGTATCTAATCTATTTCATCACATACATTTTGAAAAGTTTGACTGATTAAAATCTTTCATCGTAAGTATTAGGTGCTTTGCTTGAGTGTACAAGCGTTACCACTTACATGTTTAAGAAAGATGTTTGAAAAAGGTGATTGAATCTTTTAACTGTAAGTATTGGGTGTTTTGCTTGAGTGTACAAGCGTTACCACTTACAATTAAGAGATGTTTTTGTTTGAAAAGAGTTTGAAAAGTTTTGAAAAAGTTTTTATGTGATGTAATAGATGAGATACTTCTTCCATAGAGATGATAGATGTCTAAATCTCAAGGAGTAATTGATAGGATTAGAGGGATGCTTTTAAGAAGCTCATGGGTCCTTGTATTGTTAGCCCAAGAGGAGGCATTCCGAGGGTCATCGAGGGTCATCGAGGGTCCTTGTGTGAAGCTCAAGAGGAAGCTATAGGGTATGGCTGGCTTTGGCTTAAAAGGGATTTCACCGAGAAATCATCCTTTTCTGAATAAGAGCAATTTCACCGGGAAATTTTACTCTCTGGGGAATTTGAAAGTGATTTCACCGGGAAACCATCCTTTCAGGGTTCTATCTTAGCGCAGGTGATTCTTTGTATTGGAAGCCCAATAGGAGGTCATAAGAGATTTCTGTCTCTTTCATTGTATGATGCCCAAGAGAAGGCTAAACTCAATGAGGAGTTCTTTTGAGCGAAGCCCAAGAGGAGGTGACTCAGCGGAGTGTTGTCTTATATGAAGCCTAAGCGGAGGCTAACTCTGCGGGGAGAGTTTCATTGTACAAAGCCCAAGAGAAGGCTAAACTCTGTTGGAGATAAAATATCTTGTATGAAGCCCAAGCGGAGGCTAAATCATGCTGGGGATGGATTGTCTTGTATGAAGCCCAAGCGGAGGCTACACTCAATTGAGGATGAGTTATCTTGTATGAAGCCCAAGCGGAGGCTATAACTGTGGGGAACCTATTGATTAGTCTAATTGTTATGTTATTATTAGACGGTTGTATAAACAGGTGTGTGTGTGTGTGATATGTATTCACAGGAGTTTATGAAGGAAATATAAACAATGCATGATGTTTATTTACAGCAGTTTATAAAATATAAACAAGTGTCTGTGAACGAACGTTTAAAACGAGCGTAACTTGATTATTCACAAGTTTGAACTGTGTACAAGGAAGTAAATATGTACACGAGCGAGTTTTTATGTAGACGAAAGATGGATGTACATAGGAGGTTGGGACTTACACCATAAGGAGGCCCATTGATTTGAAAGCGTTTCACAGGAATAATGCTCCTTTCAAAGTCAATGGTATTCAGTAAAATGTATGATGAAACGGAAATGATTGATCGAAGTTTTTCGTAAAAGGTATCTGATTATGTATAGATAAAAGTATTTGAAAAGAAGTATCGTGTTATGTACAGATGAAAGTTTGTTTGAAAAGTATTTGGTATGTACAAAGAGAATATATACACAAAAGACTATTTTGTTTGAGTATACACAAGTGATGTGAAAACAAACGATCGAAGTTTGTCTGTACTTGAGTATAAAAGGAGTATCTGTATTATGTACAGATGAAACTTTGTAAAAAAGTATTTGACAAAAGTTTGATATGTATAAAGAAATATTATGTACATAAAAGAATGTTATGGGACTTACACCATGATGGAGGCCCATTGGTCAAAAAGAAATTTTACTTAGAAGAATTCTTCCTTTAGAACCAATGGATTCGGTGTATAGACAAACGAATGAAAACAAACGAAAGAAATTTGTTTATGTTTGAATATTAACAATGATATTTTGAATATGTAAAAGTAAAGCTAAATATGTACATAAAGGATTGGGACTTACACCATAAGGGTGGCCCATGATCGATCGAGAAATTCGAGATAAGACGAAATCAGTTTTATCGTTTTAAATCGGATTGATCATGGTAAAAGATGCAAGTTTGATGAAATGTTTTAAAAAATGATTTGACAATGTTTTGAAAAAATTTTGAAATGTGAGGTTCATTTATGAGAAGTTTTGAAAAAAATCGGAAGTCGAAAACTTGAAAAATTCAACTTTTAAGGAGGTTTGAAAAAGTGTTCAGAACGTCATTTTCGGCTCGATTAAAATTTAATCAGATGAAGGTTTTTTCTGAAAATTTTTGCATTATCACAAAATAGATGTATTTATTGACAAGTGTTTAAAAAATCATCTCAAAATGAGAAGTTTTGATTGGTCAAAAAAAATGTTGAAAGTTTGATGAAAACATGAAAAAAATGGAAGTTTGTAAAAAAGAATGGTCTTGGTGGGTTTTGAACCCATGACCATGAGGTGGGGCACGTGTCAGAAATATTTAAAGGCAAGCATACAACCACTAGGCCAAACGCGCTGGGATGTTTAGTGGATTAAAACACGCATTGACATAAGATTGGATAATTTAAAAATTTGAAAATTGAAGAACACCAAGAACACGCGCGCAGCCTGGGTTCGTGTTTTGATTTTCAGTTTGCCAAATCCAACCTAAAATCTTTGTTTCTCCATGAAATTCAATGATGTAAACATCAAAGTTGATCGATTTTGCACCACGAACATGAATATGGTTGTTAATTTCATTTATATTCAGTCTAGAACGATTTAGGTTTCGAAGAACATGATGAACCCTAAACTGAAAATCTTAAATTAAATCATGTGTAGTTGATGATTGTTTGATTTTATTGAGGGTTATCAATCGTTATGAGTGCAGAAAACAATTGGCCAAGAGTTTTTGTCAAAAGAATAAATGAATCATGATATCACAGTTCATATGCTTACCTGAAAAAATGAGAATCGAGTAAGCTTAAATCGTGTTTCAGGCGGTTTGAGGATTGCTACACCTTCATCGGCATGTATGGAAGCTCTGTGGATGGCCTGCTTGCTCTGAACTTGCTCCAATCTCCCCAACCAATTCAACCTACAGTCAGCTCAAAACAAAACTCGAAATCGAGGTTAATGGTGTTACAGTTCAGGACTAATGGTTTGGATCATGTCTATGAGGTATAGGGAAGGTGTATGGATGATTACAACATCAATTGATCAAGCCTAGCTTCAGTTTCGATTGTTATGGCAGTTTTGGAAACTTGAAACCATGGCATGTGATTTCTGATTTTTAGCTTTGATCAAGTTGTTTTTAAGCTTTGAATAAGTTCAATAATGGTCATGAAACATGTTGGACACCAAATTTCATCATGTTTTCATTGAATTTTGAAAATTGCAAGTTTTCTCAAAAATGGTTATGTTACTTGATTTTGAAGAAAGAAGTGTGAAGCATGACTTTGCAATGTTTTTGGTGTGCATTGAATGGACAGAAAGACATCCATTTATAGGCAAACAAGTTCTGAAAATGTTAGGCAAGGTTTGGCCATTGGTAATTTTGACTTGCCTTAGAGGGCAAGGTAGTCATTTTGGCATTAAATGCAAAAGGAACCTTCCTTTTAACCATGGTTAAAAATTCAACTTGATCCAATCCTATCATAATTACATCCAACTGATTTTTATCAGTCCTATCCTCTCTTGGCAAGGTGGCAAAGGTTCTAGAAGAGAAAAATGCAAAATGACCTATAATTTTGAAGTTTTGACTTTGAAAATCAAGTGTCATGGAGCCTTATGTTTCAATTTCAAAAGTATAGCTAGACTCCATGGATTTGAGAGTTGTTGGACATTTTGGAAAGATTTTTCCATGATCTACAACTTTCATGTTTTGAGTTTTTTCAAATTCCAATTGGAACTAGGTGAAAAAATGGCTTGAAGTTTGGAAAAAATGAGAAATTTCAACACTTAGAAAAATTTCTAAGTATAGAATTTTTTGACTTTTTATTGACTTTTCCAAATTCTTTGATTTTTTATGATCATGATGGATCATTTGAAGTATTTTGATGATGGAAAAAGTTTTGTTTTGAAAAATTTGACCAAAAGTCAAAGTTTGACTTTTCTCGAGATGAAATTTCATCGGATGTTTAAAAGCGTGATGAATTCTGTGAATCTCTGTGATGTTTTGAATCCAGAAATTAGGTCAAGATGTTGTATCTAAGATATAATGACCAATCTCTATCCAAAAAAGTCAATCACTGCTCAAAAAATCAGAGAATGCCTATGCTCGACCAAAACTCTAATTGGTCGATCCTCGATTGATCTGTGAGAAAATTTGATATCTGAGGATTGAAAGCTGATGATTTGATCAAGATAGATAAAATGGAGTGAGAAAATCTCAAACCCTAATTGGTTAGCTCTTGAATCAGAGGAAAATCTGATGAAACCCTAATTTTGACCTGTGAATGTTATACCCGATTAATGCTATCTGAGCTGTTAGTCGTGCAACAATGCAAATGTAAGGTGGTATATTAGGTCAAAATTTGGTGTATGACAAGGTCCAAATCCTAAGTCTAAAGATCAATCTCCAAGCACAAGGATAGTAACCAAGTCCAATTAAGAGTCTTTTATGTTCAAGTTGAATTATTAAGTGTTTTGGAAAAGAAAAATAAAGCTCAAGTGAGCAAATTCAAAATAACAAGAAAAATAAAATGCTCAAGTGAGCAAAAGAAAAATGACAAAAAAAAATAAAATGCTTAAGTGAGCAAAAGAAAAATGATATAGAAAGTAAATGCTCAAGTGAGCACAGAAAAAATGGCAGGAAATGTAAATTCTAAAAATAAAGTGCATAAAAATAAATACCATAAAAAATAAATGCGGAAAATAAAGATCAATTAATAAAGGCGAGGAAGATGATCATCTTGAAACTTTTCAAGTATATCATTGAATTGTTAATTGTTAGTCATCAACAAGGTGACCATCTTGAAACTTATGCATGAAGACTTGCTAAAAGCTTGATAGAATCAACGCGACCACACGACAAGTTTCAATTGTTTTTTATCAAGTATATCACCGGTTTTGGAATCATCACATCACTTGATCAAAGATGAATAAGAATTTCAAATGGACAAGGTTAGTGTAACCTTGCCAAAAGCTTGATAGAATCAACGCGACCACACGACAAGCACCACAAGTATTGAACCAAGATCAAAGCTAAAGTTATCTTTTGCGCTTATGTTAGAACATTGAAGTTCATGCCACCAATTGATCACTTTTCGATTCGGGACAAAGAATATAAGATGAAGAAGAAGCAATGTAGCGCTATGTTAAGCAATCACCAAGTGACTTATGTAGAAGCCACCCTACAACGAGGCTGGTCAATGCTTATGTATGTGTTGAAAAAGAAAACGAGAAGAATGATATGTAGATCATCTTCTAATGTTTGTCAACACATGTAAAAATAAAAAAGAATGATAGATCAACTTGGATTATCTTCTCTAGTTTCTTCCATCTTTAAGTTCAATCACTCATCTTGGTGGATTAAGGCACAAAATATATTGTTGACTCAAAGCACCAAGAATTAACTGTATAATTAATCATTTGGTATATTTGAATCACCAATACATTTCTCCAACCTAATCAACACCCAATGTCCATTGAGATTAAAGAGGAATTAGGTATTCAAGACTACAATCCAAGGCAATCATCAAAAGAATGGAGTAGAAGAAGAGTAATCATTCAAGACAAGTAAAAAAACAAGTGAAAATCACATTTTACACTTTGTGCAATCGATTGCATCAACACTTTTTAAAAAAATTAAAACGAAGCCCGTGTAATCGATTGCGCTACAGTGCAAATCCATTGCTCACTGTCAAAACAGAAAAATCACATTTCTAAAGGGCAAATTCTTGTTCAAACATTTACACAAACACCTTGTGTGTCTTGATTCAATTGAGCACAAAAATTCCACCAACTTTTTGAGAAATTAACATCAATGGAACTAAAACAATTTTCTCAATGAATCAAACCACAAAAATTATGAAGAGATCACATTGTAAAAGATAAAGATCAACACTCACCACTTGTAGATCTTGAGAAAAATTTACAAGAGTAACACTTCAAATTGCTTCAATTCAACTTCAAAAATCAAAATCACAAGCCTAGATCTAAAGAATTGATGAAGAAAAAGAGAGTGGATGGAGGTTTATCTCAAAGAATTAGAGAATTTCAATGAAGAATTCACTGATCTTTATGAAGAAGAAAGAGCTTTGAGTGAATTTGTAGAATTTGGGAAAATGAGAGAATGAAGAGAGTAGAGAAATATTTTGGCAAGGTGAGTTTGGCTATTAAAAGCTTGATATTTGAATGAGAGGAGGCCTCTATTTATAAGGTATTGGTTTGGGAATGAGTGGTGGTTTGGAGTTTGGTTTGAGAATTAGAATTAGGATTAGAAATTGATTTTGGAGCCAAAATTGAATCAATTAGTAATTAATTTCGAAATTAAAAGAAAATAAAAAATGAAATTGGAGACCAAGCCCACAAACTTGAAAAAATGAGGAATGTTTCTAATTTTCGCGAAGTACAATCGATTGCACTGAGTTTTTTTTTTTGAAATTTTGCTTAAAATAATAGTGAGTAATCGATTGCTCCTCAGTGCAAATCAATTACACTGTATAAAAATTGAAAAATTGGTCTAAAACATGTGTGGGGGAAAAACACTAGAAAATGTTCGCTTGTTAGATCCTTTAGCTTGATACCTACAATATACAAATATACAAAGACAAAAAAAAAATATTTTTGGTATTTTAACTCAAAGGTTAGAAAAATGTAAACCACAAATATACAAAATACAGAGCTAAGGTGCTTGGCAATCCCTTGAGAGCAAACTTATGAATAGGAGAAGCATAAGAACCAACCCTTGTCTGTGATCTTGGTACATTGTGATAATGAAAATATGGAAAGCCATAGGGCAAAAATTGGGGTACAACAGTTGCCCCTATTTAAATATCTTCAACTAGATGGTATGAAGATGATCAATCTTCATACAATCACAGTAGTAATTATGATTGTATGAAGATTGCTATAATTTTTGCTATAATTTTTGCATAGTAGTAATTATGTTATCATCATCTTGAACAACATTTTCCTTGTTTTAAGGATTCTTATTCTTGCTATCTCGAGCATAATCATTGTGTTCGCCACACACAACATACACGCCTTTAGGGCTCATTGATCCTCCATAACACTTGAACTTATTTTGATCCTTCTTAGGACCGAGATAATTCTTCTTACCATCTTGTTTCTTCTTGCCTATTGCACTCACCACATTGGACTTACAGTTCTAGAATTAGTGTCGATTCAGGATCCAAGACATAACAGATCTTCAAGGAATTCAGGAGGAAGATCATCTCGTCTTTCCAGCAAGTGAAGTTTGTTCCGTAGAAATGGTTCAATTTCATAAGGTTTTGATTCATCACTTTGATGCTTGAAATAGAAGCCTTAGTTGCCATTATTTAAGATACTACTATATAATTAAATATTTATTCTAAATTAAATAGATCAAAGCTAGAATCGCATATATGAGCCATTTTCAAATAGTATTTCAAGTATTCTCTAAATTTTCTCAATGTCTACATGCAGTAATATTTAGGATAATTCAGCCTATTTTGAGTTTGCACAAGACAAATAAAAAAACTGAATTAAGGCAGAAAGAAATCTATAAATAATGAAGAAGGGAGTTTGAATTACATATTTTTCTGAATCCAAAAAAATCTATTATTAACTAAATGGTGTAGATTCATAAGGTTGCGACCCTTAATAAAATACTAATTTTCACCAAGTATTGCAACTCTTTCCACTAAGTGTTACAACTTTTTAAGTATTACAACTATTCAAATTCAAAAATAATGAATTGGAGTAACGACCACTGTCACGTAAGGCGGCTTATCACCAAAAGCCAACTGAAAGACGACCTCCGGATCATCATTGTCTATGTTGTGAGTAGCATGATTTCTACGAGCTCAAGTGCCACATACAAGCCTCTAATGGTGTTTCTGCACCCACGCCCTCGGTACTAGTCCAAGAGCCAGTGTCGCTAGTGCGTGGGAGAGTGTGAAGGCCACAAGTGACATGAAAACCTGGGACCACCACACTCGTCCATGTGACACTCGATTTTCTTAACCTCCTTAATAAATAAATAAGTGGAACTATATATAAGAAGAGTGAAAGTGAGTAAAAATTTCAATGTGAAATTTTTTACTAAACATTGAGTGCTCATTTTGTTTTGACAAAAAAAAAACTCAAATTCTTTCATTTATCAAATTTAAAAAGATATAAGGAGAAATCTCATCATGTATATTGCGTCAAGTCTAGGAATTGGTCGCCCTAGCTAAAGAGTGGGCAACCATATTCGCTTAACGCTTTACGAACATAATCTCAAAGTTGTAAAATTGTAACAAAAACATTTTAATAGAATTAATAATTAAGCCAAACTCCAAAGTACTCCAAAGGTTGGCTTATATAGCATGAACCACTTTCTGCGAATCACTTTCAAAGATAACAAATGCATATAATCTAGAAATTTCTCCCTAGATAGCCTCCTTAAGAGCTAAGGCCTCCACTTCTAAGATGGAGAAGGTGCCTCCATCCCAAGAAGTACATACAATAAAAAATCATCATGCTCATTACGAAAACACGAACCTCGATTTGTTGTGCCTAACAGATGGTTAAAAAACATCCATATTACATTTAAGCCACCTGGAAAGGGGCGGAAACCAATGCAGTTGATCCGAATTTTCCCCATTGGAGTCACGCCTTTGTTGTGTTAGATGGCGACGCGTATCTAGAGGGGGGCTGAATAGAGTTTCAAAAATATTTCTAGACAAAAATCTAGAATTTGAAAGTTTTCAAAACGATTTTAATTGCGGAAGCAATTTTGGATATGTTGTCTAAAAATTTCTTTTGGAAACACGGATATGAAATTAAATCACTTGTAATATATAAGATGAAATACACAAATGGAATAAACAAACAAAAATCATTAGCCAACTTATTTATTGCTTGAACGGTGTCACTTTGCAAAACTATATCCAAGGCTAAATAGTGAAAGAACTAGTTTAATCGTTTTATCAAACACTTGGCGTGCAAGTAAATTTTCAGAATTTTTCCTTGATTGGTGTTGGTATACAAAAACAATTATAATCAAAATGATTATAAGTTATATCGACACCTAATTCAAAAACCTATTTTAAAGGAAAATTCTTACAATTCAACTATTAGCTCAATGCTATTTGAGAGAACGATTAATGGAAATAAAATCGAGTAAATGCGGAAAAGTAAAAACACACAAGGAATTTGTTTACGCAGTTCCCCACTTTCGTCCTTGCGTGTGGGTACGTGTTCATATAATTCTAATAGGAATTAGAATAATTCTTATATTTAAAATTGTTTACTACAAATATAAGAGTTAGAACAACAATACAAAATACTTTGATTTGGTGTTGATGCTCCTTCTTCCACCTTTGATCTTAAGCAAGCTCAATTGAACCAATAGTTGCAACCTATTCGCTGCTTAAGCTACTTCTTTGAAAGGATTTCAAACACCCCAAGGTTCCTTGAAAGGATTTCATCCACCCCAAGAGATCTTTTCACTCAAGTAAATCCAATTACACGCTATCAACACAAGATCACCGATTCCAGCACCCGATCCTTGCTACTTCCTTAAAAATATTTCAAACACTTTATGGTTCCTTGAAAGGATTTCAACCACCCCAAGGGATTTTTCATATGGATGAACTTTCGAAGTATCTTGCACGAAAATCACCAAATCAACCAATGATCTTGGAGGACAAACCCAATGGTTTTTCCCGGATGAAAACCCCTACAAACTCAACCCAAACTAATTGGAAATATTCAATTATTCGTTTAGATGGCTCCCCTATGGAACATCATCACAATGTAATGTTGGCGTGTATGCAAAGATTGTAAGGTTGAAGAAGAAGAGGATATGTAGGCTAATTTTATGGTATCATCGTGATTCAAATGATGCATGAATGGGTATTTATAATTTTGGAATATTTAGGGGAAAAGGACAAGTTCAGAATTAAAAAGAAATGAAATTTTGACTAAGTTAGCTAATATGTGTTGACCTAAAATTCGAGAGTGTCGACACATACGCTAAAAATTGAATGCATGTTTCGACCTGAGAGACAAGATGTGTCGACCTATAACTTACATACTCTTACAGGCTTTAAAAATGAGTTACGAGTGTCGACCTGAAACACGGATGAGTCGACACATAAAATAGGAATTTATCCATTTTCAGAAAACTTTCAGTATGTGTCGACCTGTAAGGATGCATGTTCGGCCTGTGACTTACCGAAGCTACAGGCTCTAAAAATGAGTTACATGTGTCGAACTGTAATTCGAATGTGTCGACACATGCAACTGAAAAACATGCAAAAATTTAATTTTGAAGACTCAGGTCAATTTCAATATGCTTTTTAATGATTCCTAAGATCTATAATACATATGAGAGCCATGTAGCGTAGGGATACCATCTATTTCACAGTCGTGCCACCTTTTACCGATTTTAATATCATGTAAAATATCTTGAAGTGAAGTTGGTCTCACAAACTCCTCCTTTTTTATGATGGCAAAACTTTCGACGATGCATTTCTTGTAATTAATATTAATCTAAACAGTTTACACATAAATTCATTTGCTTATTCATATATAAATTAAGTATATTAAATTAATATTAATCTAAACATAATTTATTCATAGAAATGAAAGTATGATTACGTTGTTGAACACAATAGCAACTGAATTTGAAAATTTGATGAAAAGTCAACAGAAAGAACTACAATTGTTGCAATCACCATGTTCAAAGGTAATTATATATTTAAACGTTATAGATATTTTATTCACTCACAAATATATTTAAATTTTTATTCCAACGTCTAAAAAAATTAATGTACCCATCGAATATACTTAATATGTTTACTAACATTTATAAATTATTCTTTTTACATAATAAAATTGAAAGTTTGTCTCTCACTATATTATCCATCGAATATACTTAATATGTTTACTAACATTTATAAATTATTCTTTTTACATAAATAAAATTGAAAGTTTGTCTCTCACTATCTATATTTATGTTGTATAACTTATACAGCTCATCAAATGATCAGCTAAAAATAAAGGAGATTCCAAAGTATTGGATTTTCTAATATGTCACATTTAAAGAGAATTACTCAAAATAGAACTACACTGCAACATGTAATGACAATGACATGTGATTCAGGGTCTGTTTGGTTCAAATTAAGGAGGGAGGAGATATTTTAATGGAGGGAAGGAAGAGGGAGGTGAGGAAATTTATATATATATATATATATATATATATATATATATATATATATATATATATATATATATATATATATATATACACACACGTGTATGTGTGTGTTTTGTTCAATTGAGTGGAGGGGAAGAGAGGGATTTTAATTAAAAATATTTTTGGTTTACAATGGGCGGAGAGGGATTTTATTAATAATTTACATTTTTATCCTTATGATCTTATATAAGAAATATGATATTAAAAGTTGAGATTTTTTAAAATACCTTTTGTTAATAAAATATGCATAAATAATTTAATTAAATTTATAATATTGATTGATTAAAATAGTTATAATCGTACGTTTAAAATTGTGTATATTTGATTCAGATTATAACTTTTCGACACAAATTAAAGTATGTGTTCACTACAAGAAATAAGGTCACCGACAATGTAACATAGCGACGTGAATATCACGTGAGTAATAAAAGCTGTTTGCGACGTGGTATTCACGTCGCTACATTTTTTTAGAATAAAATAATAAAGACAACATTAAAATCTAGGCAGTCAGAGATTGAATTTTTTAAAATTTAGTTGTGACGTGTTAGTCACGTAGCTATTTAAAAGTTAATAATAAAAATAATAAAAAGCTGTAACGTATAGATGGAGGGATATTTGAAATTTTTTGAAATTTTGTTGTGACGTGGTATTCACGTCGCAACATTAAAGAGGGAAAATAACAACTTTTTTATAGTTGTTGATAACAACATTTAAATAAAAATATATATAAAAACGTATTTAAAAAAATAAAAAAGTGCAGTGATCATATTGTATATTAAGTATATATTTTTTTGAAGACGAAGAACATTTATAATAAACTGATATAAGCAATCAAGCAAATTACACAAAAGAGAAGGAATTACACGAAAGAAAATTAATAACTTTGAAATAATAAAATATAATTGAGGATATTTTCGTAAATGTAAAATAAATTTAAAAAATAGAAGTCATATTACCTCCCCTCCCTTCAAAATCCCTCCAATTTGGAGGGATGCAAAAAGTGTGTTTTTGAGGTAATTTGCTCTCCTCCCCTCCCCTCCCCTCCCCTCCTCTCCCCTCCAAAAATTTCAACCAAACATATTTATTTAATAATATTCCCTCACCTCACCTCCCCTCTCCTCCATCTACCTCGAATCAAACACACCCTCAGATATTCGAATACAAAATAAGTTTTACTTAAAAACTCTTTTGTAAATACAGTTAAAAAGTTATTTTACTAAGAATTGTTGTAAACCTTTAAATATAGGAGATTCTCAGCTATAAAAGAAATTGATGATACGTTTGGATGATATTGAATTGGATGTGAAAAATGTACGAAGAAACTTAAACAATAAAGCCATAAATTGAAATGTCCTTCGTGTGAACCACCTTCCAAGTGCTTAAAATAAAGATTAGACATTTTCTATCATAAACCATCTTCTCTAAATAATTATTAAAATAATATAAAAACCATGTAATCAGAGGTTCAAGATAATGTTGACAGTGTCCGATGAAATCACTAAACGACTTTGACAGTGTTTGATGAAACCGATAAAATCTTAATTTATTTCAGTAACTTCGTTTTACCACATGTGAAATCATTTTAACCAACCGCACATCGTGCAGGTCTTATTCTAATTATAATAAGAAATCATCAATTATTACTCTAACACATCATCAAGTATAACTCTAAATTTGCTACACCATCCTATAGTCTTATGTGTCACATCCCAAAACTCATTTTTATCTTATACTTCTACAAATTGGAGGTCACAGATTCGAACTATCACAAAGACGAAATAAAATATAATTTTTGTTAATTCTCTATTTTTAGGTGTAGCAGCAAAAACTATGAGTGTAAGCCATTGAATTGACTCAACTCTAAAAAATAACGAGTAAGTCGCCACCGCGCTTTTATTTTATCGAAAGGATTAGGAAAAAGAGCGAATAAAATCCTAAAAGAAAATGAGATCTAGGTACGGGGGATATTTATGCAAAGGGAAGGTGTTAGGCACCCAAAGCATCTATGGTACTCTGTATGAACCTTTTTAAAAATTTGTATATGTGTGCTAAAAAAGAAGATATGTACAAAAGTGTCTAGAGAATTCCATGCCTACATACCAACAATGAGCAATGTTGAAATCAAAACCCATGTAGTTCGAGTAAAAAAGACCAAAATTGGTGTGTTGATTGATTTTAAATGAAGAGACAAGTCGTCATTTTTAAAAGATAAGACTTGTCTAAACGCCCACAAGGTATGATAAAGAATAAAGAACTACGCGCCAACATGAGGGAGGGTTTTGAGAACGCCTCTAGTACTCAAGTGGAGAAGTCGAGAACCATGGGATAGTGGAAGAACATCTTAATTATAAATGACTCATGTCTAATCACAAAAAGGTTTTAAAGTAGAAAATGCACGAGGGCACAAAAAAGGTTTGAATGAGGTTGCATGTTTTTTAGTCTTTTTTGAAAGAGTTATAATATGGTTAGATGGATTAACTTTTGATTAAGAAAAAGAAGTTTGAAAATACATGGACCTAAGTCCAAGTTTTTTTGTGAAAGTGGTTTGAGTTTGAAAACAAATCCTTTGAAAAAGGGAGAAGATTTTGAAAATTAAAGAATATGGGAGGAGATGAAGAGGCTAACCTATATACAAAAAGTAAAATATGAGGGAAAGAAAGATCTAACTGGGTGGGAAACTTAACACTTGACATCAAGAAGTCAATACAATATTCTCATCCTTTGGATTACCAAACCAAGCAATTAATCGGACAAAAATACCAAGCTTCGGATAAATCGATGCTTCTGATGAAATTATGTCTCTCGAAAATCGGGCAGTACAACGATTGTATTTGGAGGAAATCCACATGTAAACGAGTACGGACAGAATAATCTGCACGCATAAAAGTACAAGCCCAAGCACAGACAAAATAACACCAAAATCAAAGAAACTCCGAGCTAAGGTTGAGGTCCTAACCCTAAGTCCAAAGGTCAAACTCCGAGCATAGGGATAGTAACCAAGTCCAATTAATTTTTTTTATGTTTAGGTTGAATTATTAGGTATTTTGAAAAAGAAAAATAATGCTCAAGTGAGAAAAGAAAAAATGACATAAAAATAAATGCTCAAGTGAGCAAAGAAAACATGACATGAAATGTAAATGCTAAAAAATAAAATGCATAAAGTAAAGAGCATAAAAATAAAGGCAAAAAAATAAAGGCATAAAATAAAAGCATAAAATAAAGTCAATTGTTAATAAGTTTAGCAAGATGACCATCTTGAAACTTGTCAAGTATATCATCAAATTGTTAGTAATAAGTCGTCATCAAGATGACCATCTTGAAGCTTGCGCATGAAGACTTTCCAAAAACTTGATTAAAATCATAGCGACCACACGACAAGTTTCAATTGCTTCTTGTCAAGTATATCATCGATTTTGGTACAATCACATCTCTTGATCAAAGATGATTGAGAATTTCAACTGGACAAATTTGGTGAACACTTGCCAGAAGCTTGATTAAAAAATTAAAACGACCACGCATCAAGTATCACGAGTGTTAAACCAAGATCAAAGTTCAAACTATCTTTTGGTGCTTTTGCAAAACATTAAGTTTATTCCACCAATTGATCATTTTCCGATTCAGGACAAAGAAAATAAGATGAAGAAGAAGCAATGTAGTCCTATGTTAAGCAATTGCCAAGTGACTTATGTAGAAGTCACCTTACAACGAGGTCGGTCAATAGTTATGTATGTGTTGAAAAAGAAAACGAGAAGAATGATATGTAGATCCTCGTCTAATGTTTGTCAACACATGTAAAATAAAAAAAGAATGAGATAAGATGAAGAGGGATGGGAAATGATAGATCAACTTGGACTATCTTTTCAAATTTCTTCCATATTTAAGTTCAACCACTCATCTTGGTGGATTAAGGCACAAAATATATTCCTAACTCAAAGCACTAAGAATGAATTGAATAATTCATCCTTTGATATATTTGAATCAACAATACACTTCTCCAACCTCATCAACACCCAAAGTCCATTGAGATTAAAGAGGAGTTAGGTGTTCAAGACTACAATCCAAGGAAATCATCAAAAGAATGGAGTAGAAGAAGAATAATTGTTTAAAACAAGTCAAAAAAACAAGTCAAAAACTAAATTTTGCACTCTGTGCAATCGATTGCATCAGGATACAAATTTATTGCATCAACACAGTTTTTTTTCAATTTTTTCAAAATGAAGCTCGTGCAATCGATTGCACCACAGTGCAAATCGATTGTTTACTGTAAAAAACAGAAAAATCATATTTCTAAAGGCCAAATTCTTGTTCAAACTTTTTCACAAACACCTTGTGTTCCTTGATTCAATTGAGTACAAAAATTCCAACTAAGTTTTGAGAATTTAATATTAATGGAACTAAAAAAAAGTTTGCTCAATGAATCAAACAACAACAATTATCAAGAGATCACATAGTAAAAGATGAAGATCAACATTCACCACTTATAGATATTGAAATTTTTTTGCAAGAGTAACACTTCAAATTGCTTCACTTCAACTTCAAAAATCAGAATCACAAGCCTAGATCTAAGAAATTGATGAAGAAAAAGAGAGTGGATGAAGGTTTATCTCAAAGAGTTAGCAAATTTCAATGAAGAATTTACTAATCTTTATGAAGAAGAAAGTGCTTTGAGAGAATTGGGGTGAATTGAGGAAAATGAAGAGTAGAGAAATATTTTGGCAAAGTGAGTTTGGCTATCAAAAGCTTGAAATTTGAATGAGAGGAGGCCTTTGTTTATAATGTTCTGGTTTGAGAATAAGTGGTGGTTTGGAATTAGGCTTGGGTATGGTATTAGGCTTGGAAAATGAATTTGGAGCCAAATTTGAATTAATTGATGACTAATTTCGAAATTAAAAGAAAAATAAAAATGAAATTGGAGCCCAAGCCCACAAACTTGAAAATTGCACAATTTTTCAGCATTTCGCACAGTGCAATCGACTGCACTCTAGTGCAAATCAATTGCATTGAGTTTTTTTTTTTTTTGAAAAATTGGCTGAATATAGCAGTAAGAAATCGCTTGCTCCAAAGTGCAAATTGATTGTACTGTTCAAAATTTTGAAAAATTGGTTCAAAACAAGTGTGGGGGCAAAACACCGAAGAACTTACACTTGTTAGATCCTTTGTTTCGACACCTACAAAATACAAATATACAAATACAAAAGCAAATACTTTTGGTATTTTAACCTGAGATTAGAACAAATGTAAACCACAAATATACAAAATACACAGTTAAGGTGCTTCGCGATCCCTTGAGAGCAAACTTAAGAAGACTCACCGCTTCATTCCTTAGTTTATCATTTGGTTGGAAGTTACCCATAAACTTCATTTTCCTTATATAAAGGGGTTTGTGAGTTATAACTTCTAAAACCTCTAAAGTTAAATTCGATACTCTCAAGATCAATTCTTGAGGAAATGACTAAGTCATTTTTTAATGAACATGTATAATTCTTGGTGTTCATCTTACATCCCTTAAACTCTTTATTTTCTTAATTTCTATCCTGCAATTTTATTTTCCACCGCATATTTATAAAAAAATTCTGAAAATGTTTTTAAACCCTAATTTTGATCCACAAATGTTTCAACTGCAAGTTTTTCAAAAACACACAATTCCCCTTCCCCTATTGTGTGTGAAATCATATGTCCAACAAGTGAAATTAGACCCTAACTCTTATTTAAGAAGTAATCATCTCAAAGTATAAATAATGAATTATGGAAAACCATAATCAATGGACTATTTATCCCTACTTACCAATTAAATGGAAAAGTGGTACCTAAACAAGATTTTTGTTGGACCGAAAAAGAAAAAAAAATGAAATAGATTTCAAAACTAAGAGTTTTATAACTACATCTCTAGATGATAATAAAATTATTTGTGTTCACTGTTGTAAAACCAACAAGGAAATATGGGATACTCTTGAAATGATATATGGAGTTTCTCTAAGTATCAAGTAAGAGGAGATGAACATATGAGGTGAAGAATATGAAGATGCACTCTTAAATGTTTTTCAAAACTTAGAAATGTTAGAAGTTGTATTTGGAATGTTTGTCACTGACCAATGTATAAGAGTTAAGAATTGGAAGTTTAATCCAAAAGACTCACTACGCCAAAAAAGACCTACGAAAGCGCTGTCGTAGGTGGTGCTGTGTTGAAGCGGTAAAGCGGCAAACAAAGAGTTGGTATTTATTTTTACCGGGTGATATATACCGGTTAGTTTATTTCGTATCGTGTCCACAGAGATTGGTTATTGATTCGTCGTTCGACAATTCTACCGTTAATGAGTTTGGGATTAAAAGAGTTGAAAATAAAAGACAAAAAGTAAATGAACAAAAACTATAAAGGATAGACAGCTTGTCTGGAACGAATGCACACTACCCGTCACAGACTTAAATCTACCTCCATGTCATACTCGGCCTACGATACTCCTCCGTGTCATCACATACCTCTCACAATCTAAGCTATTTCTAACCCAAATTGAGATTCCTCCTGAATCACCTCAATATCCATTTCTAGCATACCTCGACAACCAGAAGTTAACTGTGTCACCTCCATACCCATCTCTGGCATACTTCACCGACACAGAGGCATTAAGGTCAGATACTCTATGGTGAATGCCAGCTCTAAACCTATTTCTAGCATTTAGAAACTAATAGATAATCATCCTAGGTAAGAATCTAAGCAGTCTATCTCTAGCAAGCTCAAATCCCTAACATAGAGTAAAAACTTAAGATAACTACCAACACATATTCATAAAGTAGACTTTATACAACGCCAAGGGCGATAAATATACATGAGTTCAGAGTAAATATACATACAAAACCCAACAAAAGAGATTACAAAGAGAAGAGAAGAGGAACTAAACATTTATTGGTTTGTCAACACCAATCGATGATAGATTCGACTCTGGATCATCCAAATACAAGCTCCAATGTTGTCTTCTAAGCTCTCTAGACCAAAACATGATGTATGATGGATTGGGGTTCAAAAATACCCAAAACATACCCAAAAAATGTGTTTTTTCGCCTAAATATGCATTTCTATCTGCACAGTTTCGCCCGACGACCAAAAAGTTTCACCTGGCGCTTTAAAACGCGTTTTTTCCATGCTACGAGTCGCCTCTGCTTCGCCCGCCGACGAAATTTAGCTTCGCCCGACGAAAGCCAACAGTAAGTTGAAACACCAAAACTGTTTCGGCCATAACTTGAGACCATAACTCAAAATTCCGCCCGATTTGAAGCGTTGGAAAGCTTATTCAATGATCTATCTAACCATGAATAAATATCAATCAAATTAATGATTTGAAATATTTTAAAAACTCATTCTTTGCTTTATGTGTTCTCTTTTATTGCTCAAAATCATGCGTTTGAAGCCGTGTCTTCGACACCTTATTACTCAATGCTTCAATTATGAATGAATACCTACAAAAGATATGAAAAACTATCAAATGATACATAAATACAATAAAACTTGTTTATTCTATTATGTACACATTTATACCAAAAGCGGGGGATTTATTTGAAGAATATCAACAAAAGAACCGATAAGTGCCACAAAGCATATATACAAAATAACTACATTTTGGCACTTATCACGCAACTATAGATTTTAGCAGCGCTTTTTGTTTAGGAAAAAGCGTTGTCTTAGGTATACCTAAGCCAGCGCTTTTTCCTAAAAAGCTCTTTCTTAAGTAGGCTTTTAGCAGCGCTTTTTTCTGGAAAAGCGCTTTCTTAGGCTTACTTTAGAATGCCTTTTATGTTTTCTGCAGGCTGCAGGCATCTTTAAAAAGCGCTTTTCCAGGAAAAGCGCTGCCTTAGGGTCTACCTTTGAAAGCGCTTTTAAAGAAAAAGTGCTGCCTAAGGTATACATAAGGTAGCGCTTTTGAAAGCGTTGTCTTATGTACACCTTAGGCAGCACTTTTTCTTAAAAAGTGCTTTCAAAGGTAGGCCTAAGGCAACGGTTTTCCTGAAAAGCGCTTTCTTTGGGGTTTTTAATAAACCTATAATTTATATAATTCATAAACCTACATTTTTTGCAGCATTATTTCATAAATTTGTAACTTACAAATGTAATTCCATAAACCTGTAATTTATAATCGTAATCCCATTATTTCAACAAAGAGATTATATACAAAAAAGGCATTATAATTCCATTATATACCATTGTAATCAAAAATATATATTATACCATTATAATTCAATTCACATATTTCTAACACAACCAAAATCAGTCTTACAAAGTCATCCCGAACAATAACAAAATCAACCCTAACAAAACCAGCCCTAACAATAATTAAATCAACCCTAATGTATGAACAAAACACGGTCAATAATGTATTCAAGGTCATGGTCCTGCAAGGTATGAACATAATAACACGGTCAATAATGTATTCACACAATAATGTATTCATAACACTTTTTACATAATAATGTATTCATACCTTATATGATTCTTTGCTCAATAAAATTTTGACACAATTCCTCTTTGATTTCTTCCAATTGAAGTTTCATGTAATATGAACACTTGTGTTCATCGAAGTACTACATAACAAAACATAATATGCATAATTTAGTTAAAAGTAATAAATTATATAAAATATCTGATAAATAATAAAACAAATCCTAAGTTATAAATCTATACCGTGACTGGAATCTCTATTTGATTCATTTGAAGGATTTCTTTGATAAACCTCAAAACAAAGTATCTGCAATCTATATCGTTTTGCTGTTGAGCACACTACATAGAAAAACAAATAAGAATGTATAGTTGTCTTGTTTTATCAAGTAGCATCACTATTATAAGAAAAATTGTGAAAATTAATGTACCTGCACTTTGATCAATGTAATGTTGTTGGATTTAGACCGTTGTACTCGAGCTTCTCTTTGACTTCGGAATACTTGTATTGATCTAACAAAATAAAAACATATATTTAGAACAATCTCATAGAAATAATTAAATATATAAATATACATAAATATTTAGAATAATCTCACTTATGTATCAATCATTAACTTCATATCTAGATAATTAGTCCAATCACCATCTACCGCATTCAAATAATAGACCACTTCTTTTATATGATCTATAGCAACCAACAACCAGTGACGTCTATAAATTAAAACAAACGTTTATATGAAAATTTTCTATGCAAAAGAAACAAAGATTAGAATAAACTTAGAATGAAAATCTAACCCTGTAGGAATAGTATTATACGCCCAAAGATACAAGCTTTTTGTATTGTCGGTGGTCATGAATCTCTTGACTAAGTGCTCTCTTTCTGACTCTGGTTCCCTAACAATTGGTTCCCGCGCATCAATTTTTCATATAACAACCTTAAATAAAAAAACATAATAAATATTAGACTATTTTCATTGAAATGTGTAAATAAATTGTTCAACTAATTAAATAATATATTGACCGGATTACGAGATGTATGAGTGCATAACACCGACACTTAATTCTCTATGATGAAAAATCTCTTTCACGTCCTCTTGTCTAATTATTTTGGTGCAAGAAAAATCAAATATACCTTCATCCATATCCATTTGACAAATACCACCATTCATTAAATTTGATGTTGTGACAAATGTTTCAAGACACATCCGGAATCGAGGCACAAATTTTCTGAGAGGAACCCTTTTCTTGGGTGGTACGCTACCAAATTTCTTGCTCACTTGTTGTGACCCTTGAGTAGGTACCTAAAAATTATATAACTTAGGTAAACTATAAAATCATGCAGTTTTTTATTCGGATCATATAATTAACACTTTAAACGTACATCTTTTTGTGATCCAATAGACTCGTCGTGCTGCAAAATCCCTTTATCCTTAGATGCGGGTTTTGTAGGAGTATAAAATTACCATGTAAAAAATTACCATCTATAACAAACAGAATCGGACAACATAACATTTGTATATCGATCAAAACACTTTCTTCAGATTTGTAGCGTAACAGTGGACATAATTCAAATTCAAATATCAATCAGTATAACTTTAACTAAAACAAAAAACACCTTAACATTATTATCCCATTTCGACACTACCTAAGCATACACTGATAACTCATAATAACCTAGCATTATTAACACAAACAGAAATATTTCTACTCAAAAACGGATCGAACCTAACACAACAAGATGTCTTCATACAGTTCCTAACAAAATAAATTTATCACAGAAAACACCAGAACAGAGAATGAAAAAACTTCATGAGTCAAAACAAATGCTTAAACCTCAATTCCAAATGATAACTATCAATTTTAGATCATTTTCAAACACCTGCAACATTGAAGTTACAATCGGCTCGCGATCGTAATTGAAACATAACCACAGCTAAAAAACATACTTGAAACATAACCATTTAGGACCGGCCCTCATGGGCCTGGGCTTTTTAGGGCTGGGCCAAAAAAGCTCTATTGTAATATAGGCCTCAAAATTACTACCCGAGCCTGGCCCTAGATGGGCTTTGGGCTACCTGACCCTAAACGGACTTTTTTTAATAAAAAAATTAAAGTAAAAAATCCATAATATTGATTATAAATAAAATAAAAAATTATATTATTTTAAATATACTACAATTTTAAGTAATATATTATCTTTTACAAATATTCTAATGTGTTTTTAAGTATAATATATGTCTAAATTATAGAAAATAAAACTCAAAATATTTAACATACGAGGAACTAATAGAATACGAGGAAAAACTATTGATTATATTAATGTATAATATTTAAAAGATAAATATTAAATAGAATAGAGACAAAATCTTGTGAAGTGAGAAAAATTAATGTGTTATTTTGGAGTAACATAATATAAGAATTAATATAATTTTTTAAATTTTATAGCAATATGGGCCTAATGGGCTACCCACGGCCCATATGGGCTAGCCCTAATGGGCAACGGGCTTTTTAGGGTTGGGCTAAAAAGGCCCTTAAAAATATGGGCTCTAATTTGAAGGCCCAAGCCCTATGATTTTTCGGGCCGGCCGGTCCGACCCATATGGGCTAGCCCATTTTGACAGCTCTACTTGAAACAATCAAAACAACATATGCATATGCTGCAAGATTCGAAATACGAACAAAATATGTAGGTTCTATTTAAAACGAAATCAGTACCTCTTCTATTCGCACGGTCGGAACTGCAAGATTCTACTTTCTCACTTCTGTTTAAAACGAGATCAATACCTCTTCTCTTCGCACGGTCGGAACTGAAATAGTGAAGGTTGGTACGACGAGGGACGGCGACGAGGGACGACGCTCGGTAGTCAGAGGGAGTGGTCAGAGGTAGTAGACGGAGGGAGTAATGATGGTCGTGGCAAAGAGAGCAGAAAAGAGGGAAATATGAAATGAATTAGGGCAGCCTTCGTAATTAGTTTTATTAAAAAATTTATAAATGACCTATAAGAGCGCTTTTGAAAAGCGCTTTCTTAGGTGCAACCTTTTACCAGCGTTTTTTCCTTGAAAGTGCTTTCTTTTTATTGACTTTAGCAGTGCTTTTGAAAAGCGCTTTCTACGGTTAATATTTTCATTGGCTTTAGCAGTGCTTTTTAAAAGCGCTCTCTAAGGTACACCTATAAGAGCGTTTTTCATTGGCTTTAGCAGCGCTTTTGAAAAGCGCTTTCTAAGGTTAATATTTTCATTGACTTTAGCAGCGCATTTCAAAAGTGATTTCTAAGGTACACCTATAAGAGCACTTTTGTAAAAGCGCTTTCTAAGGTGGAGGCCTTTAGCAACGCTTTTGAAAAGCGCTTTCTAAAAGTAGCCTTTAGCAGCGCTTTTTTAGCGAAATTTTTTAACAACTTATGGCAGCGCTTTTAGATAAAACCGTTGTTTTTGTAGTGCTGCCATAAGTTGTTTTTGGCGTAGTGATGGAACCTTCATCAATATCAAGAATAATCCAAGAAGAAGAAAATTATAGAGAAATTAAAGAAACTAATTCAATTAATCAAAGATAATGATATAAGCTTGGAAAATGAAGAATCATCAACTTCATCACACTCCTATTATACAACTCCAATAAAATCCTTCGAAATAACATACTAAAATGAAGGAACCTCACGTTTGAGAAAATGTTAAGAAGAAGAAGTATTTTTAAATGAAATTTTCTAAATAAGTAAAAGAGGAGTACCTTATGAACAACTGTTTAAAATGAGTATTCAATTAGAGGAAGAAAATGATAAACTAAGACAACATATCTTTACCCTCCTAGTGAACCTTGGAGAATTAGATAAACTCATTTAGTATGTAAGAAGGCTTGAAGAAATCAATAAATCATTTAAGAAAGAAATAACTAAGATTGGAAATTCGAGAAAGGAATTGAAGAGTTATGTCTCCTTGATTTACATTAAACCTTGTGTAAATTTACTCAAGGAAAAGAAAAGCTTGACTTGATCTTACCAAGTCAATGACCTTTCTTAAATAAACATGAAATAAAATTTTAAAAATATGGAAAACCTAGAAAATGTATATAATACAATAAAAATAATCTTCCAGTTTATAAATGCACACATTGTTAAAGACACAATCATTTAGAATCTTTTAGAACTTGGACCCAATAATATGTGAGTATCAAAGATGAAACCTTAATGTTTTACAAATATGCATTATAGCTTCAAGTTTAAAAGGATTATCAATGGATATATACAAAGCAAGCGCATAGTTCCAAGTATAAAGATTTTATGAAGTATCTGATTCAAGAATGTTCAATGATGGCAAATATCAATTAGAGTAAATGTTTTGAGAATATATTAATAATTATGATCCTTTGTAATCAGTTGAATGAATATGCATGTAATAGACGTATTTATTTTGTCACTTTTACCAAGTCTCATATCCCACGATGTGCAGAGTGGGAAACAACATAATATGATTGGTGTTTCCCTTTAAGGGAAGTATCTATCAAGATCTCTTGATTATATATATATATATATATATATATATATATATATATATATATATATATATATATATATATATATATATATATACACACACACACACATTATCTTAAAGTTGTAATATGGAAAGGTTTTTATTTAATTTTCAATCACCATAATGCTTATTGATTTCTTGCCAGAAATACATATCAAATTTTCAGAAGGCACACTATAAATTGATATGCTCACTCACTACCATTCGCATCTCAAAATTCACCTCTTCTAGTCTTATTTGTGTAATATCTTTCGTGGTAAGTATCATCATGGCCTCCTAAAACCAAAACCAAGAGAACCACGCTGAAGAGATATTATCATAGTTGTGTTAATAAATAAAAAGTAAGAAGAAAAGATGATGATCCTAGAGAAAAAGATAGTAGAACCATGTTTTATGGAGGAAAACTTCATGAGAGGCTACAAACCAACTCTCATATTTGTCAAGCCTCACTAAGAGAAATCTTCACAAAGGTACCCAGTATAATTTACCCAAATTTGGTAAAAGAATTCTACTCAAATATATATGCGATGGGAAAGACTCTAACATCATCAGTAAAAAATGTAAGAATAGTAATCCACATAGAATATTTTGGTTGAATCTTCGAAATAACCTTCCTAGGAATATCCTACAAAAGTTTATGATACCCATTGGTCTAAAAAATTTAAATTGAATAGTAGCCTTCACCACTCTTGTCACAGATCCCATGGAGAAAGGAAGATTTCCTTTCAAGACAACCCTCTTGAAGTCAAAAGTTTGAATAATTCACTACCTTATAACAACAATATTGGTCTCAAGAAACATAAACAAAAAAATATGTTATCAATGAGGACATCATCCCTCTAAGGCTTCTTACCTAAACTATTCTAACAAACTAGGTAGATGGGGTATTTCATTACAAGTTCTACTCCAACAAAAAAAACCTATCATAAATTCCATATGGAGTAATGATTACAAGAATCTTAAGTACCTTAAACATTGATACTTAAGGAGAAAATCTATTTCATCTAATAATAGAATTGATTACACGAGCCTCAGAAACATGAAGATTGATATAAAATATGAAGAATTAAGGGATAACTAGACAATTGAGGAAGAAGACATTGAGGAGACAAAAGACATAGATATCAACCAAGTGTGGGAAAATTTCCAAAGTATAGAAAGATAAGTAAAAGAGATTAAGAAGATGATATAAGAGGAATGATGATGCTTATAGCGTAGAATGACTTCACATATGTTTCTTAAGTGCTTATAAATATGGTTCATGATTTCCGTATTTTTATATTAAGCAAAATTCCCTTTTATAATTTGAATTCTTAGTTCTTTTTAATAAAGAGTGTTGTTTTCGATTTTTCTATATGTCTTATTTGTCGATTTTTGCATATTTAATTTTGTACAATGTATCTTTACCCTAATTTTTTATTCGATAAAGAGGAATAAGTATACTCTTAAAGGGAGAGTAAACTTTTTATTTAGTTGATGGGGATTTAAATTACTCCAAACACGTATGCGAAATTTCTTTTACCAGCTCCTCTAAGGGATGCGTTTTCACTATAAATAAAGGGAGAATGTGGAACATTGTTTTGCAAGTTACTTCTAAGTGACACGTCTTTAATAAAGACAACAACTTTTAATGATTACAACTAATATTTAATGATAACAATCTGTTCATAATGACAACTCGAGCATAAGCAGTTAAAGATGTAAACCAAAAAATTAGGGTTTGATAGAGTTAACTCTCTGATGATGAAAACTAAATGAAATCTAACTCAATCCTCATCTCAATTAAACTTAAGCATGTGTATACAAATAAACATCTAATAAATCTTGAAGTATAGTCAAGTATATGAATGCTTTCCCCGACGTGCTTGAGTGAACATGTTGATTAGATTTCAAATATGTAGTCCAAGGTTTTTATTTACTCCACACTTATAAAAGAAGTTGCCAAATCTATAAGCCAAAACTCTATTGATAGGTTTACATTAATTGTGACCAATGAATCTACTATTGTAAAACATCACGGGTGGGGGTAGCTGAACAAAGAGAAAGAGGATAAGTCACACAATCCAATACGGTAAATTTGATTTAGGTATTATTTAGGAAACAAAATTATGTCTTATAGATGATTAATTTAACTTGTAATTTCTTGGATAATAAGAAGGTGGAATGGACGGCTAACACTGTTGTAGAGGCTTCAGGATTTGCTTAATTTAAATTATAATTTTAGAGGTGAGGTTTTTATGGGAATAAATTCATATTGGAAGGGTTTATAATATAACTTTGTGATCATTTATGTTTCTTGTAATTTGGAGAAAAAGGAAGTTATAGGAAGAGTTATTGGAATGGAAAGGGAAAGGTTCTAAAGGAAAGTGGTGTTTAGATGATCGATTTTAACTCTATTTTAAGCAAGAAAGAGAGGAAAGAAATGGGTGAGTGGTTAAGGGGAGGAGAGATTATGGCCTTTAGGAGTCGTGTTGATGAAACGGATCTTATCGATGCGAGAAAATTTTCACAAAGTTTAATGGAGCAGGTACAACTGCATGAGCAGAATTGATAGGTTCTTCCTCTTTAAGAATTGGATATCTTTGTGGAAAATTATTAGGCTAGTCGTGGGTTAAAGGGACATTTGTGAGCATTTCCCTATATAGTTGAAGGCTAATTCTTTGGACTGAGGACCTAAACCGTTCATGTTCAGTAATTGATGGCTTAGTAACAAAGAGCTGGTCCACTTTGTTGACAAAGAAAGGAAATTTTTCGGTGTCCCTGGTACATGTGATTATGTGATAAATGAGAAGTTGAAATGATTGAAGATAGTTTGAAAAAGTGGAACAAAAAAGTTTTTGGCTGGATTGACATGATAGTAGAAGACTTAATTAAAAAGTTAAATGATATGGATAAGATCCCGACATAAGAGAATGGAGTCATAAAGTTTGAGCTATTGAAGGAAATGACTAAAGCATCGCTAGAGTTTTGGAAGAATATGGAATCTGAATAAAGTCACTTTAGGCAAAAATCCAAGCAAGCTTGGATGAAGAATGGAGATCTTAACACCAGTTTCTTTCACAAAGCTTTGAAGGAAAGATACAGAATGGACACTTTAACTTTTGCTAATACATCGTAGGGTAAAGTTGAAAAGGTTACAGAATTCAAGTTTGAAGTGAGGAGACACTTTGCTAGTATCTTCTAGGAGCAGGATTTTAATAGGTCATTTTTGGAGGGGGTGCAGTTCAAAAGGTTATAAGAAGAAGATATTCTCTTGCTGGAACAATCTTTTTCTAATACGTAAATCAAGGAGGTCGTGTGGAATTGTGGGGGGAATAAAATCCCGGGTCTAAATGGTTTTAGTTTCTATTTTTGAGGTCCTGTTGGGATACATTAAATAGGATATCTTCAGGTTTGTGAAAGACTTCCACTTTAAGGCCAATCTTCCCAAGGCAGTCATTATTTCTTTCCTAGCTTTGATGCAAAAGACCAAAAATATGCAAGCTCTCTTGGAGTACATTCCCATTTTTCTTGTGGGTTATCTTTATAAGATTGTAGCCAGAATTATTGCATCCAGATTAAAAAGGGTTATTGATAAGATTGTCTCCCCAAACCAAAACACTTTTGTCCCTGGAAGGCATATATTTAACAGGGTGCTTGTACTTAATGAAGTGCTTGATATGACAAGGAGAGAAAAATAGGAATGTATGGTTTTGAGAGTGGATTTTGAAAAGATTTACAATAATGTCATCATGAATTATCTTAGGTTTATGTTTGATAGGGTGGGTTTCAGTGATAAATGGAATGGGTGGATGGAGGCATGTGTTCTCAACAATTATATGTCTGTTCTAGTGGATGGTAGTGCAACCGAAAAATTTGGAGTAAAGGAGTTTAAGGTAGAGGATCATTTATCCTCTTTTATTTTCAAGTTAGCTATGGTGGTTCTCACTAGTTTGATGAAGTACGTCGTGAACCTTGGAGATTTCATTGGGTTCCATGTGAATGAGGATGTCAACCTCGATATTCTTCAATTCATCGATGGTATGCTCATTAAGGAAAAGGAACTTGGGGTAATTTGTGGAGAATCAAGGTGGTTCTCAGAGGATATGAGTTGGTGAGCGATCTTTGTGTGAATTTATTTAAAAGTAATGTCTATGGCATCATCAATGTAAACAACGATTTTCTTTCGGTGGCTGCATAGATTCCCACCCTTTAAGTTTTTGTGAGTGCATGTTGGAACAACTCCTAGAAGAGCCCGATTGTGGAAGTCTGTTATTGCAAATATGATGAAGCGTTTTTCTATGTGGAATGGAAAGTTTTTATCCATGGTGGGGAGCAATATATCCTTGGATTCAGAGCAATTGCAATTCACTTTCAAATAGTTTACTGATAAATTGAACATGTATAGTTTTCTGCTATATTATGTTTTTGCTTTCAAGTTTCCACTATATCATGTTGTTTATTTATTGACTCAACAATGTAGTGTTCATTATATACACGAAACATTTATTTGTATAAAATGTCTACTTCCACTAATAAAACTATGTACAACCTCTTTATTTATCTTACAAAATTGTACTATTCAGTAGCTACAAACTTTGGTATTTATCTTACAAAACTGAACTATACAGTAGCTACAAACTTTGGTATTTATCTTACAAAACTGAACTATTCAGTAGCTACAAACTTTGGCTATTACTTGTTTCCTCATGAAGATGAGGAAAGAACGAATTCACCATTGGACAATCGTAGTTTAGTTCAGCAGACCTTGCAATTTCATGCCTTCACAGATCAACCATCATCATATATGTTAACATATCAATATAACAATCCATAAAATAATTACAAACATAATAAGTCCTATTCATACCATTCTTGATCAATCAACATTTCATTTGTCAATCCAAATTCTCTCATGATGCATCACTACTAGGTTGTCAATAGCGCATTATAGCAGTATAGCGTAGCGGTAGAGGACCTCGCCGCGACGCTTTTGAGCTGCTAACCGTTATCTACAATAGCGGAAATAACGGCTGCAATTTGTGAAGTTGAGGTGGAATAGCGGCACAATAGCGGTTCTGTAGCGCTTTACAGACCGCTATTGTGATGTTGAGGTCAATACTCTAATTTTGAATTTTTATTTTAATGGGGAAATTTGTATTTTTCCCTTTTATTTCAGTAATATAAAAGCTAAAAGTGAGGCTTAGGTCTTCAAAGATACTTGTGTGAAAAATACAAGGGTGTTATGAATGGTTGCAACAAAATGAGGATGAAAATGAAATTTTGGAAGATGATTTGGTTTTAGGAGAAGAGGGATTGACTTGGGAAGTTGTTGGTAATGCAGATGGAGCTAATGAACCAACAAGAGTTACTAGACATCCCTCTAGACTTGCTACATTAGTGTCTAACGAAGATGTGGAGTTGGAAGTGGAAGAAGAAGAGTTTGAAATTGAATCAAATGATAAGCATAATGATATTAATGTGGTGGAACTTAGATGTGAAGATGAGGTGGATGTGATTTAGTCATTTTATTTAGTCATTTTGAGTAGATTCCTAATTTGAGTAATTATATTTGGTTTATGTATGTTTCAACTTTTGTTTTTGAGTCATTATAGCATGGAGTCTAAAAAGTTGACATTGGACAAACTTGCTAAAGAACTCCTTTTGCTTTATTATATTCTATGATGATAAAATCAATCAAATTAGTATTTCTCAATTAATAGTTTAATATCCAACACAATAATTTTCTATTTCCAATGATAATTAACAAAAGAACAAACTTAACATTTTTTCGAACACTTGGTGTGCAATTCAAGTTTCAGAATTTTCTTTTGTGTTGTGTTGATATGAAAAAGCACTAATAAACAAAACTGATTAAAAACAACTCAACACACAATTAAAAACAAAAATAGTCTAAGAAAACTCCTACGCGTTGATAGATTACACAATTCTATTTCAATTTGATTATTGAAAATTAAAGCAAGTAAAGCAAAAAAAAAAAAAAAAAAGAGATGCAAGGATTTGTCTACACAGTTCCCTATTTTTTTCCTTGCGTGTGGGTACATCTACGCCTAATTCCAATTTGGAATTAGGATAATTTCTTACTTTACAAATTTATGATTACAAGAGAAGTGTTCAAGAGCAATCCTATAAACCATAACCGTTTGATGTTGATTTAACTCCTTCTCTTCTTTTGATCTTTAATAAGATCAAGATACAATAGCTACTAGTTGATTATCTGGATCTTGCTACTCCTTTGCGTACTCTATCTCCAAAGCTTTCACACACCATCAATTTTACCTATTGCAACACAAGACTTCAATTTAATTTTGCTACTTCCTTTATGTTCTTTATCTCCAAAGGATCCCTTGCGTACTTTATCTCCAAAGGGCTTCATTTGGCCGCAATCTCGTTTTCAATGTCTTACACGAAAACTTTCAAATAAATCAATGGTATTTGAGGACAAACCCACAATTTTTTTAGATGAAGACCCCAACAAATCTCATCCCAATATTCTCAACTACACAAGAACCTAATTGAATGTTATCAAACCTCGTCTAGATTGCAGCTCAACAAACGATTATGACGGTGATTTGTTACTCGGTAAGCATAGGTTGAAGGTTGAAGGTTGAAGATGAAGAGGAAATGCATGATATTTTTATGGTATAATCGGGTTGTAATGATGCATGAAGGATATATTTATAGTTGGGAATTTTTTAGGAAAAATAGGAAATTTTCTGAATGAAAAAATATGCAAAAATGACCCTCAGAACAATATAACTCGGCCTGAAAGGCTCAATGAGTCGACTTGAACAAGATAGAGGAAAACACTTATTTAGGGCAATACATGAATCAACATGAAATGCTTAATGGGTCGACATGTACAAGACAGAGGAAAAACTACTTATATTTCACTACATTAGCCATCTTGAAATGGCTTAGAGTCGACCTAAAAAAACTGGCTATTTAGGACAGTACATGAGTCCACCTGAAATGGCTTATGAGTTGACCCGAAAAGAGACATTTTTGTGCAGAAAATGATTTTTAATGATTGGGACCAATTCCAAACTTTTTTTAAATGATTCATAATACCTATAATGCAACGGAGTGCCATAGGACATAGAGATCTCGTTCAATATAAAGAAATTCTAAGTTTTTCTAGTTTTGACATCATGAAAAAATCTAATGGTGAATTTTCACTCACATACTCCCCATTTTTTATGATGACAAAACTTACGATGATACATTTCATGTGTTATTGAAGGCTCTCCCTGACTTTGTACTTCTTGTAACACCCCAATTCTGCCCCGATAATTTTTATGAAAATTAATAGTAAAATTCTTTTCAACAAACGATTGGAGTATTACAATTCAACTTAATCAACTACTATCAATACAAATACATAACACTTTCAAAATTCGGATGAACCAAAACAACATAAATCAACTTTATTAATTAAGCAGCGGAAACTACATTATTCAACTTTACATTAACTCGAAGTCAACAAATACTTTCATATATTCAACATAGTTATTCAACCACAGAATCAAAACAACAAAACAACTATCGTTCATCCCCGAGTGTTACGTATCAAAGTGACAACCCGACTCGAACTAACAACAACTAAATCTTTATCCTTCGTTACCTGCACGTTACCCACGTAGAAACAACATCACAACAGAAGGGGTGAGATATCAATCAATATAAACAAGCGTATGATAAACAATATATTATATTAGATCATACAAATGTCACTACTTCATAACAACTATTATGCAACAATCAACAAACAACTTAATAACAACAAAAAGATACTATAATCAATCAACGTATCAACATAACAACTCATGATATACAACTTCGATTTATCACAACTTAACAATAACAACAACTTTAACACACACAACTCAAGATGCGACTCAACCAGGCACATGCATGTGGTACCATTGGAGCAGAACTCCCAACTTAAAAATTGTCAATTAATAGAGGCATCAACAAGGCATAAGCCTTCATCATCATCGTGTTTTCCATCAAGGCCAAGGCATAAGCCTTCATCATCATTGTGTTTGCCATCAAGGCCAAGGCATGAGCCTTCATCGCAGTTTGCCAATCCAGGTTGTCGCAAAGTATGCAAATGTATGTGACTCAATCAATGCAACATCACACACAACAACAACAATTAACATCGCAATTAACATCGTAAGTAACATCGCAATAAACATCGTAATCAACATCGCAATTAACATCGTAATTAACATTGCAATTAACATCGTAATTAACATGGCAATTAACATCTTAATCAACATCGAAGTTAACATCGTAATTAACATCACAATTAACATCGCAAGGCATAAGCCTATATCACCATTGTACCAATAAATAAAGGTACTCATCTTTACTTCAACACTGGCCATATGTCTACAACTTTATCAATGTATCAACAATAAACAACACACAACAACGACAACATAATAACAAGTCAACTACAATTTAACATTGGCTATAGGCTTATAACATGCATCATCAATTCAACACAAGGTAATACGATTGATATCATCAGAACCTGCAACTTATATGACCAATAACAATTTATAGCACCCACACAACATCAACCAAATTTAACTACACACATATATGAATTACTCATGCAAATTTCAACTAATTCCGGTTAAAAAAATATATCGGTTATAACTACTAACACTCATACTCGATATTATTTTCATCGACATCTATTTCTATTAATTCCAATATTTATATTTATTCAATTTACTGAAATTAACTCTCAAATACTTATTAAATTATATCCCAGTCATTAACTTCCCTATTCCATTATTCCTACTGCAACTTAACATGTCTCTGCTGCTAAATTTGCCTAAACTGCTGCCTCATGCGGCTATTATAATTCTGCTACCAGACTAGTTTGTTTGATCCTACTTCTACATAATTAATTAATTGATGTTGTACTAGTATACTAGATAAATCATTACTCATAAGAATTTCCTACGCCATAAGGTTATTTACTGTGTGTCAGAAAAGAAAGAGAAGAATCAAAGTAAGGTACATGTACTACATGCATGGCAGAGGAAGAAGACAAAATTATGTGCATGAGCACATGGGGTGCCAAACGACATACTCCCTGCCGCTCGGTAGGGCTCCCTGTGACGGTCGTCACTATTTTCCTTCAGCGTAGTTTTTCAACCCAATTTCCTGTGTTATCCGCTCTGATCCCAAATTTTTAATACCAGAATAACACATTCTTAGTCTACAGAGACAAATATTATCAATCGGTTCCATTCAATTCTCATATCCACAGTCAGTACAAGAACGACAATCAAAACACATACACAACATTTAATCCATGACAAAATTCATACACCCTAACCCCACATATGATTCATCATATACCCGGTTATAGAGATTGAACCCCACCCTTACCTTGGATTGACGGTCTCTCTATAATTTTCCGGTCGAAATTCTATTTGGCTTTCGGTCTACGATTTTCTCCCGACGACAATTTTCACAAAAGCTTGTTTTTCCTCTTCTTCCAATCTTTTCTCACGTACACATTTTCTTCTATTCCTTGTTTTCCAATCATCTCACCAAAAACCTAATTTCTCATTATTTATAACCAATAATTTATTTCTCTTATTGGGCCAACTAATCAACACCTCCAAATTCCTATTTATCAAACACCAAGTAAATCCAATTTAATTAAATAAAAGTCCAATATAATAATATTATTTCTCTGATTAAACCGACTATTTCACCTGACTATCCACTTAACATCTCAAATCAACATATTAATCCAATTACACCTTCAGAATAATACCGATACTTCTCAACTTCGACTAATTCCAACAAATACATTCTTAACTAATATAATTAAATAATTAATTATATTCGGGGCGTTACAACTGTCCCCCACTTAGGATATTTTCGTCCTTGAAAATTTATCCGACACAACCATCTTCAACTTCGCTTCCAACTCTCTGATCCTTAATTGCATTTGGCAACACTCCGACTACTACTTTTCCGATACTACAACAACTCAACATGGTTTGAACCCACCATTCATACACTAATCTTCCAATACTCTTGCAACATAATTATCACTGCTTCAACAATAATACCTTGGAACATCAACTTACAAAGTAGTAACAACTATCACTCGCTTATACTTGACTATACAACATCGCACTTTCACCTCAACAATATTCTCGATATAACATTCATCGCTTTACGCACCGTCAAGATAGAAAGATACGTCTATACCACCGAACACGATTTCGTCCACTATCAACAAGAGATTAAGGGTGATCGGTTACTCAATTTGTCAATAGATAGCCGAAAACCATAGTGGAGTACAAACCATCGTTACCAACATTAATAGTGTTCTTCCCCAACTTGTATTCAAGTCACCTAAAGCTCCATCTCCAAATCTGCTTTTACACAGTTCATAACTTTGGCATTATAACAACTAAATCCAATTTAATTAAATAAATAGTCCATTATAAAAATATTATTTCAAATATTATTTCTTCGATTAAACCGACTATTTCACCGACTATCCACTTAACATCTCAAATCAACATATTAATCTAATTACGCCTTCAGAATAATATAGATACTTCTCAACTTCGACTAATTCCAACAAATAATTTCTTAACTAATTTAATTGAATAATTAATTAAATTCGGGACGTTACAATTCTCAACTTCATCCTGCATATGCTTCTCCCCCCTCCTTTGACAACATAGAAAAGAAAGATAGAACTCCTGATGTTGCACACACATAGTGCGCGCACACACACACACACACACACACACACACACACACATATATATATATATATATATATATATATATATATATATATATATATATATATATATATATATATATCATAAACCAAGTATGTCATGTACATAGAAAAATAAACAAGTAAACGAGAAAACTTACTAACAAAGCAAAAATTGAATCAAATTACCTCACCATACAATATGATGGAGGATGCACTTGCATTTCACAAGGAACTCTTGAAAGAAAGTTGAACCGAATGCAAAGTATGCTACAGAGATTTTAGGAAAACAATGTCTTATCACCTTTCACTTTGATTAAGTATTCAAAAGTATAACTTGTGATAAATATAAGAAGGTCATTGGTTTGTGATCATTCATTTTGATTGAACTTTCATCTTTATCATTTTCATGATAGTTATATTTCTCCTCCTCGTGTTTCACCGATTTGGGTTGATCAATTCCTTTGTTCGTCATCATTGAGTATGTCTCTTGAATATACACCTACATCATAAAATGAAATACCTTTTATGAGTATTCTTGAATACAACATCAAAAGTAATTTATGCGTCTTTTACCAATTAAACAATATTTGTTGTTGCTTTCTAGATCACATATTCCATATTCTTGCCACATATACAATAGGATTATAATATGTTCACATGCCTCGAGCCACCATAAATAATAACTGTCATACCCCAAAATTTGCCCTCCATCTATTCAAGAGATTTCATACATCTATGCTCAAGGATTCCTCAAGAGTTGATCAGACAAACTCTCTCCTAGACAATCAACCCAAACTAGGGTTTGGTATCTCTCAAGTCAAGATGGATTTCCAACATCTCCAATGGCCTTCATGCCTCCTCATATGCTTCAAAGATTCTCCATGTCAAGTTTCAAGCCTCACAAGTCAAGTTTCCTCGAAATTGCTCGGATGGTTGAAAATCGGTGTATTGGACAAAAAGTCAAGCGTGGTCAACATACAGTCAAAACTTGATTTTGGTCAACATCCTCATTTTGAAGTTACATTCATCATTTGATCAAGGGTTGATCATGATTCATCAAGAAAACTCAAGATTTGCTCGAAAGTCAACTTTCTAAATTAGGGTTTCTAGATGAAAAGTCAACTAAACTTTGGTGATCATAACTTTCTCATACTTTCTCAGAAATTTTCCCACCAAAGCTCATTTTGAAGGAAATTCAATTCTCTACAACTTCATGTCTCACAAGAATGTCCAAAAAATGCTTCATTTGAGAGGTATAGCTCAAAACATTACAGGTCATTTTCAAAGTCAACAAAAAGTCAACTTTTTGTTTTGAAGATATATTGAGCATGGTAACTCCAAATGATATGAGACCAAAGACATTGGTTAGAGGACTCTTAGAGCTTTCCAAAAAGTCCAAAAACACTCAAAAATGTGGAAAATTGAGCAAGTTACACCATTCACAAGTTGGGCAATTTTGGAAGAATGCACAAAGAGAGATACTTCAAAAAATCAAATCTTTTGCAAATGGGTGTTGTAGGATTATTCCGTGAACAAAGTATTTTAATTATCGATTCCACAGGGATTGGTGCATGTTATAGTCTTTCAATAGAAAAGTATGTTTTAAGATGATGTAACCAAAGGGTTTGTTATCTACTCTACTAGAACCATGAGTTTCCAAACAACAACTAAATTAATTCTTTCAAAAAGAGTTATGATTTGGATTAGAGAGAGTTTGAGATTGTTTTCAAGTAAGAAGGCATGTCAAGATTAGTTTCATTGATCTAGTTTAATACATATTCATTTTAATCAAGTGATGAACATAATAGATGATTTCTACAAATACATATCCTCTCAATCTTGTAGATTTCCCACCAAGATTGTGAATGTTATCATGTTAATCCTTGTATGATTCCTCACTACAACTATTAGCATGATAATCATTAAGTTCAATATTTTGTAAACTCTAACACACAAATCTATTCCTAGCATTTGTTTGTGAGAGGATGAATATCCTAGGTCACTTTGAAATATTCTTTTCCAAGCAAAACTCAAAGCATAAAGATGAAGAACAAAGATATTCAACTATATTAATCATCAACCATGTTCATACACAAATGGATTAAAATAAATACATATTATATAGATCAACTACCTCTAATCTTGACACAAAAGGAGCTTAGCTACTCATTTCCATGGTTGCCTTGCTCTCAAGATTGTTGGTAGAGATGATGAACATGAGAAAAATCAAGAGAAAAGCTATGGTTTTCTTCCTAAACTTGCCCTAGATTTACAAAGATGAAAGATAATGATGGTCTATGTTTTCTTGCTTCCTTTACAAGCCAAAAGGTCTGGTGAAGTGATGGGTTGGTGGCTCAAAGGTGAAAGCATGGGCTGTCCTTTTTCAATTTCGTGACCGTTGGCCAATTAAGTCAGTGCATCATCTTGGTACCCCAGCGACACATGCTTCCCTCTTTCAAAATTATCTTCAAAGAATCATCCTAAAGCTCTTCAAGTACCCTTGAATCCAAGCTTGGGAGAATTAGTTAATAAATTCCTACAATTAAGAGTAACTAAAGTCAAATAATACATATATTAAACAAAACTAGATAAAAACCTAATTAAAGCAAAATACTAGAATAAATATACAAATTAAATACAAAGACATTGTTAAGGACCACAAAATAATGTACAAAATAACTACAAATTGGTCCTAACAACTCTCTAACTTACTTCTTTGTTTGTCCTCAAACAAAAGTCAATAATCGTTACAAAGCTAGAAGGAACAAAATGCAAGCATGCAAACTCACACAAGAGTAATGGTTCAAACTTGACATACGGGCAAAAGCACACATCAATCGCTTCTTCTAAACACAACATGGCCATGAATTAAGTTCTAAACACAACATATCAAAACATATAACAAAATAAAAGATATGTTCACACTTGAATCACCTAATCATTTCTTCAAAGTTCGTGAAGAACAAAATGCATATTCACAAAGGACTAAACACTCTCACTAATAATTATGCACATCCAGAATAATTCATGTGTTCATCGAAACGAGTTAAATGATAAAATGGAAACAAAGATCACTAAGGACTTTCAAGGTTGTAACTTGGCTTAGGTTAGAAACAAGGGATATTTAAGTACAAAGCCATTGAAACGAATCGGGTAAAAGGATATGAAGAGCATTTCACAACTAATTCCCATCTTATTATTCATGACCTCTTTTCTTTTTCTACACAATGATCCTCTCTTTCTTTTCTTTTTCTTTTTGTATCTTTTCATAAACAAATTTCTTTCTTCTTTTGTATTTTTCTTTTCTCTATTCTTTTTCTTTCTTAGGATCATTGTGCCATCAATTCTAGGTTCTTTTTGATCCACCTCCCCAACTTCATTTATATCAATCCTTTTTTATTCAAAATCATGCTCTTCAAGGGTTAATTAACAAAAGGGTTGGTATTCACAAACAAGAAAATTTATAGAATGAATTATCATTGAATTTTTCAAAGATTATCGACAACTATTAAGTGGCCTACTTAACAATTAGTCGATTTGATACATTCATCCTACAAATACTATTTAAGCTCAAAAGGGTTCACAAGGATTCACTCTCTCACGGGTAATTGGAGCCCTTTTTAGAATTGGTGGTTTTCCTCATAATGCACAAAAATTGCCTTGATCATTTCTTAGTTTCCAAGTTATCACAAACAAGTAAAGATTAAGCATGAATCACACGAGTTAACATAACTATTAGACACTCAATATTTGGTAAAAGTGGAAGCTTCTCACATATATGGTTTATGTCCTAATGATTCGAATGTGAACACAAAATTTTTGTACATGCGAAATATCTTGCATAAAGAACAAATTTCATAGACATATTATGTTTCTATAAAGCGATAAAATGTGTACCTTCTTTGTGGAATGAATCAAAATTTTATCATCACCATCACTTTGGTGAAACACGCTTACTAGCTTTGAAGAACCATTTGAACAATCGGACAAACCACAAGAAGTAAATTCAAACTAAATACTATAATCTAAAAATAAAATAAAATAGAACAAAATAAAAGAAACTAAACTTAAAATAAAAGACACCCCAAAATGGTGTTTAAAACTTAAAAAGTATTTAGGCTTCATGCCTACAAAAATTAATTGGAATTACAAGCCAATCCTCAAAATTGGATGGCAACCAACAAAATCAAAGTTTAAAACTAAAATGCATAAGTAAAATCTAGAACTAGAATCTTTGAAAGTAAAATAAAAGCGGGAAATAGGAGAAAATCAATTAGTGGTCTCGAGAATCGAATCTCCATCGACCAGTCGAGCAGGAACGAGAACAGAACTCTCTTCACCATCATCCTCATCTCCCACCTCCTCCTCGACATTTGGCCCGACCGGGTCAATATCTAAATTTCTGCTCGCCGTGCAGTGAAATGGTTCACTCGGGCTCTCTAATCTGTAGAGCAAGGTGCTCCATGCTCTCATGCATAAACATAAATGCTCTCGATGAGCGAGATGCATCTGTCATTCCATTCTTGATGGACTAGCTTGAGGAAGTGCGCTGATACAGCACGGGCGGCATATTATCAAGGACCACAAAAGCGATCACGGTGGTGATCATCAACAACGCCATCAATGGTAAGGTGTCTGCGGAAAAGCCACCTTCGCTCTCTTGACAAACCCATAATCAAGCCGGGATAAGTGAGAGCACACTTTATCGCTCCCCACAGGTATAACTCAGCGTAACCCTCTTGACTCATTCGCGATCGACGACCAAAATCAATTTGCTCCTCATCGAGCATGTAAGCAATCAAACTGCTCCATGGGTATCGAAGATGTGTGGCTCTAGGTTTGAGTTGTAGAGTCACACATCATCACTCGGCGCTAGTTTTCGGTGGTCTGTTGAATTTCAAAGGTTGACCAGATTCGTTTCATAAGAATGCCGGACAAGCGAGCTTATTCTTGACATGTTGTAATCCCATTACCACGAGCGGTGCTCATGGTAGACATCAATTGGTCCTCTGTCGGTTGATGCCCGAGCGTTGATTCTTGGCGAGAGAAGGAAGCGGATTTGCCTCGAACAAGCAAGCACCGAAACTCACATCCCTCGGCGGGATAGCATTAGCATAGAACTCGCGAACAAGCTCCACATTCACCTTTGTTTGAGGGTACAAAGAACTTCAACCCGTAGTTATCGAGGATGACATGAGGGTGTGGTAGTGCCCTTGCTCACGGAGGCGATGGTGCGCTCGGTCGAATGTTGCGCTCCTCGAGCTCTTTGTAGCGAGCCTCACGAGCAGCCCAAGAATCGCGACATCGAGCAGCGGCGGAGAGGGCCCGGCGAGGAAAGTCTTTGTCGCTTAGGTGCCATCCGAAATTTCAACACAAAATCAACGGAAAAGTGACACCGAGGTGTCCATTAGCAATGAATCAAGCAAACACAAAGCAAACCAACCAACCAAAGCATTACAACTAATCGGAAACACTAAAAACACATGGAAGAATTTTCAAAATTAGACTTATTGGCGATGATGACCTTGTTGGCGATGCGCGATAATGCTAGCATCGCATTCTGAAAAAATTCTTACAATTTTCTCCACAATAACGTCCTAGCGTGAAAATAACATCCTATTACTTCTCTAACACAAAAACATCCTAAATCTAAGAGATAATTGAAAATTCCTAACCCTAGGTTTTCAAAATCTAACCTAAACATGCAATGTAGCGAAATTGAGAAAAGAAAAACATAGAATACTTACTAGGATGCCTTGGGGATTGATTTGACAAAGAAATTCGCAAAGATTTGGAGATTTTGGGTTGGGGATTTTGGGATTTTGAGAGGAGGAAGAAAGATGAAAATAGGGAAAAAGGGTTTAAAATAACCTAACCCTTTTAAAACTAACTAGGCCACGATTTGGGCCTCAAAATCGATTTTTCAAAATATTTTTTAAAAATCCCGAGACCATGTTGGCCTTGATCCTATCATGTTGGCCAGTTTCTGCCAGATGGGTCAAAATGGCGCGCTGGCCAGTGATGCGGTCGAGAAATTTTGAAAGCAAAAATTAACGGTGCGGGCAAGTGTAAATGAGTTCAAGGAAGAATACTTACAATGTTGGGGTGCCTCCCAACAAGCGCTTTGTTTAACGTCGGTGAAACTCGGCGGTTCATGATGATCATTGATCATCAAAGAAGGATTCGGCTATGTTGCGGCTCACCTCTCCGCTAACGTACCGTTTCAACCGCTGCCCATTCACCGTCCATTCTTTTGTTCGTGCAAGATCTTGCAAGACAATTGCACCATATTCCTTGACTTCTTTGATTAAAAACGGACCGGACCACTTTGTTTTGAGTTTTCCCGGAAAAAGCCTCATCCGGGAATTGAACAAGAGAACCTTTTGTCCCGGCCTAAATTCCTTGATCTTTATCTTCTTATCATGAGAAACCTTAACCTTTGCTTTATACCTCCGGTTGGAATGATAAGCCTCGTCTCGCATTTCGTCCAAATGAACAAGTTGTATTTTCGTTTTCTCCGCCAAGGATGGATCGAAATTCAAGAATCGGAGGCCCACATGCTTTGTGCTCCATCTCTAGGGAGGTGACAAGTTTGCCATACCTGACTGAAGCGGGGTTAGTCAATAGGAGCTTTATAGGCGGTTCGATCGCCCACAAAGCTTCATCTAATTTTGCGACCAATCTTTTCGAGAACGAAGCAGTTTTTCTAAAATCTTTTGATTTCTCTATTAGACACCTCGGCTTGGCCATTTGCTTGAGGGTGATAGGGGTCGTCACCTTATGTTTTACACCAAATTGTTTCAAAAGTTTTTGTAACAATGCATTGCAAAAGCGACCCACCATCACTAATGAGCACCAGGCACACCAAAGCGAGAAAAATGTTTCTTTTCAAAATTTGATATGATTTTGGCGTCGGCCTTAGGACAATGGCCTCTACCCACTTTGACACGTAATCCACAGCTACAAGAATATATTCATTTGAAAACGAAGATGGAAAAGGACCGACAAAATCAATCCCCCAACAATCAAATACCTCCACTTCCAACATATTGTTCAATGGCATTTCATCTCTTTTTCCTATCCCACCACTTCTTTGACATTTGTCACATGATTTAGCGTGAGCACACGCATCTTTGAATAGCGAAGGCCAATAAAATCCCGATTGTAGGACTTTGGTGGCCGTCCGCATTCCATTATAGTGTCCCCCACAAGGGGAATTGTGACAATGCCAAAGAATGTTTTTGGCCTCTTCATCACTCACACACCTTCTTAGCAATCCATCACTACTCAACCTAAAAATGTAAGGTTCATCCCACACATAATACTTCGTATCGGCTAAAAAATTTCTCTTCTCATTCCAAGTCAAATCTTCCGGCATTAATCCCGCGGCCTTGTAATTTTCCATGTCGGCAAACCACGGTCGCTCTTGGATTGCAAATAACTTCTCATCCGGGAATTCCTCCCTCACCTCTTTTTCCTTGTCCGTAATTTTTACGTTCACTAAGCGAGACAAATGATCCGCTACCAAATTTTCCGAACCTTTTTTATCACGGACCTCTAAATCAATTCTTGCAAAGAAGAATCCATCGGATTAGCCTTTGTTTAGAGTCCGGTTTGGTAGCGATATTTTATCGAATGATCCGTGAAAACTACAACCTTGGAACCAATTAGGTAAGGGCGAAACTTTTCCAATGCATATACAATTGCGAGCAACTCTTTTCGGTTGTTGCATAGTTTATTTGAGCATCATTCAAAACTTTGCTCGCATAATGTATAGCATGGAAGATTTTGTTCTTCCTTTGGCCTATCTCACCGCATAATCACTAGCATCACACATTAGTTCAAAATCAAGTTTCCAATTAGGTGCGGTGATTATGGGTGCATTTATCAAATTCTCCTTTAATTTTTCAAAAGCTAACAAACAATCATTATCAAACAAGAAAGACTTATCTTTGTTGAGCAAGTTGCTCAAAGGTTTGGCTATTTTGGAGAAGTCCTTGATGAATCTTGATAGAATCCGCATGACCCAAAAGCTCGAATGCCTTTGACATTGGTAGGTGGGGAGCGTCTTGATAACATCAATTTTGCTTTGTCAACCTCGATTCCTCTTGAAGATATCTTGTGGCCAAGGACAATTCCCTCGGTCACCATAAAGTTGCATTTCTCCCATTCAAGACCAAGTTGGTTTGCACACACCTCTTCAAGCGGTGTCCAAATTTTCAAACATAAATCAAATGAAGCTCAAAAGCGGAAAAGTCATCCATAAAACTTCAATTGTCTTTTCAATCAAATCGGCGAATATAGCTTGCATGCACCTTTGGAATGTTGCGGCGCATTGCACAAGCCGAAGGCATCGCCTATCTGTAAAATTCCAAATGGACATGTGAGCGCCGTTTTCTCATGATCTTCGGATTCACCGATATTTGATTATATCCGAATAACCATCCAAGAAACAATAGTATTGTTGTCCATGAAGCCTTTCTAACATTTGGTCCATGAGCGGAAGAGGAAAATGATCTTTTCTCGTCGCTTTGTTAAGCCTCGATAATCAATACACATTCTCCACCCGTCACTTTTCTTGTTTGCACTAGCTCATCCTTATCATTAGATACAACCGTCAATCCTCCTTTCTTAGGAACCACATGAACCGGGCTCACCCGTCTATCCGAAATTGGGTAAATCATCCCTTCAAGCATCTTCACTACTTCTTTCTACCTCCTTCATCACCGGATTCAATCGCCGTTGAGGTTGGGCTACCGGTTTGTACTCATCCTCCATCATAATATTGTGCATACAATAGGCCGGCTTATGCCTTTCAAATCGGCTAAGACCCAACCAATCGCATTTTGTTCGATTTCAAAACTTCAATTAAGCTCTCCTCCTCATTCTCCGACAATGTATTGCTAATGATTACGGGCTTTTACTTCCCTCCTCAAAAACACATACTTTAAATGAGGCGGTAGCTCTTTCAACTCAAGTTTTTGGTCGTCATCTTTTAGATCTTTCTTCAAACTTTCTTCTTCTTCCCAAGGTGCATTTCCTTTGAAATCTCCACTCCTTCCAAACACTCCTAAATATCTCGACTATCATCATCATCATTCACTTCTTGAGTTGCTTCCTCAATAACGTCAATCTTAAAACAATCTTTCTTATCCATGGGATGCTTCATTGCTTCAAAAAGATTAAAGCAAATCTCTTCATCTTGTACTCTCACCTTCATTAGGCCATCATCTATATCAATCATCATCCTTGCCGTCTTCATGAACGGTCTTCCAAGAATTAAAGGTGCATCAACATCTTCCTCCATGTCTATGACTACAAAGTCCACCGGAAAAAAGAATTTGTCCACTTTTACCAACAAATCTAAAGCTACGCCATGCGGACGAGTAATAGACTTGTCCGCTAATTGCAATGTCATTTTCGTGGACTTTAATTCAATCTCCCCCAATCTCTTCACAATGGATAATGGAATCAAGTTGATGCTTGACCCCAAATCAATTAATCCTTTTCCGACATACACATCCCCAATAGTAACGGGCAAAGTTACACGGCCCGGATCACTCTCTTTCTTCGGAATGGTGCGTTGAATTATTGCACTACAACTAGCATCCACCATTATGGTTTCTTGATCCGTATACCTCTTCTTTTTCGTCAAGATATCCTTCATGAATTTTGCATATTTTGGCATTTGCTCTAATGCTTCGGTAAATGGAATATTTATTTGCAATTGCTTGAAAATATCCATAAACCTAGCATAGTGCTTTGCATCATCCTTTTAGAGGAAGGTGAGGATATGGAAAACTTCTCAATGGATAAGTTACTTCCTTCTCTTTTCCTTCTTCATTCTTTTCTTTTCTCATCTATTTTCTCCTTTTCAACTACACCATTTTCCTTCTCATTTCAACTAACACCTCATTTTCAACTAAATCATCCTCCACATCAACATTATCATGTTTTCAACTTCATCCTCTTCATCTTTTCAACTACCTCTTCCTCCACTATTTCTTCTTCATCCTTCTCCACTACTTTCTTTTTCTTTCAACTACCTTCCTTTTCTCATCACAAACTCTACCACTTCTTGTTGTTATGGCTTTGCAATGCTCCTTAGGATTTGTTTGCGTAGTTGGGAAAATGATGTCGAGCACTTTGTTCGGAAAGTTGCTTAGCTAGTTGTCAACTTGAGTTTCAAGTTCTTGATAGATGCCTCCGTGCTCTTTTGATTAGCCATTGAGGCTTGCATAAATTGAGCTAGAGTGTCTTGAATGTTGGAAGATCTCACTTGACTTTGAGGTTGGTTTTGTTGTTGGCCTTGAGTTTGTTGTTGACTTTGATTTTGATTTTGATTTTGTGTTTGATATGGATTTTGCCTTCCTTGGTTATTGTTATCTTGCCTCCACCCTCCTTGATAACCTTGATTACCCCTTTGTTGGTAACCTTGGTTTTGATTTTGATAAGGGTAAGGAGCTCGTTGTTGGTACCCTTGGCCTTGGTTGGCCACATAGTTAGCTTCCTCATTCTCCGGAGGACAAAAGCGTTTATGATCTCCTTTGCACAATTCACAACAAGCTATTTGGTGAGCTTGCTTATTTGATGCTCCTTGTAACTCCATGATTTGTTGAGGGAGTTTAGCCATTTGTTTTGTCAATTCTTCAACTTGTTTGCAAACAATTTGTTTTGCGCCACAAGTGCTTCATGACTCGAACCAATTTCTAAAACTCCGTTTTCACTTGTACACCTCCTTGATCATGTTGAGTTTGATGATCATTCCTACCCATCTTCTCAATTATTTGGATTGCTTCATACGGTGTTTTGCCATCAAAGAACCTCCGCCGTGGCATCCAACAACAATTTGTGTTGAGGTTGGAGACCATTTCGGAAAATATGAATTTGTGTAAGCTCGTCAAAACCATGGCTCGGACACTTCCTTAGCATAGACTTATATCTTTCCATGCCCGATTCAAAGGCTCGTTTACTCCTTGCGAAAATACCGAGATAGCCGTCTTAGCCTCCATGAAGCGTGATTGAGGAAAAAGCGTTCAAGAAACTTTTCCTCCAAAGCGTTCCAATTAGTCATTGTCTCTTGCAATTGATCAAGATACCAATCTTTTGCCTTCCCACTAGAGAATGAGGAAAAGCCTTTGGAAATATTGTTCTTCTTGGTCTTAGGAGCACCCGCGCTCCGCGATCTCATAAAACTTGGTAAGGTGAGTGTAAGGGTCTTCATGGTCGTGGCCATGAAATGGACTTGCATAGAAGTTGAAGCAAGCCCGTTTTCATTTCAACCCTTGCATTTGCTTGTCGGGCAAATTGAGCATTATGGCGAGGGCTATTGACACACGGCCCCGTGGTGGTGGTGGTGGTGGTGATGGTTGATTCTCCTCCATAGTGGTGACTTCTCCAAACACGGGTGGTGTTGAAGAAGTAGATGCTTCTCCTCTTTCTCCTCTTTCTTGCCTTTGCCTAGCTTGTCTTTTCTTCACTTACTACTATTAAGTCTCCTAGCCGTCCTTTCAATTTCGGGATCGAAAAGGAGTTGGTCGAGGAATACTTCCGCGTAAACTAATTCACGAAAAGTCTAGCCACACAAAAGAAACAAAGAGATTAGTGGAAAAAGTCTTAAAACACACAACTATTGCTATACTAACAACATCAAGCCAATCCCGCAGCGCCATTTTGTTGTAGGATTATTCCGTGAACAAAGTATTTTAATTATCGATTCCACGAGTTGGTGCATGTTATAGTCTTTCAATAGAAAAGTATGTTTTAAGATGATGTAACCAAAGGGTTTGTTATCTACTCTACTAGAACCATGAGTTTCAAACAACAACTAAATTAATTCTTTCAAAAGAGTTATGATTTGGATTAGAGAGTTTGAGATTGTTTTCAAGTAAGAAGGCATGTCAAGATTAGTTTCATTGATCTAGTTTCATACATATTCATTTTAATCAAGTGATGAACATAATAGATGATTTCTACAAATACATATCCTCTCAATCTTGTAGATTTCCACCAAGATTGTGAATGTTATCATGTTAATCCTTGCATGATTCCTCACTACAACTATTAGCATGATAATCATTAAGTTCAATATTTTGTAAACTCTAACACACAAATCTATTCCTAGCATTTGTTTGTGAGAGGATGAATATCCTAGGTCACTTTGAAATATTCTTTTCAAGCAAAACTCAAAGCATAAAGATGAAGAACAAAGATATTCAACTATATTAATCATCAACCATGTTCATACACAAATGGATTAAAATAAATACATACTATATAGATCAACTACCTCTAATCTTGACACAAAAGGAGCTTAGCTACTCATTTCCATGGTTGCCTTGCTCTCAAGATTGTTGGTAGAGATGATGAACATGAGAAAATCAAGAGAAAAGCTATGGTTTTCTTCCTAAACTTGCCCTAGATTTACAAAGATGAAAGATAATAATGGTCTATGTTTTCTTGCTTCCTTTACAAGCCAAAAGGTCTGGTGAAGTGATGGGTTGGTGGCTCAAAGGTGAAAGCATGGGCTGTCCTTTTTAAATTTCATGAGACATGTTAAGTCGAGTATCATATTGAGCGACCAAACATGCTTCCCTCTTTCAAAATTATCTTCAAAAGAATCATCCCTAAAGCTCTTCAAGTACCCTTGAATCCAAGCTTGGGAGAATTAGTTAATAAATTCCTACAATTAAGAGTAACTAAAGTCAAATAATACATATATTAAACAAAACTAGATAAAAACCTAATTAAAGCAAAATACTAGAATAAATATACAAATTAAATACAAAGACATTGTTAAGGACCACAAAATAATGTACAAAATAACTACAAATTGGTCCTTAACAATTGGCCTACTTTTTCTTCATCCTAACTTGTTCCTCATGCAATTAGGAATGTCCAAGCCCAATGCCACGAATTTTTGATTTATTTTTCTATTTAATTTGTAATTTATTCATTTAAATGCAAATTAAATCTTAAAATAAATTATAAAATCAAAATTAATTGGAAGATTGATTTTTATTGCTTTCTTGTGATCCAATCAACCCATAAATGCCAGCAATTTCAAAATTTGATCAAATTTGGCAAGATTGGATTGAAATTGGACAAAGTTTGAAAATTTGATTTCATGAGAATATCAAATTTGATTTCCATTGAATATTGATTATTTCTTTCCAAATTCAATCCCAAATCCATCCGACATATATACTTGATGCATCTCGATTGCAAGGGCGAAAAATTGCCTTGGAAACCTATTCTCAAAGTGAAAAACGTGGTGCATAAGCTACTAGCAATCCTTGTTCCTCGTTTCAATCAATTTCAAGGTGTCAAACACATTCCTTGACATCTCAGTCGATCGGACCTTTACTTTGCCAAAAACATCAAGAATCAAGCAATCCGTGTTTGGTTTGTTCTTGAATTTTCAAATTCGATTTCTCATATTCATGCATTATTAACTTGTTTTGATTGTTTGTTTGTGTTTAGAATCAAGTTTGCAAACTTTCGGGCAAGCCAATTGAATTTCCATGGCGAATCGTGTTTCACCATGATTAGGGTTTATGTGACCGATTTAGGGTTTCACGAAATACATAAAATTGGACAATGAGACCTATGCCATTGAATTTGGATTGATGTCTGAATCGAACCATGGCCTTGGATTTTATTTATATTACGTGTGTTGCATTTTTATGTTTGCGGGGAACCTTGCGTCGAACCATGGCGGCGCTAACTTTCAAATATTTGAAGCGAAGAAGATGATGGATGGCGCGAGCGAGACCGAGGAGGCGGCGTGTTATTTTCCATCCGTTCGTTTCAAAACACAAGCATAGCGTGGCTCGGTTGGTCAGTGAAGGATCTCAAGGTTTGAAGGCCGGGCGAGTTCGAACCATGCCAAGGCCAACTTTGGTTTCTTTTTTCACAAACTCAATTATTTTCATATTTTCATTATTTTTAATATTTCTATTCAATTTTAATTGTTTCCATAATTTTTATTCTGCATTAAAAAATTACCAAAAACATTTTTTCTTTTTACATTATTTTCATAAAAATCTTTATTTAATTTAATAAATTAAAAAACATATTTTTGCATGCATATTTATTTTTATTTATATTTTTGCATTTAATTCACTTTTAATTGCATTTTAATCATTAAAACTTTGCCAAAAAATCCCAAAAAATTATTTTAATTTATTTATCTTATTTCCAGCATGTAGTAATTTTCTCATATTAAAACTTGCATTTTTTCTAACTTTTTTCTCTTATTTCGATTCCATCATATTTTCCGATCTCTTATTCTTTCACAGGTTGCTCCGATTCGGACGTTTTCTTTTTATCATTCTATTTTTCCAATAATGTAATTGCTCATGGGTTGTAATAGTTTAATCTAGGGTTTTATTTTCCATAAGTTTAAATTATGTATCGCCCCAAAGCCATGTAATAGCGTAGGTTTATCTTTCGCACTTTACATTTTTACATTCCGCATTTTACTTTCCGCACCCTTATCAATTGCTAGTAATTAGGCGTGTATGGCAAGATAAAATTGGACATAGCACACTAATCTTCAAGATAAAATATCGAAATCAATACACTCTTTCACACACGCACCCAGGGTAATCTCTCTCGATGCCTTCGAATTCAAAATGGTCATGTCCCTCGAGCGTAGAGGTATTCTAGCACCGTGCCTTCAAAACAAATCATCATAGTCCCTTGATACAAAGATCATAAGACCCACGATGTCGCCTCCGAATACATGATCTTGACCCTCGATTGTCGCCTGAAAATGATGATAGTCCCCGAATGTGCTAGGATACTTCCTACAAGTTGCCTTCTATGACCATCCGATGTCCCTTCGAATGTCCGCTTACATCCAGCGAATGGAGCTACCTACTAACTAATGGTATGGCTAGCGCTATTCTAAAGGAATGTAGAAGTACAACAAAGCGACCAATTACGAGTGGGTAAATAAGTCTTTTAGTTGCTCGCTCTATCAAATACTTTTCACACCACACTTTTCCAAGTTCAAATTCTTTTCAAAACAAAACATTTCCGAACACTTTGTATACACTCCTACATGAGTCATTACAAAGTCAAAGCGAAATGCCTTTTCAAAACATCTTTGTCAAACACACGAAAGCAATTTTAAAAAGTGATCTAGAGCAACTAAGAGCCCGTAGATAACTACGGATGGAAAGGGTGCTAATACCTTCCTTTTCATAACCATTCTCCCGAACTCGAGAATCTAACGAAGGTCTTTTTACATTACTTTTACCTTCCCTTAATTGGATAAAAATAAAAGTCGGTGGCGACTCTTGCTATCCGCACATTTGGATACAAAAATCCTACAAAGTCGGTTCACCGTATCACGGCTGGCGACTGTGAGAATACACCTAAAGAGAGAATTGCCTTAGGGATTTCTAGATAACTTTTATTGCTTTTGTTTGAATTGTATGCTTTATCTTTAAGGGTTGCTTGGGTATTATATTGTTGGGGATCCTACACGGATCCGGGTTTCCTTTTAGGTAAGTAGCATTAGATCATCGCGACCGCTAGGCGTATAACTTAACGGTCAACATGATGGCTACGTTAGCGTGACACTTTGGTTGTCCGATACTCTTCATTCCCAAGTTGAAGATAGTATTTGGCTTCTGCGTGGTGTCATCAGCGCTAACTAAACTTTTAGAACCTTAATTGACCCATCTTGGCCATTAGAAGGTAGTGAGATGGCGGCTTTGGTGTAGACCGAGGTTGGTTGATACTCGATGCTACGCTCATTGAGATCGAGACTTTTGGGACATTTCGATCGACCACTTGGCGTCGTATTGAATTAAGCGCCTACGAGAAAGATCGTGATATGAGATTCCTAGAACCGGTTACTATTATAGGACAGGATGAACCAACTCAAACTTTTGGTAGGGTAATCACCTATACCTCATGCAAGCCTTAACCCTAGGCTCATTGTGTGAATTGTTTGTGTGTGCTAAACATGACATCATGACATCATTCGCATTGCATATCATTTCTAACTATTTCAAGGACCTAGGGATTTATCTTTGCTCTGTTTTGTAGGGATTATGGCTTCTAGAAAGACTATCCGAATCAACTTCATGGGTATCCTTCTCAACTCAAGAATTGGTTTGAAAATTCCGACCATGCTCGATTCATCAAAAGACATGGTTATCTGCTTGATTTGGTTATCTCGGTTTTGAAGAAGATATGATGCATGTCTTATTCGGTTCTTCGATCCAAACACCATTGCTTTACATTTCCAGATTATCAGTTGGTTCCTACCTTGGAAGAATTCTCTAAGCTACTTGGGATACCTATTCTTGACCAAATGCCATTCACCAGTTTGGAAAAGGTTCCTAAGTTCGAAGACATCGCATCCGCTTTACATCTTAAGCGCTCAGACATTGAAGCCAATTGGGAAACTAGAAGTGGAGTTAAGGGTTTACTTTCCAAGTTCTTAATTAAGAAAGCCCGAGAATTCCTCAAAGTTATGAGTTTCCATGCATTTGAAAACATTGTGACCTTGCTAATTTATGGTTTGGTTCTATTTCCTAACTCGGATCAATTCATAGATATCAATGCCATCAAGTTGTTCCTTACCCGCAACCCAGTGCCTACTTTACTTGGAGATATGCTACATTCTCTCCACACTCGTACTGCTAAGAGACAAGGAACTCTCATGTGTTGTGTCCCGTTACTTTCAAGGTGGTTTATTTCGCACCTTCCTCCATCAGTTTTGAAGAATGAACAAAGGTTGAGATGGTCTCAAAGATTGATGTCACTCTCTCATTCAGATATCCGTTGGAATCTTTTCTCTCAAAAGGACTTCACCTTCATCGAGCGTTGTGGAGAATTCCCTAATGTACCGCTACTTGGTATAAGGGGAGGTATTACTTACAACCCTTTTCTAGCTTTACGTCAGTTTGGTTTTGCCCGAAGAGATGGTCCTCATGATATGCTTCTCCAAGATGTTGTGTTCGACTACAACCATGATCTCCAAAATTACCGACGAAGGTTCATACATGCTTGGGGCAGGGTAAAGAAGACTGATACCAAGACTTTGGGGCACCCGAACTCCATTCCTTGGGAACCTTACCTCAAATGGGTGCGAGCTCGAGCTCAAAACCTCATGATGCCATTCACGCCTGTTTTACCAGTAATTATGGAACCCGTTGCTATAGGTGGCGTACCTATCTTTTCTCCATCCCGACATGCCTACTGATTTTGAAGACTTGAAGAGATCCTGGATTCAACTTAAAGAAGAAAGGGATACCTTTGAAGCTCAGTGTTACGCAAGCGAGAAGAAAGTTCTAGAGTTGACAAAGCTACTTCATGAGGAGCGAAGCATCAATGCCTACATCGGCACCAAGAGGAAGCGCCCATGGGAGACTTAGTGCTTTAGGATTTATATGTTTTTCTTTTATTGTTTTGAACTATCTCTTGTACTTAAAAAGAAAAAAAAAAGAATAATGATAAGTACTAATAAATGTTTGTTCATTGCTTGTTTAACAAATTTAAATCCTAGAGGTCCTTGAAAACATTGCATTGCATTTGCATAAACATCGTATAGCATATCATAACATTGCATCACAGGTACATTGGAGATTGGTTTTCTCATTTGCTCGCTATTTATTTTAGCAGAAATGGCTCTTGAACAGACTGTCAAAGATCTCCAGGCTCAGAATGCTCAGTTTCAGATGTTCACCAACTTGGTCCAAGGCCAAGAAGATTTGAAGAAGCTCATCAACAAGAAGAAGAAGGTTGTTGGTCTCCTCAACATGGGTAGACGTTTCAAAGGGGGTCCTAAGGTGGTCAGCCGTATTGAGCTCTCTGAAGGAAGTGTCCATACCGAGGGGAGTACCAAGGGTGATGAAGGTGAGCAGCGTGAGCCAAAGAAAGGAGGAGAGGACCACTCTGATTATAGCCAACACTCTGATGAAGATGACAAGTACAAACAACTTGAAGACCGTCTGAATGCTGTGGAAAACTTGAAGATGTCTGGGCTGAATTTTGATGATCTAAGTCTTGTCCCTGGTGTTGTGATTCCTCCCAAGTTCAAAGTTCCTACTTTTGCTAAGTATGATGGCATGTCTTGCCCAAAGCTGCATTTGAAGTCCTATGTCCAGAAGATCAATCCCCACACTGATGACAGAAAGTTGTGGATGCACTATTTTCAAGAGAGTTTGTCCGGAACCCGTTAGAATGGTACTATCGGCTAGAGTGACCGTATCCGCACTTGGAGTGATTTGGTGATGCTTTCTGACGATATGAGTACAATCTTGAATTGACACCCACTCGCATGCAACTACAAAGCATGTCTATGGGTCGTGACGAGAAGTTCAAGGAGTATGCTCGAAATGGAGAGATCTAGCAGCGAGTTCAACCACCCTTGTCCAATAGGGAGTTGGTTGATATGTTTATGGGAACAACGACAGGCCCATTCTTCAATCATCGATTGGAAATTCTTCATCCGGATTCACCGAGTGATATTGACGGCGCATTGAAGGCGGTATCAAGAGTGGGAAGATCCATGTAGAGTCATCTTCAAATCTTAAAGAGATCTTTTGGTGGTAAGAAAGAAGCCAATCTTGTGTATGGTCGGAAAAGCCGAGCCAAGACCGTGCTCAATCTGTAGGCGGTTGTGATCTCGATCCTACATCGGCACAACCTCCGCGAGACAACGTAGCGAGCAGCCACGAAGCAGTTCTGAAGATCAACATGCCATTGTCGAGCCTTGCAACACATGTTGAAAGCGGTGATTACCTTGAGGGATCCTCCTCGAATGTCAACACTTCCTCTCAGTACAATCCTAATGCTAAGTGTGCTTACCATTCCAACCGACGCGACGACAATTGTTGGGCTCAAAGAACAAGATTCAAGATATGATTGAAGCTAAGCGATTGAGTTTGATCCTCCTGTTGAGACTCAATGTGATCAACGCGCCTATGCCTAACCATGACAAGAGTTCCAACGGGTGATGATACTTATGTTTTCAACATAGATGACTTGACCATCCCTCGATGGTATTAAGAAAAACTTGCTGCAGGTGTCAATCCGGATGCCCGAGGATTGTCGTTGGTGCCCATCTGCGCTGATGGCTGCCCTTGGTTGAGAAGGCGTGTTCGGTGTGATGGACAACCGTGAGATACTATTTACGAAACCACTGCGGAAGTGTGAAGAAATGTCTAAGTTGAAGATCGACAATGCGAGCAGCTGTACCATCTGTGGGACACCTTGGGGCAGCCAAGTGGAAAGTATGATTACATGGTGAAGTACACTGTCACGATAGTTACAAGATTCCTATTGAAGATGTTAAGGCGACGGATGGGGTGACGACTTCGAAGACTATCTTGATGTTAACACAATAAGGATTTCCTCTGCGATCCTGTGCCTAGAGTGGCACCTCTCATCATTACTTCTCCAAGACCTTCCATATTCCTCGACAAAGCTATCCCTTGGAACTATGGGTGATGTTTACTATCATGGCGTCAAGCAAGACCCTACGATCATTGAAGATCGACCGTTGAAGCTATTATTCGACATCGACAACATCACGGATCGATGGGTGACCGGAAGGAAGGGTATTCTCTCCAAATCTCTCCTCCAAAACTGCGACTCACTCGCATTCCGGCTATTCCACCAATATCCCAAGCTAGAGGAAAGAACGGTGACTCATCCTGCTCAACCGAAGTACCAAAGGAAGTTCTTGAAGATACCTCCAAGCAAGAAATGGAGGAAATTACGAAGATTATCAAGAAGAGTGACTACAATGTTGTGGAGCAGTTGGGACAGACTCGTCCAAGATTTCCATGCTCGCTTTGCTCTTGTGCTCGAGGCTCATGCTAATGCCTTGGTGAAGTTTCGAAGAATGCTCATGTGCCGCAAGACACTACCACCGATCAATTCGAAGTTTGTATTGCTAGCGGCTGCCAACAACGGCCTAGGCTTCTCGATCTTGATTTGACTCCGGGAAAAAACAACAAATCCTTGCACATCTCTTGAATGCAAGGGCACTACATTGTCTCATGTCTTGGTTGACAGGTTACGCTCAATATCCTACCAAGCGCTTTTGATCGCTTGATGTCGAAGGGTTGGTTACGAGACCAGTGACATTATCGTGAGGGCTTTTGATGGTTCTAAGCGCGCATTTGGAGAGTTCACTCTGCTGTTAAAGTCGGTTCCCGACTTTTGATTCCACTTTCTTTGTCATGGACATCCGCCACTTACTCTTGCCTACTTGGGCGCCTTGGATACATGGGGCGGTACCACCTCTACTGCATCGAAGCTGTACCGGTGAAAGAAGGTTGTCACGGTATGTGGTGAAGAAGAGTATATGGTCGGTCATCTGATCATTCCGATACCTTGAGATGGAGGGTGAATTCTTGAGACTCCTGTCAAGCTTTTGAAACAATCCCAGTCGTGCACTTGACTCTCCCGGTTACGACTCGCCTAGAATGGCCTTCTTGAAAGATGCTCAAGCTCTTGTTGAACAAGGAGGTAGTGCTATTTGGGGACACTCCCGATCTTCCCTTCAAATTTGACAAGACGGTTTAGGCTTCACCATCAAGGTCAGAAGATGATACACGTCGTGCCAACTTCCCTTCGCGTCGGCCAGTGGAATTCATGCTATAGAAGGCGGCGACAACGGCTTCGACATCGCAAGTGGATCTTCCCAATTCCGGATCATGGGTTCAAGAATTGGAAGGCGAAGGCGTCCTACCAATCTCCTTTAGTCGAGTAATTGCTCTTGTTTTGTTTTGCTTTTCGTATTTCTTTATGTTTTGAACGATAAACTTTGAAAGCTAGTGCCTTGCGGGGTCATGGCTCGTTCGAGGGTTATTATCTGTTGTTTGCGTATTTTCATTCAATAAATTCGTTGGACTTTTGCATTCAATTGTTTGTTTTCTTTCTTTTACTTTATCACCCTTCAAAAGCTATGTGTTCTTACACACACCGTGATACAAGAATCACTCCGAATCTCGTTAATAACACTATGCTAATGCTAAATATGACTTGATAATCCGATCTACCAAGCCGAAGACAAAAGTGAGGAAGATTGTGAAGTGCCGGAGAACTTGCCGTTACTGACAAGAAGAAGCGAGTTATCTGACCACGAAGAGCAAGTTGAGGTTGTGAATTTGGGTCTTGACGAAGGCGAAAAGAGATCAAGATAGGAGCGGGTCTTGAGAAGTGTTAAAGAAAGGTTGGTTCGGATGCTACGAGACTATATTGAGGTTTTGCTTGGTCATACGAAGACATGCTGGTTTAGACATTGATATTGTGGTACACCGATTGCCGCAAAGAGGGTTTCTCGGTGAAGCGAAGGTTCGTCGCATGCGTCCCGAGATGTCGAGAAAATCAAAGGAGTTATGAAGCGTTCAACGGTTTCTTAGCCGTTGCTTCCTATCGATGGGTTGCAAATGTGGTACCCGTGCCTAAGAAGGATGGAAAATACGATGTGTGTGGATTACGAGATCGAACAAAGCGAGTCCGAAAGATGATTTCCACTTCCTCATATTGATGTTACGGTTGACAATACCACTCGGCATAAGGTTTTCTCCTTCATGGATGGTTTCTCCTTCAATCGATTAAAATGGCTCCGAAGACATGGAAGACTACTTTTGTTACGGTGGGGCTTTCTGCTACAAGGTTATGCCGGATTGAAGCGGGTGCCACATATCGTGCTATGGTGACATTGTTTCATGACATGATTCATCACGAGATAGAGGTCTCGTCGGCGACATGATAGCTCGATCACGCGGTGAAGAACATCTTGATCATTTGCGAAATTATTTGTGATTGAAGAAGTACGGTGAGACTTAATCCTAACAAGTGCACCTTTGAGTCGGATCCGGAAAACTCCTAGGATTTGTTGTCGATGGAAGAGGTATTGAGGTTGACCTGCGAAGGTTAAAGCTATTCAAGAGATGCCGACTCCCACGAAGGAAGTCGAGGAGGTTTCTTGGGCGATTGAACTACATTGCGATTCATTGCACACTAATGCTACTTGTGAGTCAATCTTCAAGTTCTTGAAGAAAGATCAAGTAGTGGAATGGAGCGACGATTTCGGATCGCTTTTGACAAAATCAAGGAGTACCTGAATCCTCCTATCTTGATGCCACCGGAAGGAAGACCTCTTATCATGTACTTGGCGGTGTTAGAGAACTCAATGGGGTGTGTGTTGGGGCAACATGAGTCAGTCGAAAAGAGCATGCAATATACTACCTTAGCAAAAGTTTGCCATTGTGAAACAAGATACTCACATCGAGAAAACTTGCAACGCTTGGCGCTCGGACTAAGGCGATATATGTTGACTCACACTACCTTGTTGATTTCTAAGATGGATCCAATAAAATACATATTTGAGAAACCACTCTCTCGGAAGAATTGCAAGATGGCAAATGATCTTGACCGAATATGACACCGGTACACTTCTCGAGCGATCAAAGGAAGTGTGGTAGCCGATCATTTGGCTCATCAAGCCGTAGATGACTATCGATCTATGCGTTCAATTTCGGATGAAGATGTTTTACTAGTTCTGATTATGAAGAACCGGGCCCAGACGAAGGACACGAACAAGGATCCCGATGGACCATGGTCTTTGATGGAGCCTCAACGCGCTTGCAATGGCATTGGCGCCATCATTACATCCCTGCGGACATCGCCTTTCACCGCCGACTTTGTTTCATTGCACCAACAACATGGCCGAGTGAGCGTGCATCATGGGTCTTAAAGCTATTGACTTAAGAATCAAGTTCTTGCAAGTATATGGAGACTCGACTTTAGTGATCGATCAGTTAAGGCGAGTGGGATCGAAGCATCCGAATCTCATTCGTATCGAGCATGTTCGAGTTTGATCCCTTGAAGAGATTACTTTCGATCATATTCCACGAGAAGAGAATCGGTTGGTGGCGATTAGCTACTATGTCGTCTATGTTCAAGGTCGATGGGACAACGAGGCTCCCGGATCATCATTGAGAAGTTTGACGAACCGGTATTGTTATGAGCTCGTCTGAGACGAAACCTTGGTACTATGGCGTGAAAAGGTATCTTGAGACTCGGGAATATCCGCGAGGGCATCATTAATGATAAGAAATTCATGAGAAGATTTGCATCCAAATTCTTCCTCAACAGCGACATTTTATACAAAGCGCAACCACGACTTGTGCTTACTCATTGTGTAGACGAGAAAACAATGCGTATCATGGAAGAGTTACGGTAATTTGGTACCCACTCCGGTGGACACACCATGGCTAAGAAGATTTTGAGAACAGGTTACTATTGGTCCACCATGGAGGCTGATTGTCACCGCTATGCTCGATCTTGTCACAAGTGCTAGATTTATGCAGACAAAGTGCACGTACCTCCAGTACCTCTGAATGTCCTAACATCTCCTTGGCCTTTTGCAATGTGGGCATTGACATGATTGGAGAAATTAAGCCCACAGCTTCCAACGGACATCGTTTCATCCTTGTGGCAATTGATTACTTTACCAAGTGGGTAGAAGCAGCCTCGTACACATCTGTTACCAAGAATGTTGTGGCTCGATTCATCAAATATAATCTTATCATCGGTATGGCACTCGAAAGGATTATCACGATAACGGTTCCAATCTCAACAACAAGATGATCACCGAACTCGCACGCAGCTCAAGATCAAGCATCACAACTCTTCTCCTTATCGGCCTAAGATGAACGACGATGGAAGCCGCCAATAAGAACATTAAGAAGATTATCTGAGAAGATGATGTGACTTACAAAGATTGGCATGAGATGTTACCATTTGCTCTTCATGGTTATCGACTACAAGACGAACATCAACAGGGCAACCCTTCTCTCAGATATCGGTATGGAAGCCGTCTTACCCATCGAGGTTGATTCCTCAACCGAGTCCTCCAAGAGGCGAGAAGGGAAGATTGGGTCCGACTGCCTTGACCAACTTGATCGATGAGAAGCGACTCGCGTCCATCCGCCATGGACGATTTATCGAGCGAATGATCGAGCATTTAACAAGAAGGTCAAGCACGAGTCTACCAAGTCGGCGATCTAGTAGTCAAGCGCATCATTCTTCCACAAGGTGATCCGGGGCAAATGGACTCCCCATGAGGGACCATTTGTAGTCAAGATGTTTTCCGTGGAGCTATGATACTTAGCACCATGGATGGTGAAGACTTCCCACACCCGTGAACGCAGACATAGTCAAAAATACTACGCATAAAAGAGGCCCGCTAGGTCGATCGCCTAGGCAAAAATAAGGGCATCTGGCGAACCAAAAGGTTCGGGCAAAATAAAGGATATATACAAAACATGTACACCGGCAAGTCGAAAACGAAAAGGCGGCTTGGGCAAAAAGGTATCCGAGATCAAACCGAAAGGGCGGTCTAGGCAAAAGTTAGGGATTTAAGCGTCGACTATGTCTCTTCCAGATCACCGCCTGCACTACTATCGATTCAAGGTTCAAATGGCGAAGATCGCCTACTCACTTTCTACCGACAAGGGGATGAGATAGTAAATATATGAGTACTAGCATAGTTGGAACTTAACAAGATTGTTTCCGATAGCTTTTACCTTTCATGTGTACAAACTACTTGGCCATACGCCACCTTTCAAATAAATGCAAACTTCTTTCTTTACAATTTCATTGTTGTCGCAATAAGTCCAACGTGTGCTTTGAATGACTATACGCATTTGACAATAAGAATCTAATCGCAAACATACGAAAAGTGAACATACAAAAGTACTTACTACGTGTTCCGTGAATTGGGATGACGAAAGTCAACAAATAGTTCCCCACAGAGCATAAAGGTGTCACTCACAACACACGTCCCCATCGGAGTATATAGCGGTGATTCCACTCAACCGAGCAATGTTACATCGGCCTCCCAGAAGACACGTCATCCCCAAGGTATTCATCCCGACGTGTCTCAATCCTCCCCTTCTCCCGCAGATCCGGAAGCTTGGTCAGATAGTGCATCGGAGGAAACATACACTTTTTATTCCCCATCCAGAGATTACAACGGACTCCACTTTTCTAGCCCGGTCTCTCAGCAACCATCAAATGCTCTCCAGTGAGATCTACACTCAGAATCCCCAGGAGAGCGTCTCCTAAATTTCCTCAACAGGATCATCTACATACAAGGTCCCCAACAGATCGCCTCCCAGATTCTCCTCAGTAGAGTCTATATGTGAGATCTCCAACAACGAGCTTCTCAAATCTCTACCTTCCTCAACAGTATCTAGGCCCAAGACTTGGTCAGATAGTGCCTCGGAGGAATCCAGGATATCTTTCTTCTCCTTCAAAAGCGGGGTTTCCACCTACACAATTTCCCCAAGCAGGAGTCAGAAATCTTCAAACAGAACATCCGCATCTTCTTCAAAATGGATATGTTTTGAAATATCACAACATTTATCATTCACACATTATTCATGAAGTCATAATTCATGCATATGTCATTCATATACACTGTCATGCATCATACTTTGCATAAAACTAACCAATATTCTATCAAAGTTCCTCTTGTTTTCTCCAAAACAGATAACAGTCACTTCTGACGCAAACAGGTCCAGGATTAAGCCCCGAACCGACGGGAAAACTATCTGAAAGACCGCCCTTGGTTGTCCTCCGACGGTGTCGAGATTAAGCCCGAACCGACGGAAAACTATCGAAAGACCGCCTTGGTTGTCCTCCGACGATGGTCCAGATTAAGCCCGAATCGACGGAAAACTATCTGAAAGACCGCCTAGTTATCCTCCGCAATGGATCAACACCGACAACAGGCTATGTTTTGCCAACTACAATCTCCCTCGAAAGACGATTTATTCGTTTCCTATATCAAGAACTGAGCTATGACTCGATTGCCTCGGATGGCATCTTAAGCCCATCTCCGACTACTCATCAACGCTTCACGGAATGCTTCATATGGTTAAAAATCAATACAAACCAATAACTTCATTCAAAAATGAACACGAAGTCTAACGTCGACTCCTTCGGATGGCATCTTAAGCCCATCTCCTCTCCATCCAGAACATCTACGAGTCTAACGTCGACTCACTCTCCAAGATCGACCTGATGGCATCTTAAGCCCATCTCCGTCAGCTCTCTTATTAACATTCTCGAGTCTAGCGACGACTCATCCTCCAAATAAGTATCCAAATGGCATCGTAAGCCCATTCCCGCATCATCCACCAATGTGTTTGTGTATGGTTTCAATCTTTCCTGTGTCACGAAGACAAGCATGTCAATCTAACCCTTCCAAAGAAGATTGAACAGGGGTATGTCATACCCCAAAATTTGCCCTCCATTTATTCAAGAGATTTCATACATCTATGCTCAAGGATTCCTCAAGAGTTGATCGACAAACTCTCTCTAGACAATCAACCCAAACTAGGGTTTGGTATCTCTCAAGTCAAGATGGATTTCAACATCTCCAATGGCCTTCATGCCTCCTCATATGCTTCAAAGATTCTCCATGTCAAGTTTCAAGCCTCACAAGTCAAGTTTCTAATTGCTCGGATGGTTGAAAATCTGTATGGACAAAAAGTCAACGTGGTCAACATACAAAAACTTGATTTTTGGTCAACATCCTCATTTTGAAGTTACATTCATCATTTGATCAAGGGTTGATCATGATTCATCAAGAAAACTCAAGATTTGCTCAAAAGTCAAACTTTCTAAATTAGGGTTTCTAGATGAAAAGTCAACTAAACTTTGGTGATCATAACTTTCTCATACTTTCTCGAAATTTTCCACCAAAGCTCATTTTGAAGGAAATTCAATTCTCTACAACTTCATGTCTCACAAGAATGTCCAAAAATGCTTCATTTGAGAGGTATAGCTCAAAACATTACAGTCATTTTCAAAGTCAACAAAAAGTCAACTTTTTGTTTTGAAGATATATTGAGCATGGTAACTCCAAATGATATGAGACCAAAGACATTGGTTAGAGGACTCTTAGAGCTTTCAAAAGTCCAAAACACTCAAAAATGTGGAAAATTGAGCAAGTTACACCATTCACAAGTTGGGCAATTTTGGAATGAAAAGAGAGATACTTCAAAAATCAAATCTTTTGCAAATGGGCCTACTTTTTCTTCATCCTAACTTGTTCCTCATGCAATTAGGAATGTCCAAGCCCAATGCCACGAATTTTTGATTTATTTTTCTATTTAATTTGTAATTTATTCATTTAAATGCAAATTAAATCTTAAAATAAATTATAAAATCAAAATTAATTGGAAGATTGATTTTTATTGCTTTCTTGTGATCCAATCAACCCATAAATGCCAGCAATTTCAAAATTTGATCAAATTTGGCAAGATTGGATTGAAATTGGACAAAGTTTGAAAATTTGATTTCATGAGAATATCAAATTTGATTTCCATTGAATATTGATTATTTCTTTCCAAATTCAATCCCAAATCCATCCAGCATATATACTTGATGCATCTCAATTGCAAGGGACGAAAAAATTGCCTTGGAAACCCTATTCTCAAAGTGAAAAAAACGTGGTGCATAAGCTACTAGCAATCCTTGTTCCAGCTCGTTTCAATTAATTTCAAGGTGTCAAACACATTCCTTGACATCTCCAGAGTCGATCCAGACCTTTACTTTGCCAAAAAACATCAAGAATCAAGCAATCCGTGTTTGGTTTGTTCTTGAATTTTCAAATTTCGATTTCTCATATTCATGCATTATTAACTTGTTTTGATTGTTTGTTTGTGTTTAGAATCAAGTTTGCAAACTTTCTGGGCAAGCCAATTGAATTTCCATGGCCAGAATCGTGTTTCACCATGATTAGGGTTTATGTGACCGATTTAGGGTTTCACGAAATACATAAAATTGGACAATGAGACCTATGCCATTGAATTCGGATTGATGTCCTGAATCGAACCATGGTCTTGGATTTTATTTATATTACGTGTGTTGCATTTTTGATGTTTGTCAGGAACCTTGCGTCGAACCATGGCCGACGCTAACTTTCAAATATTTGAAACGAAGAAGATGACTGGATGGCGCGAGCGGGACGAGACCAGGAGGCGGCGTGTTATTTTCCATCCGTTTCACAAACGCAAGCGTGGCTCGGTTGGTCAGAGTGAAGGATCTCAAGGTTTGAAGGCCAGGACGCGAGTTCGAACCATGCCAAGGCCAACTTAGGTTTCTTTTTTCACAAACTCAATTATTTTCATATTTTCATTATTTTTAATATTTCTATTCAATTTTAATTGTTTCCATAATTTTTATTCTGCATTAAAAAATTACCAAAAACATTTTTTCTTTTTACATTATTTTTATAAAAATCTTTATTTAATTTAATAAATTAAAAAACATATTTTTGCATGCATATTTATTTTTATTTATATTTTTGCATTTAATTCACTTTTAATTGCATTTTAATCATTAAAACTTTGCCAAAAAATCCCAAAAAATCCCAAAAAAATTATTTTAATTTATTTATCTTATTTCCAGCATGTAGTAATTTTCTCATATTAAAACTTGCATTTTTTCTAACTTTTTTCTCTTATTTCGATTCCATCATATTTTCCGATCTCTTATTCTTTCACAGGTTGCTCCGATTCGGACGTTTTCTTTTTATCATTCTATTTTTCCAATAATGTAATGGCTCATGGGTTGTAATAGTTTAATCTAGGGTTTTATTTTCCGCAAGTTTAAATTATGTATCTGCCCCAAAGCCATGTAATAGCGTAGGTTTATCTTTCCGCACCTTTACATTCCCGCTTTACATTCCGCATTTTACTTTCCGCACCCTTATCAATTGCTAGTAATTAGACGTGTATGGCAAGATAAAATTGGACATAGCACACTAATCTTCAAGATAAAATATCTGAAATCAATACACTCTTTCACACACGCACCCCTTAGGGTAATCCTCTCTCGATGCCTTTCGAATTCAAAATGGTCATGTCCCTCGAACGTAGAGGTATTCTAGCACCGTTGCCTTCAAAACAAATCATCATAGTCCCTTCGATACAAAGATCATAAGACCCACGATGTCGCCTCCGAATACATGATCTTGACCCTCGATTGTCGCCTACGAAAAATGATGATAGTCCCTTCGAATGTGCTAGGATACTTCCTACAAGTTGCCTTCTATGACCATCCGATGTCCCTTCGAATGTCCCGCTTACATCCAACGAATGGAGCTACCTACTAACTAATGGTATGGCTAGCACTATTCTAAAGGAATGTAGAAGTACAACAAAACGACCAATTCTGAGTGGGTAAATAAGTCTTTTAGTTGCTCGCTCTATCAAATACTTTTCACACCACACACTTTTTCCAAGTTCAAATTCTTTTCAAAACAAAACATTTCCGAACACTTTGTATACACTCCTACATGAGTCATTACAAAGTCAAAGCGAAATGCCTTTTCAAAACATATTTGTCAAACACACAGAAAGCAATTTTAAAAAGTGATCTAGAGCAACTAAGAGCCCGTAGATAACTACGGATGGAAAGGGGTGCTAATACCTTCCCTTTTCATAACCATTCTCCCGAACTCAGAATCTAACGAAGGTCTTTTTCTGTTACTTTTACCTTCCCTTAATTGGATAAAAATAAAAGTCGGTGGCGACTCTTGCTATCTGCACATTTGGATACAAAAATCCTACAAAGTCAGTTCACCGTATCACAATAACCCATATTCTCTTGATAGGGTCAACACAATGTTCCTACATAAAAAACAAGAAAAGTTAGGTACCCAATCTTCATTGGATCCTTGGAGGTTAGTGAAAAAATTGGTTGCATTTGATCAAGCCTTTCATACAACCATACTGACAATTTAAATCTTCACCATCACTAAAATAACTATCATATAAGTGCTCATTCTTTTAGAACCTTGAACTTGACTACCTAAGAGCTTTAGGCTTATTTCTTTCAACCTTATCCATGTCTTTCTCCTTTTTCTTATTTTTCTCAAGTTTCCTTTCATGTTTGTCTAAGTAAGTAAGCTCTTGCATATGTTATTCAAGCTTACCAACCAATATAGTGAGTTCAAATATTATAAGATCATTAGCTTCCATGATAGCGGTGACCTTCGGTAGCCAATTTCTAGTAAGACATCTTAAAATTTTGTTAGTTGCAATCACATTAGAAATAGGATTATCAAGTGTATTTAAACGATTAATGAGATTTGATATATATTTTTATCATAATTATTCTATAGTGCTACCGGCTTAGGTGTGACAATGCCATTAGAATTGATTTGAGTAATAGAATCACTTATTCCCTTTTCATATGAATTAATATGAATGTGCATACAAACTTTCCAATAACTATAAGTTTCTTCTAAAACAAAATGGGGTTGTTTCGTAATCTCCTTTAGGTTCCTACACCATTTTCTAATAAGAGTTTCGAAGCACATAATTAATCGGGACTCTGATATCACTTGTTGGACTATGATGACTTATCTATAGGGGGTGAATAAATCCTAAAATAAGAATTACCTTTCAAAATATTTATTTAAAAATGTATTGGAAAAATAATGTTGAGTGGAAGGTTTTGGGACTAGATCAAATGTAGTAGTCTAAACTAACTTAGTTATTTGAAATTCGGATATGCACAAGCCAGATGGAATTAAAATAATGATAAAATCAATCAATATAGTAATATCTCAATTAATTGTTCAATATACAACACAACGGTTTCCTATTTCCAATGATAACTAACAAAAGAACAAACTTAACATTTTGTCGAACACTTGGTGTGCAACAAAATTTTCAGAATTTTCTTTTGAGTTGAACAAGCTAAACAATTTTTCAAACACTTGTTATGCAATCAATGTTTTAGAATTTTCCTTTGTGTTGTGTTAATATGAAAAAACACTTATAATCAAAAGTAATTATAAGGAACTGAACACACAATTCAATATAAAATCAGTCTCAGAAAATTCATACGTGTCGATAGATTACTCAATGTTATTTGACAAATTGATGTATTAAAATTAAAGCAAGAAAACCAATAAAAGAAAAGAGACACAAGGATTTGTTTACACAGTTACTCACTTCCGTCCTCGCTTGTGGATACGTCTGCGCTCAGTTCCAATATAGAGTTAGGATACTTTCTTGCTTTGTAAAAGTATGATTATAAGAGAAGTTTTCAAGAGAAATCCTACAAACCATATTTGTTTGATGTTGATTGAACCGCTTCTATTCTTTTGATCTTCAACAAGACCAAGACACAATAGCTACCAATTGTTTTTCCAAATCTTGCTACTCATTTGCATACTTTATCTCCAAAGCTTCCATGCACCATCAATTTTACCTATTGCAATACAAGACTTCAATTTAATCTGTCATTCTCCCACTACTTCTTTTGCGTTATTTATCTCAAAATGTTCTTTTGCTTTATTTATCTCCAAATGGCTTTATTGGCCGCATTCATCGTTTGAATGTCTTGCACGAAAAATCTCAAATCAATCAATGATCTTAGAGGAAAAACCTACAATTTTTTCGGATGAAGACCCCTGCAAATCTCAATCCAATATACTCGGCTACACAAGAACCTAATTGGACATTATCGAACTTCATCTATATGGCACCCCAACTAAAGGCTATTATGGTGATTTATTAGTGTGTATGCATAGGTTAGAGGTTGCAGATGAAAAGCAAATGCAACATATTTTTATGGTATCATCGAGTTGGAATGATGTATGAATGATACATTTATAGTTGAGAAATTTTTAGGCAAAAGAGAAAATTTTCAAAATAAAAAAACTATTCAAATAAATTGCCCACAAAATAGTATGAGCCGGCCTGAAAGGCTCTATGAATCGGCCTAAAGAAGACAGAGAAAACTAGTTATTTAGGACAGTACATGAGTCGGTCTGAAATGCTGTATGAGATGACTTGTTCAAGACAGAGGAAAAAATTCTTATTTAAGAATGTATATAAGCTGACCTAAAATGACTTATGAGCCGACCTAAAAAAAGCTTATTTAGGATAGTACATGAACCGACCTGAAATGGCTTATGAGCTGACTTGAAAAAGACATTTTTGTGCAGAAAATGATTTTTAATGATTGAGACCACTTTCAAACTTGTTTTAAATGATTCTTAAGACTTATAATGCAAGGGATTGTCACATCACATTGAGACATCGTCCAATATACAAAAATGTTAAATTTTCCTAATTTTGACATCATGCAAAACATCTAATGTGAAGTTGCACTCCTAATTTGTTTAGTTAAAAATGACATTTTATTTCAAGATAAGACCCTTATTTTTGAGAATTTTTTATTGCTAATTAAACTATTGTCTTAGAGGTATATCACTTATTTGGCTTGTCTTAGGAAGAGTTTATTGGTCTCTTGTGTTTTTAAGCTCTGAGTATCCCTCGTGCTCATTTTAATGAAACATTCTTTATAAAAAAATGTTTTATTTTAAGACAGACATAGACATAGACTGTTTTAAATGTGCCTTAAAATTTTTGTTGATGAAGAGAAAGAAAATATATTTCGAGATTGCCAAAAATCAGGAAGCTGAAAATTATCGCATTTGGTCGGCTCGGTTCATTGATCCATTCATTAATGTTAGAATATTTTATATTAATTTAGAGATCATATAAATTAATATAAAAATATATTATAAGATATTTATAATATTTTAAAATATATTATAAGATATATATTTATAATAGTCTAAGAGATATTATAACATATTTATAAAATTTGGGAGAGGTTATAAGATTATAATAATATCTTTTATTCTAACAATTAAAGATATATATTTTTAGATTTGTTATGGATTTGATGGATTTTGTCTATTATAAATATGTATCCCTTCTATTATTACAGTGTGACAATCATAGAGCTTACACCAAAAGGGAGAATAAGAGTTTGAAGACATAGTATATGATTTTGACTATTCTCAAGGAAAACCTTAGAAGGCAAAGGTTTTGAAAACCTTTGGGGTTATCTAAGGTTACAGGGAATTAGAAAACACTTGTTTGCACTTTCGATTTTAGTTATTCATATATTGAAGGTTGAAGGGGTTGGGAAACACTTGAGTATAAAATAGAGTAATTCTCGGGCACCTTCAGGGTTGTTTTCGGGAACCTGAAATCGAAGACAATCTTTTTTTGTAACTCAATTGTAATCTGTTGTAATAACTTTTTGAGTATAGTGAATTAGAGAGCTGATCTCTCTCAGAGTAGATCGTTTGATCGAACTAGGTAAACAAACCTTCGTCTTTTCTCGCCTTATTCTGTTATATTTTTTGTGTAAGAATTATTATTGGTGTAGACCATTTATTTTGGTTGCTACTATTCGTTATCTCACAAATTGATATTAAATTTTGTCGTAATTAACAACAAGATTTACAACATAGACACATACAAACACACTCGCACACCCACATGGAGAGAGAGAGAGACTTTGCATTCTCTAATTGTCGAAGCACCAACTTCTTTATTTTCCTTTCTACTTGTTTAATGTTTCGAGTATTTTCTTTAAAATCACTTTTGAGAAAAATTTGAGCTTTTCCTAATTCAAAAAATAGATTATTTTAATTTCTCCTCGTTTGAAAAATTCTTTTAATTTTCCCAAATTTCTTTTTCTTGAATTATATTTCACCTGTGAGTTAACTTTATTGTATTTCATGTGGTTTTGTTACCTGAGCTCTTAGCGGAAGAGTTATTGAACCCTTGTGAAATGGTTTTAGATGATTAAGATTTTTATTTTTAACTTTTTATAATTAATCTTTATAGTGTTTCATATTTTTGTTTAAAAAATATATATTTTTTAATAAAAATTTCAAATGAAAATTCTCTTTTTAAAATGTTACTTATGATATTTTATCATTTTATTATAATTTTTTTGGATAATAAAATTTTAAAAATTTTACGATTTCGACTATAAATATGGTGAAAAATGTTTTTTATAATAAAATATTATTTTTTTAAAAAAATATTTTTTTAAAAATTTATTTTATAACACAAATATATCATTGTATAATTAATTAACTTTATAATTGTATTAACCACAAAAATATATGCCATTAACCAAATATTTTATTTATAATTCATTAACCACTTTTAGTATTTCGTTAACTAATAAAATACATAACATTAACCATATTCTGATACTAAATTATAAATGTATTAACCAATTTGTGTATACTCATTGACCAAGTTATGAATTGTATTAACCAATTATATACAAATTATTAACCAAAATTTAAATGATATACATATTATTTTTTTATGTCAAAGTATATATTAACCAAGTTTTAATATTTAATTAATCAAAATAAAAATAAAAATAAAAAATATATAAAAATACTTGTGAACATTATTGTAGTGTAGGTGTACAACTTGGTGTCAAGATAGTATTTTTGTTTTTTAATCCCATATTGCATTTATGAATTAATAAATCGGATCACATTGTTTTCTTGTAGCTTGGATGATATTTTATTTCAAAATCGTATAAACCGCACTACAAACATCCCTACATAAATCAATCTCAAAATTTGGGTTGACGCAATACAAATTTCAATTAATTGACTTCTTTACTTCTGATTGTAGTAAGCTAATTACCCTTTTGTTATGTTTTTAGTTTTTCATATTTTCTAGAACTCAACAAAGGTATCTGATGCCCTTAAAACTTATTAAAAGGTAAGAGAAATATAAATTGAGGTATAGGCTTTGAAGGTAAAAATTATTTTCAAACATAACCATTAATATTTTTTCTAATATGAGGTGGAGATAGAAATAAGTTGTGATGTTCCTGAATTAGACACCATGATGATATAATGGTTTATGGTAAATCCAGAGATATAAAAACAAATAACACTCTTTATTTTTGGGTCATCATCTTAGAGTACAAATTCAAAATACAAGGGTCTATGGAAATAGGAAAATTAAAGAAACAATTATTGGGTGTCATTACAAAAACTAAATGAAAGCTCTAGAAATATTCTATCACACATTTTGTACTCTCCCATGTCTATATACTCATAGAATCAGAAATGTTTTCTACTTTCTTCACACTTGTTACCAATGCACTTGATAACATAAAACACGTTCCCACTTTTTGGACAATCTTCATCAGCTTCACAAATACGTGCTACAATGAAAAAAAATGATGTTATTACGAGATGATAAAAGATTTTGTGTATACTACGAAACAAAGAATGAAATTTGAAATGGAAGAAAAAATGGCTCACAACTTCCAGCTTTTACTGCAAGAAGGGACAAAGAAAGGTAAAGAAACATCCAATAAATAAACTTTTTAGGTTTAGCCATATTTTTTTCTTTTGCATGTAAAAAATTGAATATGATGTTAGCGCTTTATAGTGCACAAAGTTCATGTTTTTCTATAAATAATTATGTAATTTTTAACACTTATGAAAATGTAAAAACTCTTCATGAAACTATAATTATGATTGAATATCTCTTAAGAATATCATTGTGTTGTGTTTATATCTTTAGTATTGTGTTGTGTTTGTCCCTTTAGTATACCTAGTAAGGAGTCCATGTAAATTTTTCTGTTAGATCAATTAAAATTTATTGTTTTAGCTATGGTTTCATTAATTTTAACCTTTGATAACCGTAAAGAGAAAACTTCTTTTTAGACATTGGTAAGATTATTTGTTAGAATTAAATCTTGAAAGGGTGCTCTTTCAATCTGAAGCAATTAATGTTGTGGATTGCATAAACTCTATTCGCTCTTTCGCTGTTCTTGATCCGATAGCTTTAGATTGTAAATAAATTTTAAGTAGTTTTAAGGATGCTACAATTATATACCTAAGTAGATAGTTTAATGTGGATGCTCGTCACTTGATTGGTTTAGGTAAACTGTATGGGTCCAGAACCTAGTTTGATGGTTTTCTTGAAGATCTAATTCCTTTGTTCCTGTTGCTGCTTCCTTCTTATAAAAAAAATTAAAAAATTCTATTTGTTAGAATTACACGTGCATCACTAGGTGTAAGAACATGTTGATGTAAGAAAATTTTAATTGAATTCTTCGAAAACTACAAAAGAAACAAAATTATGGTATAACAATAAAATTATAAGTTTTTAAAATAGAAATAGTTTTCAACCTAACTATCAAAGCCATTATTATATCTGATAGGGTTTGTAGTAAAAAAATTTACAGAGATGAAGAAACATAAATAATATTCTTGTGGTTGAAGTATGCCTTAAAATTTTTATCCGTAAAGAGAAAGAAAACATCGAGATTATAAAAGAAAAACAAAAAACAGGAGAGCATCAAGAATGTCTGATTCAGATGCTTTGTAGATATCGAATTTGGTCGGTTCAATTTGCAAATTCGTTCATTGATATTAGGATATTAGATTTATATTTTATATTAATTTAAAAATTGTCTAAATTAATATAAAATATATTTTATAATATAAAAATTGTCGAAATTATACGTGTTGGATATTTCATGGTGTGAAAAGCAACGAGAATGTTGAATCGGGGGAGAAAAGTAATATGACCTATGCTTCAGACGACAATGTCACGGATACATACGATTGTGATCGAGTTGAAGAGATTGCAGAAGCACTTGGAGAAGATCTTTAGTATTGTCCCAAAATGTTTGAGAGGTTGGTAGGCGATGTAGAGAAACCGTTGTATAAAGGTTTCACTAAATTTACAAGATTGTCTACGGTATTAAAATTGTACAACTTTAAGGTGGACAATGGATGGTCGGATAAAAGTTTCACAAAGTTATTAGCCCTTATGAGAGATATGCTTCCAAAGGCTAATGTTCTTCCCAATCGAACCTATGAGGCAAAAAAAAATGTTGTGCTCTACTGACATGAGCTATGATAAGATACATGCTTGTCCAAATGATTGCATTTTGTTTCAAAACGAATATGCATCATTAAATGAGTTCCCTAAGTGTGATTTAACTCGATATAAGAAAAAAATATCTCCAGCAAAAGTCTTATGATATTTTCCTATTATTCCGAGATTTAGAAGCATGTTTCGTAGTGAAACCAATGCAAGACACTTGACTTGGCATGCAGATGAAAGATTTTCGACATCCGACATATGTGTAACACCCCGATTTAATTAGAGTTAATTTATTTAAAATGATTCACTCTTACAGTGTAGAATCATAGAATTTGATAGAGGATACTAGTATTACTCATATCATTAGTATTATTCTTGTTATATTTATTATTATAGATAAAATAATATTTATAACATTATTAGTTAATCATTTAAATAAATAAGGGTATTATGGAAAAATTGGGTAGTACGAGTGAGGTTATGATGGGAATACCAATATTAAGGGTCCTATGGGTAAAATAGGACTTAAGAGAAATTGAGACTTAGTTTTTCTTATGGTACGATCGTAAAAGTAGAGAGTAAGAAAAACGCCGTACAACGAGAAAGAGGAAGAGAAAGGAAGAGCTAGGGCAATAGGATTCCCCAACCTTGGGAATATCGAAGCTTCGCATTAAGGTAAGGGGTGAATGGATTTTATAATTGGTGATTATATCATGAGAGAATAGTGAGGGTTCCTTTCCCTCTCAGGTTTTTATATGTTTGATGTGTGATTTATTTTATGGATCTATTTTGATGTTGTGATGAAATTGTGATGTTTATGTTGTGAATTGATGTTGATGATTATTTTGTGTAGTGACTATTTCGTAAAACTCCAATCTAAAACTATAGGTAATGAAGGTTATAAATTTAGGATTGAATTTGGTATAATAGCCTTAGGTTTTGGTGTATGATCAATTATGGATTTTTAGATCAGGATTTGATGAAAATTGATGAAAAACCATGTGTTTAATAGAATGAATAAGTGAACCCTTGGTGAATATATGATGTTAGGACCTTTAAATAATTTTTTTGGATGCTGATAATGTTATAGAATCATAGGATTTCAAATTCTGAAATCGAAACTTTTTACGGAATCAAATTCGGAGGTCCAGAGGGCCTCTAACAGTTGAAAATCGCAAAAGAAAAAATGCAAAAAAATGCAGCAGCAAGCAGTTTGCCTCGACGCAAACAGGGTTACGGTCGATGCAAATAACAAATAGAAAACAACAAACAACAGCGAGCGGTCAACGCAAATAAGGGTGTGGTTGATGCAAACAGTAACGAGTGGTCGATGCAAGGGTCGACGCAACACAACCTGAGGGAAGCCTAAATTTTGACCAATTTTGTAACCACCATAACTTTTGAACCATAACTCTATTTGATGTTTCGTTCGAAGCGTTGGATAGCTAATGCGATGAACTAAATTTATGTGGAGTAAAATCATGATTAAGAAAGATAATTCTAATACCTAATTTAGGATAGGAATAGTTTCCTTGTGTCGAATCGAAAGGATGAGTTGTCGGTTATGATGATTGCTTTGCTTATGATAATGATGTTGATGACTATGATAAAAACGATGTTGATGGACTAAAATAGCATAGTGAATAAGGATTATTCCTTTTTGTTGTATAATTTATGTTGTTGCACGTTCATGTTGCATGCATTCATTGATGAGGGCTTATGCTCTGGTTTTATGATGAGGGCTTATGCTATGGTTTTGTGATGGGGGATCATGCCCTAGTATTTCCCAATTGGCATAGCGACAGAGGCTTATGTCATTATGGTACCACATGCATTCAGTTGTTGTTGGTTGTATTGCATTGCATGAATGTTGAATTGATGTCGTGTGAAAATAATCCGAGTAGTGCTTGAAAAGATGTTTCCAAACCGAGTCTTAGGAGTCGCTCTGATACGTAGCATGAGATTTTGGGATTTTCCTTATGTTTTGCACGATTTCTTTTGTTACGTATTTCACTTTACACTTATAATGGACCATGTATTGTGGATATATTTTTTTTTTTAGGCTTGAACACCATGAAACTGAACTAAGTTACTTTTTCTGCTGTTGAATCAACTATTTGAATACATAAAGCAATAAAGTATTTTTAAAAGTTTATGAGGATTTGGAACTATGTGACATCCCATTTGGAAAACTATGATATATGACATATATTTTACTATAATTATTAGTATGGGAAAATGGGGCGTTACAAGATGCACCAGAGTGGAAGAAAATTGATAATGATTATCCTAATTTTTTAGTAGAAGTAAGAAACCTTCGCTTGGTGTTATCTACTGATGGAATGGACCCGCATGGTCTTCAAAGTATATCTCACATTCCACATGGCCTGTGATTCTTATGATTTATAACCTGCCTCCATGGCTATGTATGAAGCATAAGTACATGATGTTATCTATGTTAATGTTTGGGACTAAACAACCAGGGAATGACATAGACGTATATTTGAAACCTTTAATCGAAGATTTGAAGATTTTATGGGAGAATGGTGTGGAGGTTTATGATGGATATAGGAAAGAAAATTTCAATTTGAGGGTGTTGTTTGGCACAATTAATGATTTTCCAGCATACAGAAATCTATCAGGGTATAGTATTAAAGGTCAATATGCGTGTAATATCTATGAAGATGGAATTGATATGACGCAATTAGAATTTTGTTAGAAGAACGCCTTTATCGGTCATTGTAGATTCTTAAATTCTAAACATCAATATCGTGGATGGAGAAAAGCATTCAATGGAGATACTGAACAACGTAGAGCTCCATCTGGATTGATAGGTGACCAAATTTTTGAAAAGGTGGAAGATGTGAGTATTCAGTTTGACAAGCCTTTTGCATATACGGTTGTCATAGGTGGGTGGAAGAAGAGGTCAATTTTTTTTGAATTTCCATAATAGAAATCTTTGTATGTAAGACATTTTGTTGATGTTATGCATATTGAAGAAAAAAAAGTATTTGAAAGTGTTATTGGTACGTTACTCAATATAAAAGGAAAATCTAAGGATGACCTTAAAGCAAGAAAGTACTTGGTAGAGATGGGAATTAGAACTGAATTAGGACCCTTGACTAAAGGAAAATGAACATATCTACCACCTACTGCTTATACTCTATCTAGAAAGGAGAAAAATATTGTGTAAGTTTTTGAGTGAAGTTAAAGTTCCATAAGGTTACTCCTCAAACATTAGAAGACTTTTGTCTATGAAAGACCTGAAGTTAAATAGTTTAAAGAACATGATTTCTATGTTATAATGGAGAATTTTCTACTAATAGGTGAAATTCTGGTATTAGATATGAGATGTCAAAGGTAACGTCACGGCACTTATATCTTCTTGAACAGAGCTAACCGAAATAGAATTTAACAGTGCAAAAAGCAATAAAAACACAAAGAGTTGTTAACCTAGTTCAGTTCTAACTAACCTATGTCTGGGGGCTTCCAAGCCAGGGATGAAGTTCATTATTAGCCGTATTAATTTGGAGCTAAACCTTCCCTGTTTACACCTTATTATCACTTAATCAAACAACCCAATGATCCTTCTACCTAAGATAACACACTTAGATATGAGAACCTCCGCTCACTCCCTTAGTACCACAACCCGTGATACTAAAAACAACTAAAACTGAAGAAACTCTTCAAGGACACACAATTACACTTGCTTCAAACCTTATGGTGATTAAAAAATTACATCTTAAAATCCGTCCTTCTCAAGTAGAAATACTCGAGAGGCTCACAAAAAACAATTAACAACAAACACAATGAACAACCAAAAATTAAAAACTAAACTCTCTAAAACTGGAACGACCAAATTGAAAAACAGGGTTTGCATCCTTTAAATAGAGTAACAGCAACTATGGTTGCTTTACTCACAAGTCTTCAACGCCTTCTGTCTTTTCTCCGTGAAAGAAGGACATTAAATCTCCAAGAATATTGTTGAAGGAGTTCCTCAAACTTCCTTAGTCGAAGCATACAAATAACAAACAAACTGACTTCCTAAAAGTTCTGCACTTCTGTAAGTTTCACATGTCAGGACATTTGCAGTGAAATTTTCTACTTCAGTAAACTTCAAGGTATTTATGAGCAGAATGTCTTACCAAAATTTCTTCCAATCAATAGAACCAACAAACTCCCCTTTTGGCAAATTTTGGCTAAAACATTATTTGGGGTGCAAGCCAAACAATTAAAACATCACCATAATAAACATAGGCATTCAAGCACATACATCAGAGCAGTAGAGTAAAAGCAACATCACAATCAAAACAAAGATAGCAACAGACAATTAACACAGATGTTCAAACATCAGTTAGAACATTCAAAGATGCATCATTTTACTCCCCCTGCACACAACACACCAAAATACATAATTGACAATTAAAAACTTTGCTCCCTCTGCACACAACACACCCAAATACATAATTGACAATTAAAAACTTTGCTCCCCCTGCACAACAACTTCTCTTCTTGTGGAAACACATAGTATCCTCATAGATACACAATCAACAATAAACACATGAGAGCATACACAACACAATTAACACTTCAGCTTCTTCTCAGCATAAGAAGCACACAAATCACATTAGCTTCTTCTCAGCATAAGAAGTATACAACAACAATGAACACATCACCAGCTCCTCCTTAGCATCCTCATCACATCAGTTGCTCATAAATGGAATCACACAAAGAAGGAATGTTTAATATTGTTTTGATCCACCCCAGTCATCTGGAGAACCAGGATATATACTCCCCCTTTTTAGCCATAATATGCCAAAGGTAAGGGGAGCAATCAATAATTGTTATGCATCTTCATATATGCATATGTTATGTTTTCCTCGTAAGATCTCAAACTGGTTTGCATCTAGGGCCTTGGTGAAGATATTTTCTAGTTGTCTTTCTGTAGTTACATGTTTTAGTGTAATAGTTTTATCTTGAACCAGGTCTCTAATAAAGTGGTGGGGAAGATCAATGTGTTTGGTTCTGCTGTGGTGAATAGGATTTTTGGATATGTTGATAGTGTTGTATCCCAATTTTTTCCCCTAAGATTCACTCATACTTCATACCTTGTGTATGTGTTCATTTATTGTGTGTGATGATTGATACTTGGATAAAAATGATATGTGTATACTTTTCTTGACAAATGTTGTAGGTGAATAGTTCACAAGTTTCTTATTCAAGGAGTCAATAGGTTCATGTGTTTATTTCCATATCTTCTCTCCTCAATTCTCAATATTTTGGAAGTATTACCTACCATTGAAGACTTCTCTTGTCACTAACCATGGTCTCTTATCTTAAATGTATGCTTCATGTATGAAAGATATCATCAAATTCAAATAATTCTCCATTCTATGGCCATATATCCTGAAATTGGGGTTTTGGACTTCTGAGGATCATATCTTGGTGTTTGTATCAAGTTTGTGGATGTTTTCAAAGTCATTTGATTCTTAAGAGGACTTATAATATGAATATGCTTGGATCCAAAGAGCTTGATTGATGAGAATATTGTTTTAGAAGTCTATGATTGCCTACTCTCTCTATTGATGCTTCATCTATCTTGTATAATTTCAAAGGATCATAACTTGGTCATACCTTCTCTCCTTGAGCTCATTTTTATTTCACAATGAACCTAAGGATATCTAATACAAAATAATTCAATTTGTGAGAAAAGAGAATTCTTGGAAATTTTTCTATGAAGTCAAAAGATTACAAGTCCTTGATGAATTTCTCAATTGTTGGTCAATAAACTTTAAAAGATCATATATTGATCATCACTTATCACCTTGAGGTCATTCTTTTGCACAACAATCTTGAAGATGTGAAGTTTATCTCCATATAAGTTTTGAAGCTTGAAAGTGTTTAGAATTTGCTTGAAGAAGCCAAAAGATTATAGGTCACTTCACAAATTTTCATCAAATTTACAAGATCATAACTTTCTCAATTTTTGGAATTTTTGAGTGATTCTTTTTGCCAAATGTTCCTTGAGAGTTATACTTCATATTATCTTAGAAAATCAAGAGAAAAATTTTAGTGGAAGAGCAAGTTTGAAGAAAGAACATTATAGGTCATTTTTAGAAAGTGGCATGCTTGACCAAGGCCTATCAAGGAAAATCAGTGATTTCTCAAGAATCCTAAAGGCTCAATCTCTCAACTCAAGTATTCATTTGATTTGATTTATTTTGCATTGTGTTCTAATCTTTGAATACTTCATTTGTCTTAAAGAAAATTATAAAACGCACGAGGGAATTGGATTTGGCCTCAGCTCAAAGTTTATGCAAAATTGTGATTCGAGCTCACCATCAGTTTGTGCATTTGCGCGTGTAACTTATTTTTGAGTCAAATTTAGCCTTGCTTTCGTGACTAATTGTGATTAGGAACTTTCCAAGATTAATTATCACATCAAAATTCAAGGAATGATCGAGTTTTGATGCACATAAGGTGTCATACCCCAAAATTTTCCCTCTCACTTCTCAAGATAATTCACAACTTCATACTCAAGGATTTCACAAGGGTTGACCAAACAAACCATATCCTAAGCAATCAATCCAAACTAGGGTTTTGCTCCTCTCAAGTAAAAATGGATTTCCAATGCTTAGAGTGGTCATCATACCTCATCATGTGCTTAAAGGGATCACCATGTCAAGTTTCAAGCCTTACAAGTCAAATTTGCTCATCCAATTGCTCAAATGGTTGAAAATCAGCTATATTGGACAAAAAGTCAATTGCGGTCAACATACAGTCAAACTTCATAATTTTTTGTCAACATCAATGTTTTGAAGTAATATCCATCATTTGATCAAGGGTTGATCATGATTCCTCAAGAAAATTCAAGATTTGATCAAAAGTCAAAGTTTCTAAATTAGGGTTTTTCAGATAAAAGTCAACAGAACTTTGACCAGGCATAACTTTCACATACTTTATTAGAAATTTTTCCAAGAAAGCTCAAATGGAAGGAAATTCAATTATCTACAACTTCATATCTCACAAGCTTTGGCTAAAAATGCTTCATTTGGAAGTTATGGATCAAAATATTATAGGTCCTTTTAAAAGTCAACAAAAAGTCATCTTTTTGCAAAGAAGTTTACTTGAACATGGAAACTTCAATGAAGATGAAACCAAAAGGAGTGTTTTTAGGAGATCTTGAGCTTTCTAAAAAGTCCAAGAACACCCAAAAATGTTGAAAATTGAGCAAGATACAAATTGTACAAGTTGAGCATTTTTTAGGAGGTGCACAAAGGAAAATACCTAGCAAATGAAAATATTTTCCAAATGGGCTTAAGATTTTATGATCCAAACATGATCTTGACATTATCCATGACCTCTATATTCCTTGCCACGCCTCCTTATATTTTTATTTTATTTATTTTTGAATTAAATGGCTAAAATTCAAATTTAATTAAATAAAATGTAAAGATAATTGGCAAGATAAGTTGGGCTTGATTTTTATTTGTCTTGAGGACCAAGAAAGTCCACAAATTCGTGCAAGACTTGATATGCAAGGTTTTGGCTTGATTGAAGATCAAAAAAGGCAAGATTTGATGATTATTTTCAAGGAAATATATCTTAACCAATGCAAGATATCTTCTCCTTTTGTTGACCTAATTCTACTCTTCTATAAGTACCCAACACATTCAGACACAAGGGACACGAAACCCTAGCCTCTTGCAAACCCTAAAATTCTCTCAAAATTTTCTCAAAAAACTTGCAACTCGGATTCCAATTTCCAGTCACTTTCAAGCCATTCCAGTCATCCATTCGTGCTCCTGGGGTAAGTTTGAGTAAGTATACATCATTATCCATGGCCTAAACACCTTGAATCATACATATCATGAGCTCTGATTGCACCATACTTGTGAATTTCATGTTTTTATTTTTATTGTGTTTTAATTCAAACTAACATCACTAACGTCTTCCTGAGATCCAATAAAATAGGTTCCATACATCGCATGAGGTTTGCAATGTTAGAATTATGAATTGCCATGGTTAGGGAAATTCGACCTATCTTTTTCGAAACTCATCACACAGGCATTTTCAGGCCAAAACGATGGCACCACTGAACTCGCATGGGTCGAATTAGGGGGATAGGGTTTTATTTTTGCTTCGATTTTGTCTGTTTTGCAGGATCGACCGTCATGGCATTCGGAGAAGACGACCGGAGTGTTGACTCCGGCGTCTCTGTGTTCTTTGTCCCCGGCGAGGGCTGGCGTGGCGCTTTCTCTCATTATGATTTGCTTGTTCCAATAACTTTTTTTGAAATTCAAAACGGAACGTTGGATCACTTATAATCACATGGACGTAATTCCTTGACAACTAAAACACCTAGCTCGATTGAAGCGCGTTTTTGTGGTAACCAGGGGGTCCTGGGATCGATTCCCAGCGGCCACGCTCTTTTTTAACCCTTTTCCTTTTTTCTATTTTCTAACTATTTTCATTTTATTTTCTTAATTATTTCAATTAATTTAATAAATTAATTAGGTTAAACAATTAGCTTAATTAGGATTAATTTCACAATTAATTTTCTTTTCTATTTTTCTTAATTAAATTAATTAATTTAATTAGTTTAATTTAGGTTAATCATTTAATTTAAATTAAATTTCTTTTATTAATTAAAATCAATTAGAACTAGGGTTTCTAATTCACCCGATTTTTACTTAGTAATTAGGTTAACTAAATTCAAACCTTTTTTACTAACCTAAAACTTTTTACTGACTATTTTCCAAACTTCTCCCGACTATATTTTTCCTTCGATTATTTGTTTCGCGCATATTATTGTAACTGCTTCCAGGATGTATAATTTTTCGCGCGCATTCCTTTTATCATTATGTAACTGCTAACTGAACAAGAATTGTGCCTTGAAGCTTCCTGAATCGTGCTATCCAAGTCCAGTTTCAGAGCTCGGAAAGTGAACTTCGTTTAGGTAGAAATCTCCATCAAACCTTGTAAAATAAAGCATCATTGCACTCTCCTCATCTCCCTGATCCTTGTGATCTTCACCATTTGCATTTTCATCAAGTATTGACTGAAAAATCCATCAAAATCCTATTCGTTATTATTTGAGTTTTTTCTAAAATTCTCTTCACTTAGTGTAAATAAATTTTTCGCAAGTATGTGGTTGAGATTGTCTTGAAGAGACGAATCCAAGGATACCATCCATTGCTATTGATTTTACAGTTTGTGGAACTCTAATTTTGGAGTGGCTGGAGGTTGAAGACGATGACATGTCTCGTCTCAACCAATGAGAGCACGCCATGTTATTTTTTTGAATTAGATCCTATGATAAAGCTTTATCATACACGCGTCTCCGGAGCCCTTGGATCTTATTACTTTTGTTAGTCAGTATCAATCCAACGCATGACATTGCTTCTGATTTTATTTTTAAAAATTTAATTTGTAATCTGGTGTAAAAATCAAGGAGGTCCATATCAAGCACACCATGCCATATCCATTGGATGTGATTACTAACGCGTTTTGACTATGATCAGATGGTCCATATTTTTTTGGCTTTTATTTTATTTTCTGATTTTATATTTTAAATGTTTTAAACTTCAAAAAATCATATAAAATTCATTTCTAGCTCAAAAATTATGAAAAAATTCACAAAAATATTTTGAAATATTATCTTTCTGAATTTTATTTTTAGATTTAATATATTTTATGATTTTTCTCTTTTAGTTGATGTTTTTAATTGTTTTAAAAATATTTTTTGACATTTTAAAATTCTGGAAAAATTCTAGAAGGATCCTATAGTCATTTGACAAATATTGGTGACCTCATTTTATTTTTATTTTTGATTCTACTATTTTTTGTCATTTTTGGTTTATTTTACCTTTTGTCAACACTTGTTGACCTCTGTTTGACTTTGGGTAATTTTCTGAGAATTTTATTTTGATGAAAAAATACTATTTATCTATTTCGTCAATAAAGTCCAATTAAATAACCTAATTTCAAAATTACTTATAATCCTTTTATTTGATTTTATTTTTATTTTTATTTTGCTAACTTTTGAATTTATTTTGGAGTCACAAATTTCCTCAACACCAATGGAATTTGGGTGTTGATAGGTATCTTAACCAAATCCACCAAGAAAGTTAATTGATTTTGACGAAGTTAGACCCAATAAATTCATCTGATGCAAAATAAAATTGGAAATCATTTCTTCTTCTTCATCTTATTTTTCTTTTGTCCCGATTCGGAGAAAGTGATCTATTGGTGACATGAAATTTAATGTTCTAACATAAGCCCCAAAAGATGAGTTGAGCTTTTATCTTGGTTCAACACTTATGGCGCTTGTCGTGTGGTCGCGTTGATTTCTAATCGAGCTTTTGGCAAGTTTTCACTAACCTTGTCCATTTGAAATTCTATATCATCTTTGATTAAGTGATGTGATAATTTCAAAACCGGTGATATACTTGTTGTGTGGTCACGTTGATTCTTTCAAGCTTCTGGAAAGTCTTCATGAGTAAGTTTCAAGATGGTCACATTGCTGACGACTAACAATTAACAATTTGATGATATACTTGACAAGTTTCAAGATGTTCATTTTGCTAATTTTTATTAGTTTCTATTTATTTTTCACCATTTACTTTTCGCTTTTACTTTTATGCTCTTTATTTTTATGCATCTTTAATTTTAGCATTTACATTTTATGTAATTTTTTCTTTGCTCACTTGAGCATTTTATGTCCTATGTCATTTTTCTTTTGCTCACTTGAGCATTTTATTTTCTGGCCATTTTGAATTTGCTCATTTGAGCTTTGTTTTTCTTTTCCAAAATACCTAATAATTCAACTTAACTAAACATAAAAACTCTTAATTGGACTTGGTTACTATCCTTGTGCTTGGAGCTTGATCTTCAAACTTAGGATTAGGACTTCTACCCCAGCTTGGAGATTTCTGTGCCCTTGGTGATATTCTGTCTTTTTTGGTTATTATCTTTGCATGCAGGTTATTTCGTTATACTCGATTAAGAGTGGATTTCCTCCAAATACAATCGTTACTCTGCCCGTTTTTCTTAAGACAAGAGTTCACCTAAAGGCATTGATTTATCTGGAGCTTAGTTCTTTGTCTGATTATTTGTTGTTTATGTAGTAATCCAAAGGATGAGATACGGTATTGACTCTTGATGTCAAGTACTAATCTTCTCACCCGGTTAGATCTTTCGTTACCCTTACCTTTTACTTTATGCACTTAGGTTAGCCTCCTCATCTCCTCCCCCATTCTTTAATTTTCAAAATCTTCCCTCTTTTTCAAAGGATTCTTGTTTTTCAAAACTCGAACCACTTTCATAAAAAAACTTGGACTTAGGTCCATGAATTTTCAAACCTTGTTTTCTTAATAAACTTTTAATCTATTTAACAGGACTTTGACTTTTCTTCTCATAAGACTAAAAAATACCTAACCTCACTCAAAAAAATTTGAGCTCCTTGTAGCTTTTCTAACAAACATTTTCTTAAAATCAACCAACACACAATTTTGGTCATTTTTAACCGAACTACTTGGTTTTTATTTCAACATTGCACATTGTTGGTATGTAGACCTGGAACTCATTGGAAGTTCTGTCAAACCAAAAAATTGTAAATAATACTTCTTTTCTCCCCCACCATCCATTTTGTACATATACTTTTTTTTAGCACACATATACAAATTTTCAAAAAGGTTCATGTGGAGTACCGTAGATGCTTTGGGTGCCTAACACCTTCCCTTTGCATTACTAACCCCCGGTCCCAGATCTCTGAACTTTTTTTAGGATTTTATTAGCTCTTTTTCCTTGTCCTTTGGATAAAAAAAAGCGCCCTTGCGACTCTTTTGTTACTTTTTGAATTAAGTCAATTCAATGAATTATAGTCGCAATTTTTTTCGGTACAATCACCACTTATGTATTTCGATATGCGAAACAATTTCATGAGAGTCTATCTCAACCTTTAACTCTAGGTGAAGACCATTATTCGAGGAGCTTACTTAGTCGAGTGTTAAACATTTATGAGTACTCCGGTCGTGTGAGGGGTAAGGGATTTGGGGTAACTCCAACATCTTTGGGTATCAAACAAAAGGGGAATTTCAGTGCAACCAACAAGTTATGGAAGAGATAGAAAAGTAAAAGGCTAAAATTGATGAGTTGGAAAAGGATAAACAAAGATGTCAGCCGGAAGAGCAAGGTTCAGGGATCAAGGATATAGTGACAAAGATAGTATCAATTGTGATTTTCAACCGAAAATTCTAGAGGTAATGTATATTATTATGAAATTAAATTATTGTAATTTATTTAATTGACATATATATATGTACACATTAACAATGTCATATTTATTATTGGTTTTAGGGCATTTCACCCGGTCTACTCTTTTTGTCGTCACCGACTCATCAGATGGTTGGCAAGGGGAAAATGCATAATACTTTAGGAGAAGTACTTCACCATAAACCGCTCCCTGTTGGATATTTGAAAGTATCAATTGATATTGCTTTAGAGGGGGTGCGTTATTACTGATACCAGACGATGTTTCAGATGTGGGAGAGGTAGTAGGTGTGTATGTTGCATGGTCGTAAAGCCTCATTCGTGTAGATGATGAGGTATGCTTAAAACCATTATGAACCTTTAAGTATTCAAAGTTTTTACGAGTATTTTACGTGGTAATGTTAGGCTCCTACAAAACCCAAATCAAAAGATAAGGGGATTGCGCGACAAACCGAGTCAGTTGCATCAAAAAAATAGGTATAACACAATTGTATGATATTTATGCATAGAAAATGTTAATTCTTGATCTTATACTTCACCTCACTAATTATATGATATTTAGATACATGTTAAAGAGATTGAATAAGCCAGTAGGGGTAAGGAGCATGAAATTAGCAACATTTCCACACAAAAAAATGTTGTTGCTAAGAAGACCGCGGCTAGCAAAAACCCTACTTCTCAATATAGGTCGTGCCTTCATACATATGTAGGAATACCAGATATTCCGATTTGTGGTACTAGTCTTATACCTATGAAGGTAGACTTTTTTGGTTATGAATACATGGAAGCAATTGGTAGAGAGGATATACCTGATGTTGTCGCTATATACATCAGGTATACTTCGGTCAACTTTGTTTAATTAAATGAATAATTTTTTTACTCATTTCAATGAATATAGTCTAATGTTAATGATGTTTTTATTTAAGGTTTTTGTATGACAAAGTGATGCGCCCGCGTAGATTGGAAGAAAGATTCGCTTTCTTAGCTCCCAATACCGTCAACTGAGGGTTAATCGTAAAAAAAGAAAGTGATGTCATAGCGTAAGTACTCGGTTTATTTGTGGCCAGCAAAGATACAGAGAAGTTGTTCTTTTTACCATATAATACTGGCCATAAGTAAGATTTTCATCCTAACTTCATCTATTATAATTTTTCATTTTTAACGTTGTGTAGAAACTTTTCATCTAACCTTTGTTTAATCTTACGATGGACATTGGTTATTGGTTGCGATTAATCATGTAAGTGAAATTTTATATTATCTGGATTCGCTATACAATGATTGGACAACATACCCAGATTTGAAGACGATTATTGATACGTAAGTGAAATTATTCTAAATATTCATGTGTATATTTATTTATCTACGTGAGATTGTTCTAAATAGTCGTTTATATTTAATTATAGTGTTCTACAAGATTTTCGATCACAAAGAGATATTCAAGTACTAAAGAGTAGAGCCAACAACATTACATGGATCAGAGTGAAGGTATATTTTCACAATTTTGATTATATTAGTGATGATACTTGATAAAACAAGTTAAGGGGTATATCCTAATATATATCTGTATTTTCTTTCCATGTGTAGTGTCCTCGTCAGTGTAATGGTATAGATTGCAGTTATTTCATCTTGAGGTTTATGAAAGAAACTCTTATTTTTGTCCGAATAGAGATTTCATCCACGATATGAATTTTTAACTTAGGAATTATTTTAATATTTCTCATAAAATGGCATAGTGTTTTTAACTAAATAGCATACTATGTTATATTATTACGTAGTATTTTTGACGAATTCAAGTGTGCTCATTACTCAAAAGATCGATTGAATGAACTTATGGAGGAATGATGTCAATTCTTTATGGAATTGAGAATTTTATGAGGTATATAGTCTTTCTTTCATTAATGAGAGTTTTGAGTATAACTTTCGAGTTTTGAGTATCAATTCGAATAAAGTTTTTTTTTTATCATGGTATGAATTTCGAACTTTTGGTTTTGTTTCAAGTTATGTGCAGATGTAGAAGATAGAGCTAACAAGTTCATTATTGTTGTTGTTTTTTAGAAATTCTCGAAGATTGTAAATATGTAGATTAAACATCAATTTAGCATTTTAGAATTTTCAAGTTGTATCATCAATTTTCAAGTTGTTGTTGTACATATATCATCAATTATATATATGTAGATTTTTTTCCTGCTGCAAAATGTTTTTCTGGTGCAAAATCATCAATTTCCAATTCTGGTGCAAAATATGGTGAAAACCTGGTGCAAAATATGGTGAAAATTGTTGTATATATTGGACAGCGCTTTCTGTAAATTAAAATAAGTCTAATATTTAAAAAAATGACGTTGACATTAGACGACGCTTTTATCAAAAAGTGTTGCCTAAAGAATACCTAAGAAAACGCTTTTCAAACCACAAGTGCTGCCTAAGAAGGCCTTTAGATAGTGCTTTATAAGAAAGTGCTGCCTAAAACAGAAAATAAGGGAATTCTTAAAAGACCTTAGGCTGCGCCTTTAAGAAAGCACTGTCTAAAGGGGTTCAATAGACAACACTTGTGATTAAAAAAGCGTTGTCTAAGGTAGACTTAAGGCAACGCTTATGAAAAAAGCGTTGCCTAAAGGCAATGTTAGGCAGCACTTTTAATTTAAAAGTGCTTCCTAAGGTAGACTTCAGGAAGCACTTTTACATTGAAAAAAAGCGTTGCCTAAACCTATAGCAGCGCAGGATTAGGCAGCGCTTTAAAACGCTGGCTAAAGCTAAAAAAAAACGTTGTCTAAAGGCTTGCCTGACGTAGTGCTTTGTTAGTCTTGAAACAGGTTTTATGCTTAATTTGATTTATCATAGGAAGTTGATGATATGTGAATCAGTTTGGTTTGACACTCATTTAATTTGATATTACCTAAGATTGTGAATATCCACACAACATTTTATGTTTGCTATTTGTCTTGTATCTCTGTAAGTAGATTTACTAGACAGTGTATGTGATTTGTATGCTTTTACGTTTTTCTTTTATACCACTATTATTGTAATTTATATATGTATATAATGTTTGTAATCTCTTTTATTTATATTTAATCTACTTATGTTTTAGTTTTTAAAAAAAATTTGAGACTACAATTTAGAGTGACATGTATAATTTTTATAATATAGTGTTTGAATACACGCATGTCTTTAATTTTGAAATTGGAAGAATATGCTTAGTTGGAGTGATTCTTGAGTTGTTAGAATATTTAGTTCAAAACAAGTCTCAAATCTATCATTTTCAAATTAGTTCTTAGAATAAGGATAAATTATTGTAATAGATTTAATCTCAAACATTTATTAATATATAAGAAAATGATATATGAATTATATTGTATTTGAATTTTTACGAAGTAGTTTTAAAATCAAAAGTTAAAACTAGCCATAAATTGTTATAAGAGTATTTTTATTGTAAATAGTTTGATGATAAATTACTATAACATTTAATTTTTTTTAGAATAGACAAAATCTAAAATTATTTTAAAGATATTATATTAAAAAGATATAGAAAAATTTATTTTATTTAATTTTTATGATTAAAAAATAATTGTGAAGAAAATAAAGATATTGTTTTATAATAAGTTTTATGAAAATATGTAAGAAATTGTTAGATTAATATATTTTAACAGTTTTAAGATTCGAACCCCTAGCCTCAAATATAGTAGACTCAATACGTGGTTTTACTTTTTGAGAATTAGAGATGAATTTTGAGAGGTGCCATGTAGGAATATAGACGATGTGGCATAAATTGAGATAAAGTGTCGTTATTAAGAGGAAGTGTCACTGTAATATTCGAAGCATTATATTTAATAGATATAAATAGATAGATAGATAAATATCTCTTCTATTATTTATAGTGTGACAATTTTAGAGCTTTAGAGAAAAAGGAAGAAATAAGGATTTATGATTTAAGGTAAACCTTTTAGAGTTATACTTTTTGATACATTGTGTTTGAATGATTCATATATTGAGAGTTGAAGAGTTTGTGAAACACTATGGTAGGAAATACTACCTCCGTTCCTATATATAAGAGACAATTCAATTTTTAGATTCATTGAATAATCAATGTACCTAGTCTATAAATTGACCAAATACATTGATTATTCAATGAATTTAAAAAATGAATTGTCTCTTATATATAGGAACAGAGGTAGTAATAATTTTTTCTTGCGTTCCTTCTGGATAATCAGAGACCTTATTGATTATTATTATTAAAGGCGATTTATTTTTGTTGTTATTGTCCTTTTCCCTCACATATTAAAGTGTTTATTTGAATAGAACCTTGCATTTTTTACAACAAGTGGCGCCCACTGTGGGACAAGGGTGTATTGTTTATAAGTGAGCACCAAATGAAAGATTGTCATAAAATTTGAGAGACAATAATTTTGGGTTATGGAAAGTGAACATGCAAGCAATTTTAACTCAAGAGAAGTGTATTAGAGTTTTGAAGGGTGAGGCATTGATGCATGCACACCTTAGTAAGACAGAGACGACCGAGATGGTGGATAAGGCCATGAGTGTCATTAGCTTGTGCCTCAATGATACAGTTACAAGTCCCTAGAGAGCGGACTAACTATTCAATGTGGGAAAAACTTGAATAATTGTATATGACCAAGTCTTTGTTTGCCTCACTGGTTATGTCTGAAACAAGAACTCTATATATTCTAAATAGTGGAGAACAAATCCATAGTAGAGCAACTAATCAAATTTCACAAGATTATTGATGATCTTAAGAATATTGAATTGAAGATTGAAGTTGTGGAGACAAAACTCTACTCTTGTCGAGATCATTACCAAAATTCTTTGAGAACTTTAAGGATGTCATTCTTTATGGTAAGGAAGGTACTATCACTTTGGATGAAGTTCATACGGCGGTAAAATTCAAAAAAAATTCAAAAGAGAAATATTTGAAGATTGAAGATAGTGGTGAAGGCTTAAGTGTCTCTAGAGGAGAAATTGAGCGTAGAGAGATGTCCAGATCAATGAAGTTTGACTAAAATGTTTTAATTTAAAAAAACAGTCACTTTAAGAAGGATTGCACTAAGAGAAAGGTAAATGATGATTTTTTTTCCAAGTTGTGGTTGCCTCAGATGTGGATTATTATGAGAATGTTGAGGCACTAGTAGTATCCAATTTGGAGACTGAAGATAGTTGGGTCATAGACTCGAGCTTCTCTTATCACATGTATCCAAGAATAGAATACTTTGAGACTTTGAAGTTTGGTGCAAGGTGGAGTAGTTCATCTTGGTGATAATAAGGCTTGTAAAGTTCATGATATTGGTACGGTCAGACTTAAAATGTTTGATGATTGTGAATTTCTTATTCATAATATGAGATATGTTTCAAAACTTAAGCGAAATTTGTTATATATAAACATGTTTGATGATATAGACTATTACACTAGAGGTTAACATGAAGTGTTGAAGATTTTGCATGATGAAGATATTATCACTACAATGTCTAAAATATATGGTCTTTATGTTTTAGAAGGTTCAAATTTTGTTATTAATTTATCATTATCTAGTGAGGGCTTTCATGATAAGAAAGAGTTATGGAATTTGAGGTGAAGGCGTTATGAATGCCTTGAAGCTATCTCAGAAGTGCATAAGGAATTTTGAAGAAAATAAGGGATAAAAATGCATGTGACCTTTGAATTTTTATCGAGTTTTTGGGGAAAGGTTGATGTCAAAGCAGCTTACTTGGTTGGTAGAAAATTTATTCAAAGGAAGAACAGTAAAAACCAAGGGATTAACATGTTAGAAATTATAATAGAGAAAACTCAATTTGAGGTGAAGTTCCATACTATAGATTCTAATAGTAGTGATTGAATAATTACTGAGATATGTGATTATCATTTGACTCATGATAATGTAAGTAAGGGGGATGTTATTATCTCAAAGGAACAATTATGCTAGCTTTGGATGTTATGCTTTGAATATGGTTAAAGGGTTGCAAAATACATAATCATGGACCTTCAAGGATGTGTTCGAAGACATGTGAAGTCGAAGATGGTTGAAGAACTATACTTGTGGTCTTATTAGATTACCTATGCAGAAAAGGGTACTTGGAAACAAGTGGATGTAAGTGGCAAGATGAAAATTCTAGAGTGCCTTGAATTTGATCAAAATTATTGATTAGAATTTCAACATGGTAGTGAGCATCAAGGTGGGTGATGGTTAAATTAACATCAATATGTTTTAAAGTCAAGGTGGAGATTGTTGAAGTATGCCTTGAAACCTTTTTTGATGAAGATAAAGAAAACATGTTTCGAAGTTATCAAAAAACGGGAAGCTATAAAGCATCAAGAATGTTTGGTTTGGGCAGTTAGCGGATATTGAGTTTGGTCGGTTTAGTTTGTGAATTTGTTAATTGATGTTAGAATATTGAATATACATTTTATATTAATTTAAAAGTAGTCTAAATTAATGTAAAAGATATTATAAGATATTTATAATATTTTATTCTAACAATTTATATGTTTTGTTTTTTACTTTGTTAGCGATTTATTGAGTTTTAACAATTATAATTGTGTATCTCTTCTATTATTTGCAGTGTGATAATTGTAAAACTTTGGAGAAAAAGAGAGAAATATGGGTTAAGGGTAAACCTTTTAAAATTATCCAGAAGGATCATATATATTTCTTGATACCCTGGATTTCAATGATTCATATATTGAGAGTTAAAGAGGTTGAAAAACATTAGAGGAGAAAATAGATATTTGCTCTTGGGCGCCTTCACGTTTTGTTCTTGAAAACTCTAAAGGCGAAAACTATTTTTTTATAACACATTTGTAATCTCTTGATCGAATTGAATATATACATTTTTCACGTTTTATGCGCTATTCTATTATATTTTATGCTTAGTGATTAATTATTATTAATGAAGACCATTTATTTTAGTTGTTATTGTTCTTTCTTTCGCATATTAAAGTGTTGATTTGAATTAGACCTTTTCATTTCATAATAGTTGTCTTACAATCTTTTTACCTAAAAGAACATAGGTTTTAATGATAATTTTAGTCTCCTTATTTATATTTGTTTTTTATTTTGATTTTCTATTTTAAAATTTGAAATTTTAATCTTTTTTATAGTTTATATTAAAGACTTTAGTCTTTCTTCCCATTTAAGACCAATTTCTAATAACGTGGTCCTAAGTGTGATGATAATCAAATTTAATTCTAAATTATATATATATATATATATATATATATATATATATATATATATATATATATATATATATATATATATATATAAATCATTATAATTTTAAATAAAAACAAAATTAAATAAATTAAAATAACAAATTCATCATTTAAACCAAATTCTTCGCACCCATTCTTCATCCTCTTCAATAAACTTAAAGTCAAAATAAAAAAAAATAAACCAAAATGTTTTACTTTTTCGTGCTCAATACATCTTTACAAAATGCTAATACCACACTCCTCTTCATGACAAACTATCGTGGGTTTGCTTTAATCTTCGTCCACACATCGCATGATTCTATTTTCTATTTTTGTTGAAAATTTTGATTATTTTCACAAAAATATAGTTATTTTGCTTGTGCATATGCTTTTAATGCTTTCAATTTTCCACTAGGATATTTATTACTAAAAAGATGGAAGCTTTTATGCCAATGCCATTGTTTGTTGGTAGAGTTTTTATGCTATGAGCTTTAATGGTCTTATAAAAAAAATTGTTACTAATTGTAGCTTTCTCTATGAATTTTATTAGGAGTCTTTCACTTTTGTTTGATTTTTTTTGGTAGTAACTACAAGCAGCACTTTTGTCTGATTCCATTGGGATTAAATTACAATTAAGCTAAGAAAATAATTGAGTTCCAATACATTTATTTTGCTACCACGATAACCCATTCTTCCTTGTAGGGTGTTTTTGTACTCTCCAAGGTCTACTAATCATGGAATCAAATCAATATCTATTTGATCCCATTCACAGAAGTGATCAACACATTTAATAACATAAAATGCATTCGGACTTTGTGGGCAATCTTTTCCAGTTCCACATTCAACTCGCACTATAGCAAAAAATAGAATAAAAATATGTTATAAAATAATATAAAAAATTGTGTGTGAATTCAAAAGTAAATACACAAGTTTAGAAAACTATTTCAAAAAATAGCTCACCGCCACCAGCTTTTATCGCAACAAAAAATAAGAAAAGAAGTAGAACTATAACATTTACAAACTTGAGAATTTTAACCATATTTTTTCCTTTATGTATGAGAAAAATAGAATATGCCGTAATCTCTTTATAGTGTATAAAATTGATGGTTTACTAAAAATAATTAAACAACTTTTAGCAATTATGAATTTGTAAAAGAAACTTCATAAAATATAAGGATATAAAGTTCATGCTTTACTAAAAATAATAAAACAACTTTTAGAACCAATGAATTTGTAAAAAGACCATAAATTTGTAGCTATTAAATATCAAGGAATTTTGTTTGCCCTTTTAACACATCTAGTAAAGAGGTCACATAACAAATTTGTTAATTATTAAAATTCTTTTTTTAACAAACAGTTCTCAGCTTTTTTAACCTTTGTTTATAGTCAAGGAAAAAGATTCTTTTTGGAGAATGGTAAAGTTATTTCTCAGAATTAAGCACCATTAGAGGTGAAAATATGTTTATGCATCAGTAAAATATATTGTAGAATCAATTTTGTGTTGACAAAATCAATAACAAATTAACAAAAAAGAATATGTATTTAATTTTGTAATTGTATTAGTTATTATAGATTATCATTTACATCACATATATTATGAAGCATGTTTTAAGTGAGTTGAGTTCTTCTTTATTTCTTAAAAGAAGAAGATAAAAGAAATGAATAGCATAATTACTAAAGTATTAATGCACATGTTTTTGAAATGTGTGATATATATTTTATATAATTTAACATGTTTTTCATGAAAACATTAATAATTATATTCTCTATTTCTTTTGAAAAATAGAAAGAATCTTCACTCACTTTATTAACATACATACAATCACATATTCTATGGCTGTACGCATCATGCAAGCACACGGAATACACACGGAGATTTACAAATGTATGAACCACATAAAAGTGCAGCAAACAACAACACATTATGACTACACAAAATTTATAATGTTCATCTACATGATCACCACAACCCAATATTGTAAGATATTCATAGTACTTAATAAATAGTAGTCCACATATTATATTAGTTCATGAAATCAACAAGTAAACTCTCAAGAATCAACAATCAAACATATTTTATGATTCCAGCACAATCAATATGGAATGACATAAGTAAGCATGTATCATCATCAAGTTTCAGGATCATTACAACAACACAAACCCTAACTTCTCAATCATGGATTATTTCCCCAAAACTAAATCTAATTAGGAACTCACCTTAATTCACGAAGATATGAAAATTGGTGAAGAAGATTAGATGATTTGGCGGTGAGGATTATTGAAAGGTAATTTAATATTTTAATATGTTGTCTATAAGACCCTAGTATGTGTGTATAAATATATTAGTAGTAGCTATCATTTTTATCAATCTTTCTTTAACGTTTGTAGTTGTCATTGTAGAACAATAAATATATTCTCTCGTCCCTTTCTGTTTTTTATCAACTTGTGCACTAACAAATGGTATCTAGAGCCCTGGTTCCGATCCAACGAGAAACATGAGAAACACGAGTGAAATGGTGAGACGTTGTGTGATTGATTTTATTTCTTGAATTTGTGTTGATTCTTAAATATAATCGTTACAGAATCACATTTTCTGATTATGCGGGGTTGGGAAACATTGTGTTTGGTGAGATCCCAGTGACTTGCACAAGGTTTAAGATGAACGAAAACGGTAGTCTTAGAACCAAACTTCCAGTGTTCGATGACAAAAATTGGAATCGATGGATGATTTAGATACGTGTGTTGTTTGGCGCTCAAGATGTTCTTGATCTCGTCAACGATAGTTATCTTTCAGTTGCATTTCTAGAAAATGCAACTGATGCACAAATAAATGCTCAGCGTGATCTAAGGAAGAAAGATTAGAAGGCAATGTTCTACATCCATCATTGCATGGATGTGAACGTGTTTGAGAAAATCGTTGATTCGATAACGGCGAAGGGTGCGTAGGACACACAGATTAGGTGTTACTGTGGTGACACATTAGTGGGAAAGGTGAAGCTTCAATCTCTACGAAATCAGTATGAGAATCTCAAAATGAGGGACAACAAGAATGTATCTAATACATCTCTAGAGCGATTCTAATCATACTACAAAATGAATACATCTGAATACATATGGAACAACAAAATTATGCAACATAGTGCCAACATCATGCCATTTTGAGGACAACAACAACATCATATTACAAAATGAACACCTGCAATTCTTTCGTACATTATGTATATAACAACAATACATTCAATCGCAACTTTTTGCGTTACGACACATACGACATAAACTTTCATCATAATTTTTCCCATAAAATATTATCCTACGGTATTCAAAATAAGTCTCACATTACATAAAATATTTTTATCTTTTCAACGATCCAAACGGCGCGTCAAACGAACACCCGAGTCAAAAGTTATGAATTTTTTAAAGTTTGTAAAATCTGACAGTTTTTAGCAAGGTAACTGGTTACCCAGTTATGGTAACTGGTTACTGCGTAACACCGTAACTCATATTCCAAAATTTTGATTGAGGTAATTGGTTACTCAGTTATGGTAACTGGTTACTTCGATAAACCAGAAACAAATATTTACCAAATTTTGATGAGGTAACCAGTTACCCAGTTATGGTAACTGGTTACTTCGCTGTTACAGAGCTAAAAACCAGAATTTTTCCTACTACGGGATTCCACACTTTTCACTCAAAATCAGTTTTACAAACATACAAAAACATGTCAAATCATGTGATTATCAACCCACATCATACATATCAATTTCATCATTCACAATCATATTTAACAACCAATTTAACAATTCATCTACACCCAAAACCTAACATTCAAACATTCATATACTCATAGTTATACCACCTATTATAGAAGTTAGAACCACACCCTTACCTTTATATTGAAGGTTCCTCTAAGTCTTTCAACAATTGCTCTTGCCCTAGTTTCCTTTGCTCTTCTTCTCTTCTCACTTCTATGCTTCTCTTCTGTTTTCACGTTCTCTTTCTCTTTTTCCTTCTCTAATCCTATTTTATTCCACTAGTAACCCTTGGACCCTAATTCTATAATTACAACCTTTCCCATCTAATAATTAAATAATTATTTAATTATCATAATAATAATAATAAACTTAAGATTATAATATAATAATACTAGTAATTATATATTATACCTTACACCCCATGTTTCTACACTATTAGCCACACAACCTTAACACCTTATCTTCTATAATTTCTAATCCCTCTAATCCCTAAAGAATGCATCATATCACATCATAAAATTCATATAAATATACCGCATTGTATAATTAATTTAATTAAAATAAATTCTAATTAAACCGGGGCGTTAGAACTCTGCCCCACTTAGAATATTTTCGTCCTCGAAAATTACCAGCTGCGAATAACTCTGGATAAGCCTCTCGCATTCTACTTTCAAACTCACATGTCGCATTCTCTCTAGTAGTTCCTCGCCAAACCACTTTCACCAGAGTAATATCCTTGCCCCTCATCTTCTTTACCTCGTGATCCTCGATCCTCACAGGTATGGTTTCAACATTAAAATTATCACGCACTTGTACCTCATCCATCGAAATCTCATGTGATGGATCAGGATTATAATTTCGGAGTTATGATTATCCCACGTACCTCCTAGCTCGAACAAGCTCTCAATAGATCCTCTAACGATTGAATAGTCTTCTCAGTTTGACCGTCTGTCTGTGGGTGATAAGAAGAACTCAACCTTAACTTATAATCCAATGCTCCTTGTAATCCCTTCCAAAAATCAGACGTGAACCTCGAGTCTTAATCAGATACAACACAGAGAGGTATACCATACAACTTCACATTCACATTGACATAAATTTCTGCCAACTTTGACACAGGAAAATTAATGTTAATCAGAATGAAATGGATTGATTTCTTTAGTCTATCAACGATCACCCAAAAATCGAATCATGTCCTCTCGAAGTATTTGGAAGCCCCGTCAAAAAATCCATTGATATGTTGTACCACTTCCATTTCGGAACCTCTAATGTTTGCAATAATTCTGCAAGCTTATGATGTTCAACTTTCAACTTCTGACATGTTAAACATGCATACACAAACCGAGCTACATCATGTTTCAATCCGGGCCACCACTATGCCAAAATTGACTTTAGATAGTGCCACATAGACATCGCTTATGCCTAAACCACTACTATATGTTTTCAGAAAAATTAAAAATTAAAAATTAAAAAGTTAATTAGAAACGTTGCTAAAGGTATAGTTTAGACAGTGCTTCATATAAGCGCTACTATAGGCCGTATTCATAGGCAGCTCTTTTTTTCCTTAAGCGCTGCTATTAGTTTAAAAAAATAATTTAGAATAAGCGCTGTTAAAGGCTTACTTTAGACAACGCTTACTAAAAGCGCTGCTAAAGGAATTATTCTAGAAAGCGCTGCTAAAGACCAAACCGCTATTAAAGGTTATACTTTAGACAATGCTTTCCAAAAGCGCTGCTAAAGGCATTATTCTAAAAGCGCTGCTAAAGGTAATACATATGTCAGTGCTTTTAGAAAGCGCTGCCTTAAGTAATTAAAAAATTAAAAAATTCCTAAATTAATCAAAAATCCTCGTTCTCATTCTTCCTGTTCTTCTTCTCAAACAGAAATCCTCCTTCTCCACCACGGCTTAACCACCACAGCTAACCACCACGGCTTCCACAAACTACTTCGCCCTAACCACCACGACTTCCACAAACCGCTACAACACCCTATCTTCCTCTCTCTCACAGCATCCTGTTAACCACGGTTTCCACAACCATTGGGGCTTTTCGTCACTTAGAAAGCAACCTATTCACATATTGTTGCAGCTTAGGTATATGATATTTTATAGTAGAGTTTCGGTCTGTTGTTTATTATCCATGTGTATGTTCTGGGTTTTATTAGTTGAGTCTTTTGGTTGTTTCTATGTCGTGGTAATTCTAGTATGATATAGGTGATTTGAAGCTTAGCAGTTTTTGTGCAGAAACCCTCACAACATCTCGCCTCACAGCATCTCGGCGACGGCATAACCACGAGAAAGTGAAGAAGGACAGGTTTGAGTTCTTGTTTTAATTCTTCCATTTTTTCATTTGTGTCTCCCTGTACTGTATAAATATGTTTCCTCGTCAATTGTGATACTGTGTATGAACAATGTTTCCTTGCTGATAGTTTATGTCTTTATGAATTGAAATTGTATTTGTATTTTCCTCGTCAATCTGATACTGCATATGAACAATGTTGTCTATCTGTGTGATTATTTTGGCATGGGTAAACTAATGTATGATGATGTTGCTGATAGTTTATGCCTTTAAGAATTGAATAGATATTTGTATTATCCTGGTCACCCCAGTGTTGCATATGTGCCACTACAATGCTACCTACATTATCATTTGATCCGTTCTCTTCATGATATTGTCCCTGTCTTCTGGCCAATGTGATAGTCTAATTCCATTTATACCTATAAAATTAGAATTGGGTGACGCAGGAAAACCTGTTGACTTAAGTCTTATTGGATATGTTGTTTCAATTAGTTCACAGTTCATACATTGGTGTAGTTTTCATTTCTGTTATTGAAATAGTTATATTATAGTTAGTACTAGTATTAAGTATTTATAGGTGAAACTCTTGAATATGAACGAGTAATTCTTTATCTAAGGAAGCATAAATGTTACATGAATCAGATTGAAAGTTAGGTTTAAATCATATATGAATTTTGTTTTTGGAAAAAATTGGGTCAGAACTTTGGAAGTAGTATGAACATGTGATTTATAGTGTTATAATATAGGTTTAAGTCCCTTTGGATTCTCCTCCTTATACAAATTGAAACAGGTATATACTACTCACTACTCAGGCCTTTTTGGTTTGATATATAATATTTTGTATGGGTCATTTTTTGTTACTGAAAATTGAGTATATAAAAAGTCATATTTCTACAAGTAGTGACATAATTAACTTTTTTATATATAGCTATAATATAACTTTATTCATAAAAATAATGTTAATGATGCTTCCGTCAAATTGAGGTATCCATATCCATGCTCTTTAGGACAGAGATGTTGCACTGTCAGTGTTGTTAAAAGAGTATTAAATAATTATTATATAGAATTTTATAGATTATAATTCAACGAGTCTAATTTATATTTGCTAAATGTAAGGAAAATCACTTATCCATTTGGCCTTATATTATTGATTAGAATTTTGAAAGGAAAGATTATAATAAAATTAATAAGGGTGGGGTACAAAGATGAGCCTTTTATTCTAGCCTCTCAAGCTAAACAAGTGTTATATGTCACAGACCCGAAGAGTACGAAATGGTCTATAGTGATTTATCTAACAAAGTGATTGATGATAAAAGTGTAGATCAAGGTGATGTTGATGTTGAGAATGAGTCGTATATTAGAAACGATCGAGATGAAAATACTACAGTGGATGAATCATATATCAGAAAAGATCATGATGAGGGAATTTGGATCAATTCCTCCGTCCGCGTTCTTAAGAGACAAGTAATTCACAATCCAACCAAGAAAAGAAAGAGATGTTAGTGAAAGAGGTAATATAGTAAAATGTTATATATTCTGTCATTTTCAATAAAATTATATATTTGTCATTTTATTTACTCAATTGATTATGGAATTAGATATTTGGAATTATATATTTGGAATTATATATTTGGAATTAAATATTTGTCATTAGATACTAATGTTTTTCTTTATTACAGGTTAGATGGCTAGTAACGAGGATCACCCACACGATGATTCTATTAATGATGGAGACAATGGTGGAGGCAAATCTGATAAGGAAGTGGAAAGAGAAATTAAACGAGGAAAAACTATTATGAAGAATATCATTCGTGATAGAGATAGAGGCATAAAATACGATTTGTATTGGAGTCCAAGTGACCAATTAATTGAGCCTAACGGTTCTAAATTGACAAGTTACATTAGTACAGTTGTAAGGAGAGAAATTCCAATAACTTGTGATGAGTGGAGAGATGATAAGTTGGATGACGCTAAAAACAAAATCTGGAGTGAGATACAGGTACTTTAAATTATGTCTTTAAATTACGATTATATATTTAAATTACTTATACTAATGCACTCTGTGTATGTTTTTTGTAGAGGTCTTTCAACATTGATGATACAGGAAAAGACTATTGTCTTGGATTGTCCGGCAAAATACTAAGAGGGTTTAGAACATATTTAAACAAAAAATATCTTAAAGATGCCGAAAAAAATTTGTTGATGCACAGCGTCCAACAGAATATGCAGATGTGATTTCACTTAAAGAATAAGATGTTTTTAAAGCCAAACGAAAAACCCCAAAATTTCAGAGTGTAAGTGACGTAAATCGCCAAAGAGCATCATCTCCCGCGTATCCATACATAAAAGGGCGTTTGGGATATGCACGATTAGAACAAAAAATTGTAAGTATTTATAAATTACAATGATATACTTGTTCATCAAGAGTTATAACTGATCTTATTTTTTGTCTTAATGTGTAGTTAAAAGAGGAGAATAGTTCTGAAACATCTTTTCCGGAACATGTTTTGTGGAAGGTTGTCCATGTGGGTAAGGATGAAGTTCTTAAAGAAGACGTACAACAAATTTTTGAAAAATGCGTAAGTATAAAATTAATTCTTTAATTAAATCAAAATTTTATTAACATATAATATTCATATGAATTTTAGGAGATTCTGTCTCAGTCTATATCTCCACCAGATGATTGCAGAAGCATACTTAGTCGAGCATTAGATGTTCGTGAGTATTCTGGTCGGGTGAGGGGTAAAGGACATAGGGTTACTCCAACATCCTTGAAAAAGAACAATCCAAAGACAAAAGTTGCTAGCAATAAAGAACTGCAGGCAAGGTTGGATGCATTAGAAGCTGAAATTCTTGAATTGAGGAATGATAAAGTAAGACACCAATCAGAAAGGGAAGCTTTGGGTGTTAAAGATACTAGTGACATAGCCAGTGTCAATTGTGCAGTTCAACCGAGTATTCCCGAGGTAATTATATATATTATTATGAAATTAAATTAGTGTAATTTATTTAAATGACATATATACACATTAACGATGTCATATTTATTATTGATGTTAGGGCATTTCACCTTGTCAACTCGTTTTAGAGACATCGACTTATCGCATGGTTGGCAAGGGAAAAGTGCATAACACTCTGGGAGAAGTACTTCATCATAAACCTCTCCCTTCTGGATATTTGAAAGTATCAATTGATATTTCTTTAGAGGAGGGTGCGTTACTACCAATCCCATATGAAGTTTCGAATGCAACATTGGTGGGAGAGGCAATAGGAGTGTATGTTGCATGGCCGTCAAGACTCATTCACATAGATGATGAGTGTTGTACCCCAAAATTTACCCTCTTCATTTTTTTACATAAATAATTGGCTAACACTTAATTAATAGGTGCATCGCATACATATCATTCATGCATTGATCATGGGTTCGAGATTTTCCAATCGTATGAATCTGTACAATTCTGAAGAAGAGGTTTGTTTCTCAAAAGTTGAATATTTGAGGTTCTGTCAATTCGGGCGTCATTTCAATAAACAAGCGTGTCCAGAAGCTTCTGATCATTATCTCGCAACTTTTGGTATTCTGATCGTCTATCAGGTGGATGCTGATTACAATTTCAAGCTACAGTGTGTTGTGGTCGGATATTTGAACCCGAACTGATTCTATGGCCTTCCGTGAGTTGTGAAGCACTGGTATTTGGCTTATCGATCTACGCGATTTATCAGAAAAATCAAGAACAAACAGATAAAATGATATTTGAGCGCGTGTATCAGAAAGTCAACAAAAAGTCAAAGTTTGATCGGGCGGAATTTCGGGTCAAAATCGTGGTCAAAAATCGACATTCGAGAAAATGCAGTCATTTGCTGAGAAAAATCGGAAGAATCGGGTAAAAATGAGGTTTCTTGCATTTTAAGTAATTTTAGACTTAGAAAAATTTTCTAAGTTTAAGGTACTTTGTGTTCACGGAGCCATATTGCCGCAACTGTATCTTGCCCGTCTGTGGTCAGAAGTTTGTGAATTGATAGTCGTTGGAAAGAGCGCATTTCATACTCCGACTTTGTCCTAGTGAAGATTTTTCCAGAAATGCTCGGATTTCGAGTTATAAAGCCCCGAAATTTGAAGTTCATAACTTTTGAAGTTTTACACTTAGTAAAATTGAGTGTTTTTAACATGTTCAAGCGCTTGACTTTCGGAGGCAATTTACACGTGTTTCGAGGCGTCGATTCGAATTAAGTTCAACATCAAAGTTGTTCATTTAATGGCAATCTACAACTTTGCTGAAGAAATCGAGTCCATTCGGGAAACGTATCAAAAATTACAGAGCTCGGAAGTTACGCTTTATCATTTCTCAAATTTCAACACTTAGAAAAAATTTGAAGTGTTTGTTTCTATGCTTTTGCTGACAGCTTCAGGGTCGATTATGTCATAGTTCGTGGCTCCGAATCGAAAAATGCTCAACTGAAAAATTGTTCATTTCACGGCAATCTGAAACTTTGCTGAAGAAGTCGAATTCATTCGGGACTCGAATCGGAAGTTATAAAGCTCGGAAATTAAGAACGCATTATGTTTGTTAAATTCGAGTATTTTTGTGCACATGTTCAGGGCTGTTTTCCTCAATGATTCGGTCGTCGCACGAAGAAATTCCGAACACGAAAGTTTGAGTTCGTAATTCCATCTACAAGTTCCGTTTAGAAACTTTTCCGTTTCGGACGTCGGAGCTGGGAGATACGGAACGCCGTAAGTAGTAACTTGAAGTTGGAAACTTGCCGCATGACATGCACTAATACTTGCCCAGCCAGCCAAGCATTTCATCAAACACTCGCGGGACAAATTTCAAACACTTTTTACTCGATGATTAAGGCCTCGTTCGAATTTTCGTTGAACTACAAAGTTGTTATATTACACGTATTCTTTCCAACGGTGCTGATTTCAAGTCATTTGGTCAAGTATCGGAAAAGTTACGGATTTGCAAAGTGAGGTACATGAATTGGTGTATTAAACTTAACACTTAGAAAATTTTAAAAAAAAAACATGCAGTCAGTTCGTGTCGGCATGACTTCGAGGTTAATTACGGCGAGCTTATGATCACTTTTTCATCGGACATTCAACATCAATGTTGTTCTACCAAGTATGCTCTTCGAGTCGACGCTCTCTTTGTACCGATCGGGCTACTACACACCGAGATAGGGGCGTCCAAAGTAGCTGGCATGTTTTGTTTTTTGTTTAGAAAAGTGCTAGCAGTGGAGATATTCATAACAGGAACACCATTTTTTCCACTGTAACAACACTTTCTCCTCACTTCTTTTTCTTTTCCCTTGCTGTCATCATTTTCTTTTTCTCTACACATCACTTCTAACAACCATAATAATAACAGAACAAAATTCTTCCATTTTTCTTTCCACTATACCCGCTTCCCTCTCTCATCCGTAAATCCATCAACACCCAAACTTTTTTTTTTCTCTCCCATTCTTAACAACACAGTAAAAAAACACCCTCACCATTTTTCTCCTTCTTCATTTTTTTCAACCATCACTACCTTCATTCACTCTTTCCATCACCATTCTTGAATCACCGTAACGCTTCATTAACAACCTCATCTTTTTCTTCATCAACAATCTCTCGCCTCTTACCCCTCATGCCATCATCTTTCATATAACAACCTGTAACTAAACAAACTCTCGAGATCTCGCCATTCATTCTTTTCTTTCTCTCTCAACCGATCCATTCTCTCTCACTCATCACCGTAATCTCTCACTCTCATCTCAATTCTCATGCGCCTTCATTCTCTAACAACCATAACAGCAGGATTCCCTCTCACTCTTCTTGCTATCCACAATGTATTCGTCGCCGTGTTACTTCGCTGACTTTTTCTCTCGCGTGGCTCCTCACGGCGTAGGCCGACCTTCTCTTTCGCCTTAGCATCGTCGTCTTCATCGGATAAGCTCTGAGTTTATTTCTCAGAGCTGCGTATCTTCTTGCATCAAGATCATCGGTCAAAATCCAAGAGTGCGTATTCAAGACATCTTCCGTTTATAATCGCTCAAGCATTGTCGCGGATGCGTGTCGACACGTATTCCTTGATGCTTTGAGCAATTCTCACCGTTTACTTTTGTTGCATGATTGCGATGTGTATTCGGATTATTTCGCTAGCTTGCGTGCCGGATTCTATATCCGTTCGGTACTTGCTATTGCATTGCATTCTTTCCTAGATATCATGAGAAGTAGGGCTTCTGACTTTCTTTTGCCATGAGAAGTAGGAATAGAGATGCATGAAGGGCTTCCGTAGTTGGAGCATGTTGGGAACCCTTTCCCGTTTAGGGCAATTACGTGCTTTTGTGTTTGGTTTGTTTTAAATACTCCATCCCATAGGAGGTAATTCTCGAAGTGTTTATATTTGTGCTTGCATAGGTCGAGTGGTTAGGACACCGGCGTGGTACCACTAAGCAAAGTCCCGCTTTTATATTTCATGTCATCGAGTCATTGATATATGGGCAAGCGGAAGGGGGTCGAACGAACCCCGCACGTTCTAGTCCGTGTCCCCGCAGCGAATCGTGTTGCTTTCTTTATCGAGTCAATAAAAGTGGCAAGAGTCCCTATTCGACTCTCCACGCTTTCACGGGTTCGCATTTCTTGCTGAACTCGCATCATTTGCTCTTCAGGAATTGGATGTGTCGGCTCTGGTTGACTCACGGTATGCTCATTCCGAGGCTATGGGACTTCCTCCTTTTCTGCGTTTGTGTGTCATTTGTTTGCTTGCATTGCATTATTTGCGTGCTTTTGCCAAAGCACTTGCTTGCTTCATCCCTTGCATCCCTTGGTTCCACAACCAAGACGGATATAGGATAGCTTTCCGTAGGGCTGCTTCGATTAGGATAGATTCTCGAGCCTAGACATTAGGATTTACATCCTTTGCATGTTGACATAGGTAGAGATTCCTTACATCCTCAACCATAAGTCCAATCTTTGCATGACAACATTAGGGCTAGTACTAGTTAGTCTCCTTTTGTGCTAGTTCTTTTGCATATATGTAATTAAAACTAAAACTTGCTTTTCCTTTCAAACTCAAAACACTTAATAATGGTTTAGACTCCTTTCTCAAGGTAAAACAATCAACCAACACCAACTCCTTTTCGCTTTGCTTTTTTTTTGTGTTTAAATTATTTTCATAATTAAAAACACATAACCCAAAAACAAGTGAGCCGTAGCCGGACTTTGCACGCGGAATACGTAGGCATCTTGTCACGGGCTCGACCGAGCAAACTTTGTAAATACTTCCTTCTTTTCCCGTGGTTTCTTATTTTCTTTTTTTGCATGCATGATTAGCGATTAAGCATAGATTTAAACACACCCATTAGATAGAAAGTAGAAGTGGATACGGCTACGTAGTGTGCTAATACCTTCCTTCGCGTAATAGATTCCCTTACCTATCTCTCGGTCGGTGCCTTATCCTTTTAGGTTTTCGCGATTTTTGCCTTTCTCCTTTTACGAGATAAAAACGCTTCGATGGCGACTTCATTGATACGCTTATCGGATGATGTTCACCGGGTTTCACGGCGACTTCACTGGGGACCGTGGGACTGTCTTGGTCCGAGTCGATCCTAGCTTTTATTTTCATGTCTATTGGGTGTTTATTTATTTGTTTATCTATTTACCGCTTTATCGCACCATCCTTTGTATGCTTGCATTGCATTCTATGTGGCATATTTATCGCTCATATCGGTTGTTGTAATGGTTGTTCTCTTGATTGGGTGGGTGTTACCATGAGGTAAAGGCCCAATACACGCTGAGTGACAGAACACATAGGACTAGAGTGGACGATGATTGCTATGGACGTGAGGTCTAAAATAGCGATTCATGTGGTTCCGCCGGACGAGGTTCGAACGGTATTATCATCATCACGTAGGTGTTACGATGATATTACTTAGCGGGAGACTTTCGACTCGAGTCACCCCTTGACCTTACCCCGCCTAGATTACACCGTGAGGGGAGGAATATTTCAACAGTGTGATGGTGTTATGTTGGTGACTATGTCCTGTTGGTGACTATGTTCTGGTGACTTGGTATTTTCTATTGATAATCGATGTTTTCATTGGTGACTATGATATCATTCGGTGGCATTTTCTAGCCGTTTCTCGATTTTTGGTTTTCTTCAATCGAGCGAAAGCAATTTGATCGTGTTCATGGAAGTAGTAAACCCATGATCAATGCATAATGTATTTGCATCATAGCATGTTTATTTTAAAAGAAATGTCAGGAAAAGTATGTTATTTTATCTAACCCCGCATGCATATCATTTCTAGGACTTCTTGTGGTTTACTATCAACATCAGGATGGATACCAACAATTAAACCAACACCGAGGCCCTAAGGAAGACTTCCTCATACTCTTTTTGTGCATTCGACATCTCTGAAGTAAGAGCCGAGGTATTCTTGTGAAGGATCCGATTGAAAGAGAGTTCGAAAAGATCATGGGAACATATTGCCGCATTAATGGAGGATTATGAGTTCTATGCCATGCAATCTCTACTCCGCTTTATGATAGTGAGCTCGTGTGTTTTACCTTTCAAGATTATCGATTAGCACCTACTCTTGAGGAGTACTCTTCCTTTTGGTATCCGATTACAAGCGCTTGCCTTTTGTCAAAAGAATGGGTACTCCGATTTTGAAGCCATTGCTAAAGCCCTTGGTTTCGCGTAGTGAAGTAAGGGACAATTGGGTACCGAAAGATCACACTTGTGGACTTCCGTTTCCTTTTAGTCAAAGTCGATTTGCCAAGGTTGGTAGTTGGAAAAGCTTCAATACTATCTTAGCCGCCATGATCTATGCTATGGTGATTTTTCCTCTTTGAGAAGTTTGTGGATGTTGTGCGATTTTTCATGAATGACAATCCGGTTCCTACCATCTTGGCTGATACATATTATGCCATTCACTCTCGCCATGGTCAAAAGGGGCGTGTTATGGGTTGTATGCCTTTACTTTATCGTTGGTTCAACACACATTTGCCAAAGAGAGGGGCATTTGTTGATTATGCTAAAACCATGAAGTGGTCTAGCCGAATCATCGCACTCACTTCATATGATATAGTTTGGAATACCATGTCGAGCGGTTCTGAGATCATTTCTAGTTGTGGAGAGTTTCCAAATGTACCATTGATGGGAACTAAAGGTTGCATAAGTTATAATCCTATATTGGCACGCCGTCAACTAGGATATCCTTTGACTGAAATACCCACTGCTCGTCAGTTGACGGAAACTATCTTCTTTGCAAATGATGAGAACCCGGTTTTGCTAAATCAGATTGTCGTTGCATGGAACTCGGTTCACAAAAAGGGCACGGTTTTCTTTGGCCAAAAAGGAAATTATGCGTTTGATTCTTACACAGATTGGTTAAAAGATCGGGTCTCCAAGATTCGGCTTCCATACAAAAGGGAAGCATCTTTGTATTCTCAACCCGTTCCTTGGTTGAAAGTCCGTACTGATTTTGCTACTTCCTATTCTTCATCCGTAATCTCTCCTCCGTGTTTCGTGCGATTGAGGTTTACAAACAGCTCCAATCGGAGAATTCACTTTGAAGGAGCATTACAAGCTCAAGCCATGGACCTAGCATTTGCTCTTCAAGATAAAAGAGGTTATCTGTTGAGATCGAGCGGAAAGACCAAGTTTTGAAAACCTATGGCTTACTCAAGAAACCAAGAGAGCCAAAGGTGGTAGTTCCTCTTCTTTGATCGGATGACCAAAGAGTTTGACAGGCACAAGAGAAGTTGAAGAATATGCGATAGCTAATGAGAAATTGAAAGCCAAGCATGGTGAAGAAATCCGGGTTTTAAAGAAGCGACTCCGCAAGGAAGAATCCAATGCTAAAGAGTCCCTCGAGAGAAGGAAAGAACTTGAAGTTGAAGCCCAAAGTCGATGGGAGCGTGACTATCCTTTCTAAAGAGGTTGAATATTTGAAGACTAAGTGGCAATATGCTAAAGATGGAGAATATGCAGCATACACCATGTTAAGGGGTCGAGACATTCATGTGGCTAAGCTAGTAGCCGAGATCCTTACGCTCAAGGCACAAGTGGCCCCTAAATGAGTAGTTGCAAATGTTATTTGATGTTATTTGATTCGACGAATCACCCCCAGGCTTGTTGGATGGGGTTCGCTCACTATTGTGTTTGTATTAATACTCGTGATCGTGGACTCTTGTATGTCTCTATTTCATCTATGCATTTGAGCGGATTCTCAATCGATTGTGTCCGGTCTTGATAATTCTTGTTGTCACTATCCTATTATTATTTGATGTTTGATAACAAATTGCGGAATGTCCCGAAGTGATCATTTCATGCATCATGCATTAACCATGCATATACATACCATGCATAACGTTTTGTCCGAGTTCTCATCCTCGCTTTTTTTATTTAGCGGAAATTGCAACTTCCACCGACTCGAGCAACGAAACGACGATGAAGCAACTTCGGGGAACTGGATGAGATGAAAGAATGATGGGATTTCTCATGCTGGACATGCAAGACTTGAGAAAAGAGAACCAACAGAAGACTCGCCTAGGCTTGGTGATGGAAATTTTAGGGACTGTTGAGAAAGGAGATGACCCCAATTTTCCTACAAGAATCGCTATTCCTCCTTATACTGGTTTTCTTTGAGGGCAGCCATCATCCCCATCACCCGAGGTCTTTTGTTCGGTTCGAAAGGTTGTAAGGTCTAGAGGTGAGCTCTTCATGGTCGCCACACTCTGCAATTCGCCTGCTATGCTTTCATCCGCTCAAGTTTCGATTGGTTGAACTCCAAACTCTTGCCATGCCAAGGGATTCTATTCGAGTACGATGTGATGGCTAGGTGTGATTTCCATTCGAGCACTGTCATGATTGTGTGACCTTGAAAATGAGGTTCGGATTTCCTGACAAAGGGATTATCCTTTACTTCCTGTGGTTGAGCATACAAGTCAATTTTGCTCCAACGATATGACCGTTATGCCGCGCTATACCTCAAAGCGAGTTTGCGTCGAAGAGGATAATCGACCGCCCATCAAGCGCCTCGCAGTAATCAAAGACAACAAGAGAATCGTGCTCTAGGAGGTTTGATGTTATTCCTATGAGCTATGCGATTTGTTTGTCCGCTTGAATGATCTTAAGGTTGTTCCCAAGCCCGCATTTGCTCTCCTCACTTGGATAAACGGCCCGTAAACTACGATGCTAATGCTAGTGTGAGTTTCATTCGAACCTTGGGGCATAGTATTGAAGATTGCCATGCATTCAAGTGCAAGATATGGATCCGATTGAGGCAAAAGCTATCGCCACACCGATGGTCATGTTCGGTCCTCCGCTAGCAAATGTCAAGACTTCAAAATGCATCATCAAAAGCAACAAGTCAAGTCTCCTCAACGGCAATTTCAAGATTCATTTGCATTCTCATTTGTAATCTTTCTTGTTTGTTTAGTACATGCTTGTATGCGTAACATTTTCATCTTCCGAATGATTATCATAATGCATTGAATATGTTTGTCTTGAACTAATCTATTTGTATACACTTTTAATTGTTTTCAAACGTTTTGATATTCAACTCTTGTTAATAAAGCAAAACCTCGTAGGGAGGATGACGAAAATATACCAAGAATTTCAAACGGTATTGCTTTCAAATAAAACCCTGCGCCTTGTTTCAAATCCCCAAACACGGAGATATAAGAGTTAGACCTCGTCAACCCCTTGAGCCTCAGTAGGAGTTTCTTGCTCGTAAAACCGCATTTTAAAACCGGGTGGTAGTGTTCATTAATCAAATTGGGCGCTCAAAACTCATCAAGAGTATATTTCAAAGGATATAACAATGGTTATCCTTCAAAGGTTGAGAAACTGCAGCAGTCAAGTTTCAACTGTCAGCAACATACATCAAAAGGAGGGCAATACCCCAACGGGAACTCCTTATCTGAAGAGGACTTAGATCGCCACAATCACCTCTAGCAAATCAAAAAAAAAAGATCAACGATTTCAAAAAAAGCAAAAAAAAACAAAGAAAAAGCCCGCTAAGTCGAACTTGGAAATAAGTCGCTTAGGCAAAATAAAAGGGCAAATGTTAAAAAGCAAATTGGCAAGCCGTAAAGGCGAGGATAATCACACAACATCCTCAATGAAGAACAAAGTCGTTGATCAAGCTCTAAGCAAAAAGGGTGAGTGGCTATCGGGTCCAAGAAGCCCGTCCTTAACAAAGTCAAAGTGGCACGACCAAGAAACCGCAATGGTTTCTCAACTTTCAATTTCCTCTTGTGAGAGATGATTGCTCATCAAGTTAATCGAACATAGGTTCGGAGAATATCATGAAGGGGTGGGCACCAAATATTTTGAGCCTAAAATCTTTCTTTCTAAAAACCGTGAACTGCCACGCTACAACCCTTAAAAGTCCTAATGGGTGGTTAATTTGAAAGCTAAGCGTGATGAGAACGCGTATCCGACTCCTAGGAGACTTGCTAATACCTTTGAGTTGGTATCATTCCATTTTTGTTATCTTACGCACAAAATGCGATGTTTCGACATCTTTTCAAAAGCTTTTGTTTCAAGACAAGCATAGGATTTGCGTAGAATTATCATTTTTAGGATAAAACATTCTTTGCATATGAACAGGTGCTCAAACATCCAGTAAGCTTGCATAATGAGCATCAGATGAATACCTTGATTGTCCCAAGGGGCAGGTTGTCTGAAAATCTATTGAACGGCCTTTCAAAGAATCATCTTAATGGGGCATTCAAAATGGTATTATATCCTTCGGGGCTCATTAAAACTGGGGCAACTTTGTCAAGGTTGGCCAATCCTTTCAGAGACACAGGGGCATGTTGACTATTCATGTTTCACTCGGGGTTCGAAAGTGGCGTATGGGTGATAGATTGCGGATGTCCGATTATTTGATTGAAATTTTATATCTTGAAGAATACTCTTCAATATAGGGTCCTCCATTGAGTCCGCTGTAAACGGTCTCAAATTGGGTCTTTAGAAGTTTGTCGATAATTTGTTCTTCTTGATTCAAGCTTTTACTTGTTGTCTTTTGTCTTTTTAATGAGTCGCACGCTTCGCTTGTGCAAAACCGCGGTTATCTTACCCGTGTTTGCATTACCTTTCCGACATTTGGGTATCCACACTCGTGTGTGGTAATCCAAATGCTTGATACTCTTGAAGAATTATACCCGCCTTTGGCCCGAGGGATATTATAGTTCTTGCGACACTTTCTTGTGTCCATGCCTTGAAAGAACTTTTATCGAGTTCGTCTTCGCTAGACGTTCTCTTCCCCTTTGCAAGTTCATCTTCACACAGATGTCCTTCCCCGCAAGTTCGTCTTAACTAGATGTTCTCTTCCCCTTTGCAAGTTCATCTTCACACAGATGTCCTTCCCCGCAAGTTCGTCTTAACTAGACGTTCTCTTCCCCTTTGCAAGTTCATCTTCACACAGATGTCCTTCCCCGCAAGTTCGTCTTAACTAGATGTTCTCTTCCCCTTTGCAAGTTCATCTTCTCGCAGATGTTCTTTCCTTGCGAGTTCGTCCACACTCGACGTCCTCTTTCTCTTATCAATTCATCTTCATATATTGGTCTTGTTCTTTCTTACGCAGGTTCGTCTTCGTCCGACGTCCTCTTCTTCTTTTTCCTACAAGTTCATCCTCGCACGGGTGTCCTTTCTCTCGAGTTCGTCCTTGATCGACGATGCTCCTTCTTATGGATTTTTCTTCCATTATTAGGTATCTCACAGCTTGGTGCCCTCATGCCATCCTCCAATGAAATTCAAGATCTCGGCATGGACGAAAACCCCGAGTGAAACTTCTGCAAAGAATCAGATGTAACTTTTGTCATCAGCACACCATATTTGGTGAATCTCCCTAGCAGATGTTGTTATCGACAAATCCTTATTGTAGAACATGGTACCAATCCCCGGTGCGGGTTGACAATATTTGTCTCAGTGAAAGTCCCTAGTGGATGTTCTCCAAAGTCGCAAGTGTGTTGTGTCCTGATATTCCCTATGGAGGTGTTATCTGGATTGTTGATCGGGCGTTTGATCCCCCAATGAGTCGCATATTGTCCACAGATGATCCTCCCCAGAGGGTTCTCATCTCTTGACATCCCCAGCAGTTGACATATCTTTGTCTCCCCAGCTAGAGTTGTGATGGGTAATGGTGGAAGATCTTTTCTAGGAGCGTATATTCTATTTCCCGCGCACCTCTCCAACTAATGGTCTCCGTGGCATCATTTCCTCAGGAGGCTCATCAAGCAAGATTCAGTTGTCTTGAGAGATTTATTTGGGCATTCCTCGATGCTCTAATCCCCGACTGAGTTCTTATTTCATTCACCTTATATATGTCTTGCAAGCATGCATCATTACATTGACATAATCCCCTAAAAGAGTCATACATCTCATAGGATTACAGGTCAAAAATGCATTTCATCCCCAGCAATGTCAAGTTTCTTTTGGAATCCGTTGTGTCCGTTTCTTCCAGCAATATGTCCATCTTCTTCGATTAGTGTTGAAACCGCCACCCTTACCGGTGCAACACGTCTTCACTTCAGCAAGCCCTACACTTGACTTTCCTCACAAGAGCCTAATCGGCACCTTTAGTCTTTGCATCACATATCCGCAATCCGCTGAGATGTGGTTAGTCTACTTGGTGTATCTAGTCTTTATTTCCACTTGCATGTCTTTTTCATGGAACAAGAATACTTTTTGTCATCGATAAAGCCTAATCGGCACCTTTAGTCTTTGCATCACAAACCCGCGGTGTAAATGTGGTTAGTCTACTTGGTGTATCTAGTCTTTATTTCCATTTCCACGGTCCCGGCATGGGGTCTTTTGAGAATAAGAATACTCTTGTTTTCTTCTTCTAGTTTCCTTTTTGGTCACACATCCGCCCAAGCTATCGGCGTGGTGTGGTCGGTTTGCGATCTAGTCTTTGTTTCGCATGTCGGTGATATTGCGGATTGAATTGGTAGAGGCCAATTCTTAGGTCGTTAGCACTTGCACCGTACGAGTTTGATTTATGGCCTTTCGGTCTTCCTCGTGTGTCAAGCCTAATCGGCACCTTTAGTCTTTGCATCACATATCCGCCCAAGTTGTCGGGCGTGGTTAGTCTACTTGGTCTAGTCTTTATTTCCACTTGCATGTCGGTCCTTCGGCATTGTGGGTCTTTCGAGAACAAGAATACTCTTGTTTTTGTCATCCTACTCCACTTTCTAGCCTTTGCATCACTAACTCGTCCGGTTATTCGGCGTAATGTGGTAGTCTAGTCGGTATCAAGTCTTTGCTTCCACGTGTCGCCTCGACATTGCGGATTGAGGCCAATTCTTCTTAGGTCGAGTTAGTACCGCCTTCAGTTCAGATTTATTTTGTGCTTTCTTTGGTTGTGGCCGTTTCGCTGCTCCTTTTCTCGGAGGTTCCTTAGAATTTTGGAATGTCCACTATCTATTGATGCGATTTTGGGATTGAGTAAATTTACGGTTTTGGTATTCGTTAGCGGCGCGCCAATCTCCTAAGCTAGAGGATGATTGAATAGGGCATTTTGTACCCAAAATTTACCCTCTTCATTTTACATAAATAATTGGCTAACACTTAATTAATAGGTGCATCGCATATCATTCATGCATTGATCATGGGTTGAGATTTTCCAATCGTATGAATCACAATTAAGAAGAGGTTTCTCAAAAGTTGAATATTTGAGGTTTCAATGGCGTCATTTCAATGTTCTTTCATTATCTAAGTTTTGGTATTACGATCGTCGTGGATGATTACAATTTCAAGCTACGTTGTGTTGTGGTCGGATATTTGAACCCGAATCGATTCTATGGCCTTCGTGAGTTGTGAAGGTATTTGGCTTATCGATCTACGCGATTTATCAGAAAAATCAAGAACAAACAGATAAAATGATATTTGAGCGCGTGTATCAGAAAGTCAACAAAAGTCAAAGTTTGATCGGCGGGCGGTCAAAATCGTGGTCAAAAATCGACATTCGAGAAAATGCATTTCGAGAAAAATCGGAAGAATCGGGTAAAAATGAGGTTTCTTGCATTTTAAGTAATTTTAGACTTAGAAAAATTTTCTAAGTTTAAGGTACTTTGTGTTCACGGAGCCATATTGTTTAATTTGCTTGCTCTATGGTCGTTTGTGAATTGATAGTCGTTGGAAGAGCGCATTTCATACTCCGACTTTGTCCTAGTGAAGATTTTTCCAGGAATGCTCGGATTTCGAGTTATAAAGCCCCGAAATTTGAAGTTCATAACTTTTGAAGTTTTACACTTAGTAAAATTGAGTGTTTTTAACATGTTCAAGCGCTTGACTTTGGAGGCAATTTACACGTGTTTCGAGGCGATTGAATTAAGTTCAACATCAAAGTTGTTCATTTAATGGCAATCTACAACTTTGTTGAAGAAATCGAGTCCATTCGGAAACGTATCAAAAATTACAGAGCTCGAAGTTACGCTTTATCATTTCTCAAATTTCAACACTTAGAAAAATTTGAAGTGTTTGTTTCTATGCTTTTGCCGACACTGTCGATTATGTCATAGTTCGTGGCTCGAATCGAAAAATGCTCAACTGAAAAATTGTTCATTTCACGGCAATCGAAACTTTGAAGAAGTCGAATTCATTCGGGACTCGAATCGGAAGTTATAAAGCTCGGAAATTAAGAACGCATTATGTTTGTTAAATTCGAGTATTTTGTGCACATGTTCGTGGCTGTTTTCCTCAATGATTCGTCGTCGCGAAGAAATTCCGAAAGTTTGAGTTCGTAATTCCATCTACAAGTTCCGTTAGAAACTTTTCCGGACGTGGAGAGATACGGAACGTAGTAGTAACTTGAAGTTGGAAACTTGCGCATGACATGCACTAATACTTGCCAGCATTTCATCAAACACTGGGACAAATTTCAAACACTTTTACTCGATGATTAAGGCCTCGTTCGAATGTTGTTATATTATACGTATTCTTTCCAACGGTCGGATTTCAAGTCATTTGGTCGGTATGGAGGTGCGGTGAGCACATGTGGTGTATTAAACTTAACACTTATTTTAAAAACATGCAGCGTTTCGGTCGGCATGACTTGAGGTTAATTACGGCGAGCTTATGATTTTTTTTTCATCGGACATTCAACATCAATGTTGTTCTACCAAGTATGCTCTCTCTTTGTACCGATCGGCTACTACACGAGATATAAAGTAGGCATGTTTTGTTTTTTTTTGCGGTGCATAACATTTTTTCACTTTCTCCTCTTTTTTCTTTCATCATTTTTTTTTTCTCTACACATTCTAACAACCATAATAATAATGTTCTTCCATTTTTCTTTCCACTATACCCGCTTCCTCTCTCATCCGTAAATCCATCAACACCCAAACTTTTTTTTCTCTCCCAACACAAGAAAACACCTCACCATTTTTCTCCTTCTTCATTTTTTTCAACCATCACTACCTTCATTCACTCTTTCCATCACCATTCTTGAATCACCGTAACGCTTCATTAACAACCTCATCTTTTTCTTCATCAACAATCTCGCCTCTTCATCATCTTTCATATAACAACTGTCTAGAATTCATTCTTTTCTTTCTCTCTCAACCGATCCATTCTCTCTCACTCATCACCGTAATCTCTCACTCTCATCTCAATTCTCATGCGCCTTCATTCTCTAACAACCATAACAGCAGGATTCCCTCTCACTCTTCTTGCTATCCACAAATTGCCGTGTTAGCTCGTGACTTCTTTCTTCTCGCCGTAATCCTTTCGATTGCTGTTCTCTTTCGCATCGTCGTGGATAAGCTCGAGTTTATTTCTGGCGTATTCTTGCATCAAGATCATCGTGTCAAACCAAGAGTAGATGCGTATATTCAAGACATCTTCCGTTTATAACTGCTCACAAGCATTGTCGCTTCGGATGCGTATCGACACGTATTCCGCTTGTATTGATGCTTTGAGCAATTCTCACGGTTTACTTTTGTTGCATGACTGCAGATTGAAGTATTCCGATTATTTCGCTAGCTTGCGTGTTTGGATTCTATATCCGTTTTGCTACATGCTTATTGCATTCTCTACTTTCCTAGATATCATGAGAAGTAGGGCTTTACTTTCTTTTGCCATGAGAAGTAGGAATAGAGATGCATGAAGGGGCTTCCGTAGTTGGAGCATGTTGGGAACCCTCCGTTTATTTAAAGACCCGTTAGGGCAATTACGGTGCTAACGTGTTTGGTTTGTTTTAAATCCTCCATCCGCATAGGGAGGTAATTCTCGAAGTGTTTATATTTGTGCTTGCATAGGTCGAGTGGTTAGGACACCGACGTGGTACCACTAAGCAAAGTCCCGCTTTTTATATTTCATGTCATCGAGTCATTGATATATGGGCAAGCGGAAGGTGGTCAAGAACGAACCCCGCACGTTCTAGTCCGTGTCGCCCGCACACGCGAATCGTGTTGCTTTCTTTATCGAGTCAATAAAAGTGGCAAGAGTCCCTATTCGACTCTCCACGCTTTCCGGGTTCGCATTATGAACTCGCATCATTTGCTCTTCAAACAGAATTGGATGTGTCGGCTCGGTTGACTCACCGTATGCTCACATCGCGAGGCTATGGGACTTCCTCCTTTTCCTGCGTTTGTGTGTCATTTGTTTGCTTGCATTGCATTATTTGCGTGCTTTTGCCAAAGCACTTGCTTGCTTCATCCCCTTGCATCCCTTGGTTCCACAACCAAGACGGATATAGGATAGCTTTCCCGTAGGGCTGCTCGGTTAGGATAGATTCTCGAGCCTAGACATTAGGATTTACATCCTTTGCATGTTGACATAGGTAGAGATTCCCTTACATCCTCAACCATAAGTCCAATCTTTGCATGACAACATTAGGGCTAGTACTAGTTAGTCTCCTTTTTGTTTTGCTAGTTCTTTTTGCATATTGCATGTAATTAAAACTAAAACTTGCTTTTCCTTTCAAACTCAAAACACTTAATAATGGTTTAGACTCCTTTCTCAAGGTAAAAACAACCAACCAACACCAACTCCTTTTCGCCTTTGCGCGCTCTCTTTCTTTTTGTGTTTAAATTATTTTCATAATTAAAAAACACATAACCCACCAAAACAAGTGAGCCGAACTACGGCGCTCTGACTTTCCCATTGCACGCGGGAATACGTAGGCATCTTGTCACGGGGCTCGACCGAGCAAACTTTGTAAATACTTCCTTCTTTTCCCCGTGGTTTCTTATTTTCTCTTTTCTTTTGCATGCATGATTAGCGATTAAGCATAGATTTAAACACACCCATTAGATAGAAAGTAGAAGTGGATACCGTAGAGTACTACGGGCGTGTAGGGTGCTAATACCTTCCCTTCGCGTAATAGATTCCCTTACCCTATCTCTCGGTCGCAAGACCGTGCCTTATCCCTTTTAGGTTTTCGCGACGCGTTTGCCTTTCTCCTTTTACGAGATAAAAAAACGTTCGATGGCGACTTCATTGATACAGTTATCGGATGATGTTCAGCCGGTTGTTTCAATGAGGTATACTTAAAACCATTATGAACCTTTGAGTACTCAAATTTTTTACGTTCATTTTACTTAGATTTTTTTTGCATGGTAATGTTAGACTCCTACAAAACCCAAACCAAAAGATAAGGGGATTACATGGCCAATCGAGTCAGTGGCATCAAAAAAATAGGTACAACACAATTATATGATATTTATGCTTAGATAATGTTAATTTGTCATCTTATACTTGACCAATATAATTTTTTGATATTTAGACTATTCCTGCTAAAGAGATTAAAGTTGTCAGTAGGGGTAAGGAGCCTATAATTAGCAACATTCCCACAGAAATAAAGAGTGTTTCTAAGAGGACCGGGGCTATAAAGAAAACTACTTCACAGTATAGGTCATAGTATAGGTCGTGCCTTCATACATATGTAAGCTTCACAACTATTTCACAAGGTGGTACTAGTCTTATACCCATGGATGCACGAATTTATGGTTCTAAAGGCATGACAGCAATTGGTAAGGAGGATTTGGAACAAGTTTTTGGACATTTGACATTAGGCGTCGCTGTTATCAATACATGCATCAGGTATACTCCAATCAACTTTGTTTAATTAATTGAAGACTTTATTTACTCATTTCAATGAATAATTAATGTTAATGATGTTTTTATTTAAGGTTTCTATATGACAAGTTGATTCGCCTGCGTGGATTAGAATCCAGATTCGCTTTCATAATTCCCAACTTTGTCCATGCAGGGTCAATCATCTCAAAACCAGATGAAGTAATAGTGTTTGTACTCCGTTTATTTATGGCCAGCAAAGATACAGAAAAATTGTTCTTTTTACCATATAATACTGGCCACAAGTAAGATTTTCATTCTAAATTTCCTCTATTATAATTTTTTCATTTTTTGATGTTGTGTAGAAAGTTTCCATCTAACATTTGTTTAATATTATAGTGGACACTGGTTATTGGTTGCGATTAATCCTGTGAGAGAAATTGTATATTATCTGGATTCATTGGACAACATACCTAGATATGAAGAAGACGATTGATACGTAAGTGAGATTGTTCTAAAATATTCCTATGTATATTTAATTATTTATGTGAGATAGTTCTAAATATTTTTTATTATTTTATTATAGCACTCTACAAAGTTTTCAAGCACAAAGAGATATTCAAGTACCAAGGAGTAGAGTCAACAATATTTCGTGGATCAAAGTGGAGGTATATATTTTAGCAATTTTGATTATATAGCGATGATACTTGATAAAACAAGTTAAGGTGTATATCTTGATGTATATTCGTATTTTCTTTCCATGTGTAGTGTCCTCGTCAGGGCAATTGTGTAGATTGCAGTTATTTTATGTTGAGGTTTATGAAATAGACTCTTATTTTGGACCGATTAGAGATTCCACCCACGGTATGAATTTCTAACTTAGGAATTATTTTAATATTTCTCATAAAATGACTTAGTGTTTTAAGTAAATCATACTATGTTATATTATTATGTAGTACTTTGATGAATTCAAGTGTGCTTATTACTCAAAAGATCAATTGGATGAACTTATGGAGGATTGATGTCAATTTGTTATGAAGTTGAGAATTTTATTATAAGGTGTAACTTTGAGTTTTGAGAATATAATATATGTCATTATAGTTGTGTTGCAATATTATTGTTTTTGTTGTTCTTATTTGGTAACTTATATGAATTTCGATTTTTTGATTTTGTTTCAGGTTATATAGGTGCATATCGATGTAAAAGATAGAGTTATTTTGTAATTCATTGTTGATGTTGTTTCATTGTTGTATATATTAATGTTGTTGTTGTTGTTGTTTCAATTTGTTTCATTGTTGTATATATTAATGTTGTTGTTATTTCAAGTTTATGAAATATTGTGCAAAAAAGGATTGAAGATGTATATTGATGTTGTTGTTGTTTCAAATTTTATATTGAAGCTACAAATTCTGGTAAACATTTGGTGTAAAAATGGTGAAATTAAATCTGATAGGAAGCATTTTGCTTTAAATGAAAAAAAAAATTATATTCAAAAATTTCTTAGGGAAAGCGCTGCTAAAGGGGGGAATAGACAACGCTTTTAATGAGAAGCGCTGTCTAAAGTGGATGAAAAAAACGCTGATATAGGCGGCAATAAAAAAGCGTTGCTAAAGGGGAAATAAAAAAGTGTTGTATAAAGTAAAGCACTGCTAAATAGGGTATCTATAGTAGCGCTTTTCAGGAAAAAGCACTGCCTAAAGGGTATGTATAGCAGCACTCTTACAAAGCGTTGTCTAAAGCTCCACCTAAAATTCTTTCAAAAGCGCTGTCTGAAGTGAAAGCGCTACTAAACAGGGTATCTATAGCAGTGCTTTTTAGGAAAAAGCGCTTTCTAAAGGGTATCTATAGCAGCGCTTTTATAGTAACCTAAGCGATGTCTATACCTTTAGCAGCGGTGATTTTAGCAGCGCTTTTAAGTGTTGTTAAAGGCCTAAAAAAGCGTTGTCTAATCCCTTGTTTGGCGTAGTGCACCATAATAGCTTCTTCAAGTCGTGATACATCTTAGTAGCTCCTAGATGACTACTTAAACTACTCATATGACTTTCCTCAAGAGTCATCTGAAAAGAATCAAAGATAGACTTTGCAGTCTCTCTATATATGATCTTTTCATACTTTTCATATGAAATAACGATGAGAATAATGGTTCTTGCTCTATGATAATTTTTTACGTCTTCTTCTCAACATCTAATATAGCGTTTTTGGCAATTTTCTTGCCTTCATAATCTACTGAATAATTGTAGCCATCGACTACCAGATCCCATATATACAAATCAAATCCCAGAAAATAACTTTCTATTCTATCTTTCCAATACTCAAATTTCTCAGCATCAAAGATAGAAGGTTTTGCACTATATGAATCTCTTTCCTTGTTATCAGAAGTGACAACGGCAGAAGAAGGTGTAGCCATTGTTTTTCACACAGACTGATAAGTTTTGATAAAAATTCAAACTTTTTATCACTTCAGAATCGGAGTTCTGATGCCAACTGAAAGTGTGAAAAACACAAGAAAGTGGATTTGAATTGGGTTTTATGCCTTAAAAACTTTTCTTTGAAGACAGTCCCCTTAAGAAATCTTCTTTACATTTGATAATAAGGTAGATAATTCAGGAAAGAAAAAAAGACGTAGTATGTTTATACTAGTTCACTTAATAACCTCAAGCCACTCTAGTCCACCCATCAAGGTGATTATGTCTCTCTCAAGCGATGTATTGATCAAATAATTACATTGATTACATAATGCACAGGCAACTGCAAGTAACTAACATTACAATCTCTAAGACACACTAATCTTAGACTTCTCAAGGATACAAACCAACTAGTCCCTTAAGGAAATCAAACAACAGTTTAAACAAAGTTTGTTAACAATGAAGATGCTTCTACACAAGCATATATGTAAACTTAATATTAAGAATAAAGACTTAGAGAAATATGAAAGCTATGAACAATATATCAAGAGTGTGTATTAGCGTGAATTGAGCAGCCTTCTCTCTTCATCTTCAAGCCCTATTTATAGCCGAATAAAAATAGTAACCGTTGGAGGGTATTTCTTGAATTTCCAAAAAGTTGGAAGCTTGAGCAATCTCGTGGGGGACAAGTCGTACGCAGCATCCGTCCTTCATGGTATTGGAATGGGATAATTTGTTTTTACCATGTATTGTTGTACCACTCAATTGTTATCTTCCTTTCTTCTAACGTCGGAGGCTTCTGAACATACGTTGAAAGAAAGAGAATAACATTTGGGTCTTTAGAACTTCAAGTCTTCATAATCTTCAGAGCTTCGTCTTCGAAATCTTCAGCACTTGGTCTTTAGAACCCCTTGTTGAATCTCGGATCACAAGAATTTCAAGTCTTCAGAATCCTCAGAACTTTATATTTAGAAGCTTCAGCACTTGGTCTTAAGAACCCCTTGTCTTCAGAAACAAAAGTCTTTAGCATCTGGACTTCAGTTAGAACTTCTATCTTCAAATCTTCAGAACTTGGTTTCTAAGACGAATATCGAAGTCTCTACTTCAGAGCCTTCTAAAGCTTTTCACTACTGTTTATCAGAACTTGTGTAGCCTAGAAGTTGAACATGTTCTCTTCTAATGTCTTGGCAGCGCCTTTTATCAGAAGCAGAACCTGTTTGTTAACTTCAACAATAACAAACATTAGAGTATCAAAATTGTTCATGCAAACATACTCTTTGTTATCATCAAAATTCATAGATACAATTGCAGAACCAAATCTTGTTCTAACATTCTCTTTTGTTAAAAAAAAAAATATTTAAAACAATTCGCACAAGCGCTTGATTGATTGGAAGCTTGCTTAATCAATTATAAATGTCAAAATACATTGCATAATCGATTAAAATATATTTTTAACAGATGAAATAAAAGTGCAATGCATACTAACTGATTAAGGGAGCTAATAATCGATTAAGTGACGTAGATTTTCAAACTTTTCAATTTTTGCTTACAATTTTTTATATTTAATTTATGTTTGAATTAAGTTAATAAGAGTCAAAGATTAATAAAATATGATAGACTACTATAATGTATCGAACAATATATACATTCATTAGAGAATGACCTTTATTCAGTATATTTATTTATCTCTGCCAATGTGAAAGGTCAAAACTACACACACCATTGAAATAAAGAAAGATAGTACATAATGGATAAAAGAGTTACCACAAATCTACTTTACAATGATAAAACTCGTGAACTCTCAACAAACTTGTAACTATCTAATGTAGATTAGTTATGAGAAACTAAGTTAAAGATTACATCAATAGTTAAGTTAACTTGATATGCAAGTAACCCTACCAACTACTTCTAATCATAATGCTTAACTGTAAAGTTTATCTTTTTAATCATTACGAATAAATTTAACAATATTTTTATGAAACAATCCAAATCAAGAACAAAATTAAATTAAAAAAAATGCTGTTAAAATATTTTATGGTTGGCAGAACCTATTTAAAGATTAATAACAGAATATTAAAATCTACAAAGGAGGACAACTATAATCAATACCTGAAGCTGTCAAAAATCATACACTTTATCAAGCATAGATCCTGAACAAAAAAAAAGCTACCAAGATATTATGCAGAAGGTTTTTAATAACTGTTGCATAAAGATGTTGCATTACTGATTGCAGTCGTCATAGTGTGAACTAACCACAATTTATTTTGTATGTAAAACCAGTGAATAACAGTATCGGTACCTTCCGATAACGCGGTTAAGAATCACTGTTCTTAAATAAAATTTAAATGTTACAAGTAATACAATATCCTTTGTGCATAACATCTTCCACAGTTAAAGAAAATGCACAAATGTAACAGTAAATGTTGGAGGGAGATAATTAAACTTTACCTGTATACATTTAACAAACAACAAGGCACACATTTAACATACATACAAGCTTACATATAAGTTTAAAGTTCAATAAGAGATTGTTCAACCAACTCTAATCTTCCTTGGTAACCTCTGCTACCTTCTCGGGTGCATCAATTTCCGGTGAAGCGATAAGCATTTCCATCTTCTCAGGTTCATCTATGTCAGGTGAAGCTACAAGAATTTCAACAGGAACTTTGGAAACATCGCGGCGAACACCAATATCAGAAACCAATCGACTCACACAGTACATGGTGTATCCGACAGCAGCCAAACCACTGAAGCTTGTTGTCATAAAACGAAGTGGTGTAGAAATCACGGTACTAGCCGCAGCCAAGCAAGAGGCTGCTTGTCCGCTGCGGCCTACACTGATGCTTGTGGATATAAGCAGACCTGTTTTGCAGTAAACTGCAAAGTCTTCGCAGTTATTATTGAAAACGTTGTAGCCACCAAATCCGTTTTCGAGAAGAAAAGAAGCGCGGCGAAGGACGTCTTCGTTTGGATCAGCAACTGCAAGGGTGCAAGTGCCGCCTCGAGCTTTGGCCAGAAAATATGCAGCTGAGACACCATACTCGAAAAGGTAGAGACTATCGCCAGAGAGGAAACAATCCAAACAGGAAGAGATGACACCATCGGTCTTATTTTGGTCACCGCATTTTGGGCATGGAATGTCGGTATCTTTGGCAGGTGATGAACTGAAAATGAAACGGTCCAAGACAGTTCCTGTTCCAATTTCTTGCCCTCCTCCCCTCGTAAAGTGGTTCACCATTCCATCGCCGACATAGATTCCTGCAATTTTGCACAAAAGTAGTTGACAAAAACAATATGACAAATTCAACATAATCACATATTATAGAATCAAAAATCATATCTTAGGTCTGTTTTAACTTGAAGTTTCAAAAATTTGATGGTCGAAAAGGACTCCAATACATGCAACAACATAAAAGGCTTTCGAGTTTCCAAACAAAAATAATGGCTAAACTACAGAAAAGTTAATAAAGTCGAAAGAAGCTCTGTTTTATATTGTAAGTGAGATAGTTTAAATGAAGAGTAAAGTCGAAAGAAAGAAAAGTTAATAAAATAAACATGAGCACTAGTGCTTCAAGGCAAAATTAAAGAGTTGATGGGTTTAAGCATTAGCTTCTAAGGTTAAGACTGAAATTTTCCTCCAGATTTATTGGTCCTCTGCTCACTACTAGGAACCATCACTGACTTGTAAATTGCAATTTCAAATCAAACAAATTTACAATACAAAATTTCTCAAAGAAATATCAAGTAATTCGGGAATTTAATTATAACTTGAACTTTGAATTTCAACCTGGTAGGACTTGGTACACAGGCTCCCAAAGCCTACTCAATATAGAAGATTGTTAACTGTCAGAAATATGGGCAGCGGGGTACTAAATATCAACACCACAAGATTTAACGTGCCGATAACAAATAGCAGCCAAGATCTATGTAGCACGACATTTTAGATCAAAGGTGTTTCAAGTGTCAGTTTCCGACACCTACACAACATTGACGCATATTATATAGTTGTTAAAAAGTCTCACACTGGATGAGATAGGTGAACATAAGCTTATAGACGGGGCAATGTAAAGATTAAATTCATATATAGGATGAGAGTCTACTCAAACTTTGTTGAGCATGTCATGTCACCACTATCGAGTCACTATGGTCACGTTCCAGATCTCTAGTCTTAAAAGTAAGGGAGGTCTCGCAAGCAAAGTAGTCATTCCCAGATAGCGGCACGGAGCGGCCGACCCCAAAAGTGAGATAGCATGATAGTGTATAGCGGGATGACAACTCTATTTGATTATTTTTCGGAAAAATTACCTATACTAATTATTAGCATATGTTTAATGTAAAATTAAATAAATAATTCAAATCATAAAATATTCATAAATCAAAGCACATATGACTATTGAAGTCTTGAAGTGCATAAACCGGTATGAAGGAAGGTTAAGTTTCAGTCTAACTCAAATTTGATTGAAAAACTCAAAATTACCTTTAAAACGTTGTAAATTTAAGAGGTAACTTCAGTTTTTTATAGAGGAAGCGGACCAGAAACCGCTTTGTTCTGCTATCCGGCTATTTACCCTACAGCGGCTGCTACAGTATCCAGCACCGCTAAGGCTCTCTCCATAGCGGTCAGCCTCTGCTTTGCTCTGCTATAGCGGGATAGCGCCACTATTGACTACTCTGCTCTCAAGAATCTCACATTGGAAATCTCACATTGATGGAATAAGGTTGAACATAAGTTTATAAACGATGTAAAAATCACTTTCATTTAGATTTCAATTATCATATGTGCCTATGTTGCCTATGTGTTGGTGTCCCTTTCGATACTTTACACGCACAGAGTTACAACACATCACAACGAGATCACCCCAATAACCATGAGAAAGCAAGACCACCACTCCCTCTAACATTTGAGGAGATCCAAAGGTTCCAAGTTCCAACATATAAGCATTATTATCATGCCTACATTTAAATCTATGGACAGTTTTGCTTAATTTTACAGCAACTATGTTGATTCCGCATTCTGAACTTCAACTATTACTGTTAAACTACACATCAAACCCAACACATCCACAACTAATTTTCCAAAACATAAACAAATTGATGAAACCGCCGGATCCCAACGTCAGCAAAAACAAAAAAAAAAACATACCCAGAATCTAGTTTGTAAAATAAAAGAAAACAACAAATGCCCAGAAAGATAAACATACAAAAATTCAAAATTTGAGAAGAAATTAACAAGATACCGGGAGGATTCTCAAGAGTCTCACATTGATGAAATAAGGTTGAACATAAGTTTATAAATGCCCTAATATGCCAATTTTGTAGTGGTTGAGTTAGACCAATCCAAAGCACTTTCATTTAGATTTAAATTATCACATATATGTGTCAGTGTCCCTCTAATACTTTACTTGCCCAAAGTTAAAACGATTTTAAACTGCGATCCTCAACCACTATTGCTGCGTCAACGCATCAGACCACAATTGCAGCGTTATATAAAATCACGCCTCCTGATGCATTAGGAACTGCATCAAGCAATTTGTCCATATTATTTTCACCAAAATTCAAAATTTCAGAACCTCAAACTCAAAACTCAATTTATTTATAAGGGTTTTAAAAAACAGTCACGGTCGCGTAAAAGTTTTCGTGATTTCGGTCGGTGCAAGTGCCGCGACACTGATTGTAGTTGTTGCAGTGTGAGTCCACAATTTGTTCTTTAATATAGAAAACAGTGATAATGGTATCGGTATCTGCCGAAACCGTTTTGTCGCAACCCTTATAATGAAAAATCTTAACATGAAGTGTTTTTCATCTGTGTATTTCAAACAGCTCCTTATAAAAATCCATACCGCGCCGAACCGCACCGATTGCAATGCACATTGCAATAACCACAATGCCAGCAATCGCAACACCCGCAACCGCATCCGCGACTGCAATTTCAAAACAGTATAACACAGCACAACGAGATCACCCCAACACTCCCTCTAAAATTTGGAGAGATCCAAAGGTTCCAAATCCCAACATATTAGCATTATTATCATCCCTACATTTATAAATCCATAGCCAGTTCTGCTTAATTTCACAGCAACTACGTTGCTTCAGCATACTGAATTCCAGGTTGGCTACACACAATTACACTTAAACTACACCTCAAACCCAACAAACCCACAACTAATTTTCCAATACGTCAACAAATTAATGAAGCCACTAGATCCAACGTTAGCAGAAACAAATTAAAAAAAATAAAAACCCAGAATCCATTTCGTGGAATTAAAGCAAAAACAAAAGCAAACAACAAATACCCATTAACATAAACATAAAAAAAATTCAAACTTTGAGAAGAAATGAATAAGATACCGTGATGAGCATAAATGTACGCTTGTCTCCACGAGTAAATATGATCACCAGGCTTGAGTTGTTCCCGATCGATCTTATTGGAAAAAACTCCCATTTCACTCTTTCAGCTTATCTCTTTCAATCTCACTCTTCCTTTTTGCTTTTCTCCCTTGAAGCAGAAATGGGTTTTCCTTAGAGTAGAAGGAAGAGAGGCAAAAAAGAGAATCTGAAATGGTACGGTACCGAATCTTAGGATTATGTTCGGAAAGCCAGGTGGTCACTGTTAAGTTTTCATTTTTTATTCATAGAGAAATGTTAATGTAACTAATGGTCCGTTTTTTTAGCAAACGGATTTCCTGCAGTCATACGTTTATTGCAATCACGCAGTCACAACATGAATCACTATTTGATATTGATCTAACGTTTATAAAAAATAGGTTTTATTTATATTTAATATTACTGATAATACTGGATTTAAACCAGAGTCGTGTGATTGTGATCGAACGGCTGTTTACGCTTGACTGCATGATTGCGAGTATTTTCTGACTGCAGCAAACCAAGTCATGTTGACAACATATTACGACAAAATAAAAATAACTCAAAATCTATTGTTTGGAGTTTTGTGTTCTTTTTTGTTTGTTTAGTTAAATTTTAATTTTTGTAAAATCAATTTTTTAATTTAAATATTTGTTTCTTTCAAATCACTTATAGTTGAATTTGAATTTGATAATGCTTCACGGTTTATTAAAACGTTAACTCATTAAAGGATTATTAAATTTATTTTTTTTAAAATAAAAATAAATTTTCATTAATTTTGGTCCATACCCATGTTGAACTGGGTTGCATCTTTGGTTCCCTTATTGGGCCAAGCATAGGTTGATCCATCCATATATATTTTGTTTCACAGTTATTTTAGGTTTTAATTTGACATTCCCGTTTATATATGACATTTTTCTAATTTTAGCAAATTTACATTAATGTCTCTAATATATACTAAAATTTTGAAATTTATGGCTCCGTACCATAAATTTTATTGTGATATCGAAAATTTCATTAAAATTAACAATTTTTACCGTGGCTTTTATGAGAAGCGTCAACAATTAATGTACTAAAAATTTTAAATTTTCTATTAGTACAAAAATACGAAAAATTTGAAATCTCCGATAATAGTGAAAGTGTTTTTTTAATTTTTTATAGTTTATTCTTAAAAAATTTAAAATGTAAAATAGGTAGTCAACTTAATACAAATAGAATAATTTTCTTGCATATATGCATAACAAAAAAATCTACAATTACTTCTTACACAAATGTTCTCAATGTATGAAACGTCTGCATATGTTGATTCTCATGCTTTTGCATCATTAGTACAATTTTGTCTCCAACGATCAGTGACGAAAGGCAAGGACAATCGAGTTTCAACTTTACTTGAATTCAGTGATTTTTGTTGACAAAACTAATAGCAATGATTGAATGTCTACTTGTGTACATGGGTGGAGCATTTATTAGTGGAAAAAATGTGATATTGAGAAACCAAGAGATGGAGTCAAGTACAACATTGTATCTAGAAACAATAATGTAACCCATATCAAGTATCGACATCCATTTTCCCTTATCTTGCACACCCAAATGTTCTACTTGTAACACATTCCTAACATCAGAGACAATATCATAGAGCAACTTGAAAAAAACTCAGTGTGTTCATGAATTGAGTATTTGTATGCTTTTGAACCAAAGGCCATAAATCTTCATTTCATCCTAATAAAGATGAAATATAATAAAAATCATAGTTTACATCATTCTCAACATCAATAATGTCATCATGCTCACGTTTTTTGAAATGTGAAATGTACGCAATAAATGAGTTGCATTTGAAAACATGAATTCAATGGCATTCATTAATGCAAATTCTCGGTCCGTCACCATAACATTCGGTAGCAATTTCTATGAACATAATAACTCTTTTATCTTCTCTAGTTCCCATGTAAAGTTATCTTCCCTTTCATGTTCCAAATAGGCAAAGGCAACGAAAATGTTCAACTTCATTTATGTAACACCAACAATCTCAAGCAATGGTAATCGGTGCATTTAAAATACACATAACCAATCAACTCACTCAACATCAATAACATATTTTAGGATGCCAAAAATAAAGTTATTACCTATTTGTCTTGTACGAGCAATAAAAAATCAACACCATATGAAATATATTTAGCAACTTCACAGAATTAGGATGAATCCAACAGATATTAGCTACAATGTTCGAGTTCTCCCTATTTACACATGTACTTCTCTTTGTGTATAAGACTAAATAACTCTTGCATTTTTGTCATTGCACCTCTCTTATCTAATCTGGATGTTGCTCTAACTTTATATATCTAGATAATACTCCTGAGTTTTTCTGGATCTTTGTCTTTCAAAGCATAAACGATGTACCTTGGTACCATATTTTATTTCATCATGTCATTCCCAAACTTTCTTTCTTGAGCTTTTAGAGGTCCCAATATGTCATGGCCTTCCAAATCTTTGTCTAACATATTTAACAACCATCTTTCAACATATACCACTAGGAACATATCTTATCAAAACAGACATTTAACCTTCTTAGTATAATTGTCATCAGAGTTGTTTCTAGATTTTTTTTTTCTTTTGTAATTTCTTCCTCTCTCATAACTCATAATTAATTTAGGATTAATAATCATTTGGCCTCTGTCATATGGGTGAATCCCAAAAACAACACTGTAAAAAATACATATATTTCGTCCTTGTATTTTAAAGATTCCCCTATTTTGTCCTCTCGCTGAATTTGGTCAATACAATCAGTGATGTGGCGCTTTATGTGATTTTTTATTTTTTATTTATTTTTATTGCTAATATGGTTGTCAATTGGATTATTTATTTGTTTAATATTTTTTAAAAAATATATATTTTCATGTTGGCATTTTTTTATGTTGGCTAAATTTGTCTTTTTTATTTATTTTTATTTTTATGTTGTTCAAAACACACAATATTATCAAAAGTCGGCGTAGATATATTTTCAGTTGGAATTTACTTTTTTATTTTTATGTTGGTCAAATTTATCTTTTATTATTCATTTATATTTTTATGTTGTTCATCAAAACTAACGATATTATTAAAAGTGGGCATAGATAGGTTCCAACTGAACCAACATTTAGTTTTGAACTACTTTACAATCATAAATACATATAGTTGGTATATATTTGGCATTATTGAAACAACTTTTTTTTTGTTGATATATGGTTGGCGTATACTAAAAATATGGGTAAATAATACATATTAAACTCAGATATATTAACTAAATAAATAAATAGATTATTAAGTAATAAATATTTAAATAACAAATAAATATTTAAACAATAATATATGTAAAAAAAATTACCGTTTTATTACTAAATATTGAAATATATTAAATAATATTTTTCAAATAAATATATTAAACTAAATATATTATTAAGTATATTAAATTAGATAAAGTATATATATTAAAAGCATACTAAACAGAATTTCAATAATACTGGATTTATTAATTATTGTCACGTTGGCATTTATTTATTTATTTTTATGAAGTCAAATTTATCTTTCTTTTATTCATTTTGATTTTGAACAATTTTTCAATCATAAATACATGCCTAATGGTTGGTATATATTGACATATACTGAAAATACTTTTTTTTGGTTGGCATATGATTTGGCATGTACTAAAAGTATGTTAATAATATTTAATTAATATATTTCAGTTTAATATATTTAGTTTAATAATATTTTATATAATATTTAATTTAATATATTTCATAATAATATTCAGTTTAATATATTTCATATATATTTTATAAAAATATTGAATTTACTTTATTTACTTTCAGTTTAATGAAATATTGATGTCAAGTTTATTTTGGTGTAGTTATGAATAAAAAAGCAATTGGCCTAGTGGATGAAAACTTTGCTGGCATGGTGGTTGTGCATGGTTCAAAACTCGTACAATTTTGTGGCATTGTGATAAAAAGTTAAAAATTAAATTAAAAAACAATGTGGATAATCCACATAATAATAAAAATTTTAAAAAGGAAACTTTTGAAATGTGTTTTGAAAAGAAAAATTAAAATCATCTCGGAACAATTGAAAATTATGGTAAATCATCTCAGAAATTTAAATTTTTTTGATTAATTGCATATCAAAAACTTTGAAAATACAAAAAATTCTGGTAATTGTCCAATTTTAACGATATCAAAAATTTCAATTTTCACCACTATCACACTCCAAAATGGGTTATGTGTTCTACAGCCACTCAGTTTCGTTAGTTTCCTTGAAAACAAAATGTCTTCGCAAATACTTGCTAAACACAAATACTCCCAAGACAACCTCCATTGAGAGAAGAATCTCAAATTAACTTAGTAAGTAATGAGACTTTTCACAAGTTAATAGGACTATACCCCCACCTAGATCTTAAAATGTTTCTTAAATCCGGGTTAGGATTTCTTTCCATCAGATGAAATCGCGAGAACTAAAACACACAATAAAGAAAAACAAACATATGCACATATGAAAGCTTAACCCTTTTTTTTCCTTTTGAAAACAAAAAAGCTTGGTGCTCTTTAGCAGAGTCACTGTTTTTTTTAAAAATAAAAGTTTAGCATTCTCCCCAGTAGAGTCGCCATTTTTTCTGTTCGCGTTAAAAAGTGACGAACGAGGGAATCGAATCGGAATTCGAATCTCTGGCTCGAAACGATTTACTCTTTTGATTTGTTTTTAAAAATGTCGCGAGCATCAAGCTTTATTGTTTCCAAAACAAGAAAAATGAGATGAAAAAGGGGAAAGCTACAATACCCTCAATAAATAATGATATGCGGTGCGACTAGCGTGAACTAGACGCAACGCATTGGGGAGAGATCTGAGCAAGGGGGTTTGTTATATAAAGGGAAAGATGTGGCACCCTATATATATAGTTATCTATAGCCTTATTTATATATATGAATATTTTTGATATGTTTGTGTGTTTTAATTTGCTATTCTATTCTTGGGAAATTTCTCCTTTGGATTTTAAGAAAAGGGTAGGTTGTGGGATCCTAGGTTTTGTTATTATTGTGCTCGCAAAGATAATTGGGATCTTCTGCATACATATCCCTTAATGGGAATCAGAGCATCTGTAGCTCGGATCTAAGGGAGCTATGATTTTGTTTGGTTTGAGGGAGAAAGAAGTATGCTCGCCAAGGATGAGACCTTGTGCCTACGTATTCTCAAAGGGAGGTTGAGAAAGTCAGAGCAATCGTAGTTCCCACTTATGCTAGTGGAAGTAAAGGATGTTATTAAGAGACAAAGACAAATCTCATCTTAATGAAAAATGTATCTAATCTATTTCATCACATACATTTTGAAGGGTTGATTGATTGAATCTTTCATCGTAAGTATTAGGTGTTTTGCTTGAGTGTACAAGCGTTACCACTTACGAGTTAAGAAAGATGTTTGAAAGATGATTGAATCTTTAATTGTAAGTTTTGGTGTTTTTGCTCGAGTGTACAAGCTTTACCACTTACAGTTAAAAGATGTTTTTGTTTGAAAAGAGTGTGATTTGAAAAGAGTTTGATTGTATGTGATGTGATAGATGAGATACTTTTTTCATAGAGATGATAAATGTCTAAATCTCGAGGAGAAATTGATCAGGATTAGGGGGATGCTTTTAAGAAGCCCGTGGGTCCTTGTATTTTAAGCCCAAGAGGAGGCATTCTGAGGGTCATCGAGGGTCCTTGTATTGTGAGCCCAAGAGAAGGCATTCTGAGGGTCATCGAGGGTCCTTGTATGAAGCTCAATAGGAAGCTATAAGGTATAGCTGGCTTTGGCTTTAAGAGTGGTTTCACCGAGAAACCATCCTCTTAGGATTCAAGAGTGATTTCACCGGGAAATCATACTCTCAGGGTTCTATCCTAACGCGGGTGATTCTTTGTATTGGAAGCCCAATAGGAGGCTGTTAAGAGATTTCCAGGTCTCTTTCTTGTTTGATGCCCAAGAGAAGGCTAAACTCAACGAGGAAGTTCTTTTGAACGAAGCCCAAGAGGAGGCTGACTCAGCAGGGGAGTTGTCTTATATGAAGCCTAAGCGGAGGCTAAACTCAACGGGTGAGTTATCTTATATGAAGCCTAAGAGGAGGCTAAACTCAATAAATGAGTTGTCTTATACGAAGCCTAAGAGGAGGCTAACTCAATAAATGAGTTATCTTATACAAAGCCTAAGAGGAGGCTAACTCAATAAATGAGTTATCTTATATGAAGCCTAAGAGGAGGCTAAAGGAACCTAGTTGTTAAACTAGTTGTTATGTTATAACTGAACAGTTATATAAACAAGTGTGTGACGTGTATTCACAGGAGTTTATGAAGGAAATATATAAACAAGTGTATAAAACAAGCAATTAAAGAAAGTGTGAATTAAATATATACAAGGGGGTTTTGGGACTTACACCTTAAGGGAGGCTCATTGGTTTAAGAGCAGTTTCACCGGGAATAATGTTTCTCTTAATACCAATGGAATCGGTGTATAAACAAGTGGATGAAAACAAACAAATGAAGTTTGTTTATGCTTGGATATTTACAAAGATGATTGAATGTGTACAAGAAAATGAATATGTACACGAAAGGGTGATTATGTACAAGGAAATGAATATGTACATAGGAGGGTTGGGACTTACACCGTGAGGGAGGCCCATGATCAATTAAGAAATTCAAGGAGAAACCTGGTTTGGTTTATCTTTAAATTTAATTGATCATGGAGAAAAGGTGTGTAAGTTTATTGAAAGGTTTTGAAAATAATTTTGAAAAGTGAAGGATATTCACAAGAAGTTTTGAAAAAGATTAGGTTTGAAAATTGGAAAGAAAATATTTTTGAAAAGTATTAAAAATACTTAAAATGTCTCATTTTTTAACTTAATAAAAATATAATAAAAAAGAAAATATTTTTTGGATTTTTTTGACATAATCATAAAATAGGTATATTAAATGACAAGTGTGCAAAAAAATCATCTCAAAATGAGAATTTTTGATTAGTTTTTGAAAATGTTGAAGTTTGTAAAAAACTTGAGAAAATTAGTGATAAAAAAGAGTTTTGGTCCTAAGGAGGTTTGAACCTAGGACTCTTGGTTTAGGAGTGAAGAGTTTTTCCACTGAGCCATTTGCTTGACTTGTCATTTAATTACCTTGCTTTGAAGGAGTTTTGAAAAAAATGAAGTTTTTTGAAAAGGGTCAGAAGTTGGATGCTTCTAAGGGGGTCAGAAGCTGGATACTTCTGAAGGAAGGGAGATCAGAAGCTAGCTACTTCTGAAGGAAATCAGAAGCGTGTTGCTTCTGGTGGACATTGGAAGCGTGATGCTTCTGGAGGTAGTGGAAGCATGCTGCTTCTGGAAGTATTAGAAGCTGGCTGCTTCTGGAAATGTGAGAAGCGTATTGCTTCTGGGAGAGTGAGAAGCGTATTGCTTCTGGGAGGAATAGCCTCAGAAGTGGTTCTGAAGGCAGTGGAAGCTGAATGCTTCTGGAGGGTGAGAAGCACTGGAAGTGCTTCTAAAGGTAGTAGAAGCTGAATGTTTCTGGAAGAATGAGAAGCATTAGAAGTACTTCTGGAGGGTTGAGCCCCAGAAGCGCTTCTGAAGAAGCAAGCATCAGAAGCTGATGAGCCTTTTATTAAAAAAAAAAAGGTCCCAGGGGGATTCGAACCCTGGGCTTTGAGGCAAGGCAAAGGACTAAGTGCGTGCTGGCTTGCCACTGGGGTGGCTGTTACATCCGGTTATAAAACAACAACCAATAAATTTAAAATAAACAAAGAATTTGAATTTTCCAAAATTATAAAACGCGCGCATCATGGCATCTTCAACCTCCAGATTTTTCCTCCATGGATTCTTTATTTCTCAATGAAATTACATGATCCAAACATTTGATTTTTACCAAGAACATGATTATGGAAATTAATTCCATTTATTTTAAGCTTAGAACTGTTAATTTTCGTATGAACACGAAGAACCCTAAATTCTAAATTTGATTATGAAATCATGTATGAGCACAATTTTAAGCAATTGATTGAGGGTTATTACTCAGTGATAGTGCAGAAACAAAATGGCCAAGCCTTTTTTGAACTGGAAGTTAGAAATCAAAGAGTTCAAAGTTCAAGTTTTATACCTCTTGAAACTGAAATCGGGTTCCTTGCTGGAGGGGTTCCAGAAGTGTTTTGATGATTGTTACAACTTCAGTGATGTTTATGGAAGGTGTTGATGTGCTTACCTTGGTTTGAAATGGTCTGGATTGTTCTGACCAAGTCCAACTACAGTCACTTGAAGTGAGAATCGAATTTGATGATTTTGTGTTTACAGTGATGAAAAGATGGTTTGGATCACTTCTATATGATGTATAGAAGGTGTTTGAAGTGAAAGTTTGAAAGATGCACGAGTGGATTGAGAGTTTGTAAGTTATGGCTCAATATGTGCATACATGTGGTTTGAATGTGTTTTCTGAGTTTGGCTAGTTCTTGGGCTAGCTTGAGGATTCTAACAACTTTCTAATGATGTTTAGAAAGTATTTAAAGCCTAAGATTGCTCAGAAATTTCAAAACTTGAAATTTGCAAAACTCTCCTACTTAGAAATTTGAAACTTGAAAATCAAGAAAGAAAGAAGGAAAGCTTGGATTATGATTGCGTTGGGGTAGTTTTGAATGAATAAGTGAGCTCTATTTATAGGCCAAAAATTCTGAATGACAAGGCAAGGATTTAATTAAAAGAGCTTGCAAGTTGGCTTAAGAGGTAAGAAGGTATCTTTTACATTTAATGCACATGGTTAACTTCTTTAACCATGGTTAAAATTTCCTCTTGATCCAATCCTTCTCTCAATCATTGCTAACTGATATTTATCAATTATAACTTATCTCTCAATGGTGACAAGGCTTCTAGAAGGGGAAAATTGTGAAAAAATGACTTATAATCTTGAAAAATAACTTGTAATTTATGGTTATGGAGCTCTAAGTTTAATTTTCAAAACCTTAGCTACGCAAAGTGTTTTTTCAAGTTCTTAGACATTTTATAAATCTTGTAACAAGATCTACAACTTTCATGTTTTGAGTTTTTATTGAATCAAAATGGATCTAGGTGAAAAATGGTCATGAAAGTAAGGAAAAACCATGTTTTATAACACTTGAAAATTTTTCTAAGTGTTAGAAAAATTTCCATCTTTGACTTTTTGTTGACTTTTTCACATTTCTTGATTTTTTATGATCATGATGGATTATTTGAAATGATTTTATGATTTAAAAAGTTTAGATTTGAAAAAGTTGACCAAAAGTCAAAGTTTTGACTTTTTGAACAGATGAATTTTCATCAGATGATTCAGAATTTGTCTGATGAAGAAACATGGATTTTGAAATGTTTTGAATCAAGAAATTAGGTCAAGATGTTGCATTGAGGATGTTAAGATCAATCTTCAAGAAAATAGGTCATTCATTGAGCAGAAGGTCAATGATTCACTATCTTCGATCAAAACCCTAATTGGTCGATTCAAGGTAGATCATGAGAAAAAGTTAGGAATTTGAAGATCAAATTTTGATGATTGATTAAGATAGATCAATTGAGGTGAGTGGAGACTCAAACCCTAATTGATCATATCTTGAACAGATGAAATTTTGATAAAACTCTAACTTTGACTTTAGGAGCACACGCACGATCTATCATGTTCTGAAACTGTTAGTGATGCAATGATGCATATGTGAATAATATAAGGTGGTATCTTAGGTCAAAAATTGGGGTATGACACACATATTCGATTAATTGTTCCAATTATTCGTCTAGAAGACTAGCCCACTTTGCTAGTGGAACTTTGAAATTATGATTCATATTTATTTGCTTTATCATCCATGCCTGTGTGGGCCATCTTGCATTGTACATTTAGTTGAATCTACCACTCTGTTCATGCTTGGTCCATACACCAAGCCCCTAACCAATTTGATAAGTCGAGTTTTCCTTGTAATCGGAGTCGACCTTTTCTCTTCTTTCCTTTAAACTTCTTTAATTTTCAAAACCTTCTCACTTTTTTCAAAACCTTCTTGTTTTCTAAACTTTAACCACTTTCATAATAAATCTTGATCGTCAGGTGAATTTTCAAATTCCTTTTTTTGAATCAAATTCTAATCCATCTAACCATATTCTAACCTTTTCAGAAAGACTAAAAAAACATTAAACGTCATCCAAACTTTTTTGTGCCCTTGTGCACTTTTCGCTTTAAATGTTTTTCAAGATTAGACATGAGTTATTTATAATTCAGATGTCATTCTCCTATTCCCATAAGTCATGATCTAAAAGATGTTGACTTTTTCACTTTAGTAAAAAAAAAAAACACGAATTTCAAAGAGGTTCCCGTGAAGTACCATAGATGTTTAGTGTCATAATACCTTCCTTTTTCATAATCAACTCCCGTACCTTGATCTCTCTCTTTTATTTTTGGTTTTGTTAGATATTTTTCCATTTCCTTTGAAAATAATAAAGTTCGGTGGCGACTCTTACTTATGTGTTGAGATAAGTTAATCAATAGTTTATTCTCGAATTTTTTCCACGGCGAAAACCGTTTTGAACAATAATAAATATTTTTTTACGAATGTAAAAAATTTAGAGGTAAATAGTAATAGGGCCAATTTTGAAATAAAAAATACGGGTGATGTGGGGTATAAGTGGGAAGTGTCAAGTTAAACACTAATTTTTTTTGTTAAATAATGGTTCTTGTAAGAGGATTTAACTTCCACCCTCAAATTATCATTGGCACCCTTCATTTTTCCACCCCAAATTGTACTTGACACCCTTCACTTTTTTTATTTCTCAAATAGCCCATAATCAAATTTGGGGTGGCGAAGAACAAAATTTTCGATAGATTTTCAAAATTTCCAGTAACATATCAAATTTTCGATAGTACATTTAAAATTTTTGGATAAATTTAAGAAAATAATAATAATTTTTTGGACTACCGGAAATAAAAATTTATACTATCAGAATATTTCTGATAGTTCATTTTTTTTAATTTTATTTACACTATCGAATATTTCTGATAGTGTAAATAAAATTTAAAAAAAAATGAACTATCAGATTTTTTTGAAAAATCTAGTATTTTCTTGAAATTTTTGATAAAACGTAAAAAAAAAATTCAATATTTTTGTAAGGGTATAAGAGTCATAGCACCATCATTGAGGCGGTGTCAAGGATAGTTGTGGGGTAGTTGGTTAAATATTCTTCTTGTGTGGTTAAATGTCCTAACTATTGCAGTTTATATTTTTATTTGTATATGAGTGTAAACTAAATGATCTAACCCATTGGTTTTTGATATAATTGAGGGAGAAAATAATCATGTTTTATTAAAAATATAGATTTTATCTTAATCCTTACTTATATGAAGCTGCCTCAAACTCGCATGCATCATTCTTTGGGATACATTGCAAGACATAAAAAATCTTCAATGTTCTTCTATCTAGAACAAAACATTTTTTTGTCATTCCAATTTGTCTCACATAATAGTGTTGACGCTGTTGTTGTTGTTGTTGTTGTTGTTGTTGTTGTTGTTGTTGTATTTTTGCTCATTTGATTGATTGTGAGTGCGTGAAATCATTATTGCTTCAATTTAAGCAAAGATTGAAGCTCAACCTTTGAAAAGTTAAACAAATTGGAGCTTAACTTATCAGATGAACATTAATGAATTCAATAATAAGAGTAAATATTTTTTGTAAATAATGTATTTTAATATTTTGTGTAAGTAATTTCAAAGGAAAAAATAATTATTATTCACCTTAATTTTTCTCATAATCGAGGTGTTGGGTAGATATTTTACCTCAGTTTTCTTATATAACTGAGGGGTGTCACTACAAGAAATAACGTTTTCATGGCGAAGCTTTCGCAACGAATGAAACAAAACTGCTGGTACATGTGAACAGAGTGATTTGTTTTATTTTAAAAAAGTAATAATAAATCTTATTACATCGACTTTTAATAAAATCGACATAAATAAATGCTCAGAGTTTGAGGTTTGATTCACAGCTCCTGCTATTTACGGCTTTATATGGAACCAAATGTGCGCCATTATTTTTTAAAAGATGTTTGTCAAATATGTCACCTCAGTTATTTTCAAAACCAATATAAAATCTCACTAACTTTCTCTATCGGCAAACAAAAAGACGCATTTTTTATATTTTATGATGGCTATTCTACCTCAGTTTTTAATTTAAGCGAGGTAAAGTTTCTATATATGTTTGATTCCAACTCAGTGTCCATCTATTTTATTTTTCGAGCTCTAACGAAAGAACACTTCTACTCCAAGGAGCTTAGCCAACGAAAGAACACTTTTACTTCGAGGAGATTAGCCAACGAAAGAACTTGTTCTCCAAGGAGCTCCACGGTATGTTCTTGTTGTTCTCCATTACTGTTGTTCATGTTGTTCTCCGCACATTATTTTGTTGTTGTTGTTGCCGAGAAATTTTATTTATGTACTATTTTTTATTTTATTTTTGGAAATTGTGATTATGGATTGTAGTTGGATGAAAGCAAATATATTAAGTAACGAGTATGAGAATTGATTGAAACAATTTCTTGATTTTGCGGAAAAAAACCTTCCTGATAACAATGGGATTTTTTGGCGTCCTTGTATGAAATACTATAATACGAAAAAACATACAAGGGATGTTATATTCAATGATTGTGGTTGTGATGGAATTATTCAAACTCACATGAAATGGGTATGGCATGGTGGAGGGTAAAAAAAAGACCTTTGTGATAAACACTTGAAGATGATGAATGTATGACTGATAATCTAGAAGACATCATTTGTGATATTGGAGTAGATGCTTTCAAGAAAGTTAGTATGGTAGATACTTTGCAAAAAGACATGGAAGATTCAGTGTACCCAGGATGTAAAGGTTTTACAAGATTGTTAGTTGTGTTAAGACCATTTAATCTTAAGGCGAGAGGTGGGTGGACGAATAAAAGTTTCACTGAATTGCTTGAATTGTTGAAAGAAATGATTCCTGAAGGTAACACTTTTCCAAACTGTACATGTGAGGTGAGGACTATATTGTGTCCAATGGGTTTGGATTATGTCAAAATACATGTTTGTCGTAATGATTCCATCTTATATAAGAAAGAGTTTGAACTTGAACGTGTACCCAAGGTGTGGTGTGTCGCGCTAAAAACAGAAGGACAATGATGTTGATGATGACGACGGTGCAACTAGAAAGTGTGTTCCTAACAAGGTGATATGGTACATACCAATAATTCCAAGGTTCAATAGATTGTTTGCTATTGGTAGTCACACAAAGAATACTATATGACATGCAGATGAAAGATTGTGTGATGGAAAAAATTTCCATGTAGCTAATTCATTGCAATGGAAGAAAATTGATTCATTATTTACAGATTTTTCCCTTGAACCGAGGAACCTTAGGTTTGGACTTGCCACTGATGGAATGAACCCTTTTGGTAATATGAGTACTCACCATACGTCATGGAATTTTCTCTTAACCTATAATCTATTTCTATGGTTGTGCATGAAGTGTAAGTATATGATGCTATTGATGATTATTTCGGGTTCAAAACCACCAGGGAACGACATAGATGTTTATTTATCGCCATTGGTTGAAGATTTAAGTATTTTGTGAGAGGAAGGTGTTGATGTTGATGATGCATATATAGGTGATAACTTTAAGTTCCACGCCATGTTGTTTTGCATAATCAATGATTTTCATGTATACGGTAATTTGTCGGGGTACAACGTCAAGGGTCATAATGGGTGTCCTATATATGAATGTAATAGATGTCACCACCAATTACCAGAAGGAAAAAGACAGTTTATTTGGGGCATCAAATATTTCTAAGACCTAGTCATTTGTATCGTAGATTGCGCAAGGCTTTCAATGGAGAGCATGAGTTTGGTCCCGCTCCAAAACCCTTAACAGGGAAGGAAGTTTATAAAAAACAACAGCATATTAAAGTTGTCTTTGGAAAGAAACAAAAAAAAAAGCCTGTGGTGAAAAAATCATGGAAAAAGAGGTCGGTGTTCTTCAATCCTCCATATTGGTCCAGACTTGATGTAAGACATTGTCTTGATGTGATGCACGCGGAGAAAAATGTATGTGATAGTTTTATTGGAACGCTTCTCAACATTAAATGCAATACCAAATATACTAAGAAATCCCGTGAATATATGGTTATGATGTGTATACAACAAGAATTAGCCCCAAAAGAAGTAGGAAAGAGAACCTATTTGCCCTAATCATGTCATACTCTGTCTAAAAAAGAAAAAAAAGGTTTATGCAATTGTTTGCATGGTATCAAAGTTCCCCAATGGTACTCATCAAATGTGAAGAAATTTGTATCAGAGAACGATCACAAATTAATTGGCTTAAAATCTTATGATTGTCATGTCTTGATGCAACAACTTCTACCAGTGGCTATCTATGGCATCTTACCAAGAAATGTAAGGGTGACTATAACCAGATTGTGTTTATTATTCAATGATATATACAACAAAGTTATAGATCTTGGAAATTTAGAGGAATTGGAACAAGAAACTGCAATTATCTTGTGCCATTTAGAGATATTTTTCCCTTTATCACTCTTTGACATTATGGTTCACTTAGTTGTTCATATAGTAAGGGAGACTAGAATTTGCGGTCTAGTTTATTTGCGGTGGATGTATCCGGTAGAGAATTACATGAATATTTTAAAAGGGTATACAAAGAATCATCACCCTTCAGAAGCTTCGATCATAGAAAGGTACATCACAGAAGAAGCTATTGAGTTTTGTACAAACTATTTGTCAGATGCAAACTTTGTAGGAGTACCCGAGTCTCATCATGATGGATTTTATAAAGGTAGAGGTGTTCAAGGTTTAAGTGTTAAGACATTTAGTAAAGAAGTAGTTTTTCAAGCACATTTGTATATATTGAATAACCTTAGTGAAGAACCTTACTTTATTAGGGCACAAAGATCTTATAAAGGAACAATACCCGCGAATGAATGAAAAATGGTGGTTGACGGAGCATAACAGAACTTTCATAGATTGTTTTAAGGATAGTATTTCCAAATAGAGCGGTGCATCGAATATTTGCAAATAGTTGTCATGTTTTCCAAAATTTAATGTAATTACTTGGAGTGCATACGATATTAGAAAATATTTGTTCTCTACAAAATTAAAGGATGATCGTAGCACCATGTAAAATAGTGGTGTTATGGTGAGGCTGAATCCATCTAATTTTCTAATTCAAAAGATAGAAATCTAGTACTAGCATCTCGAGCATTTTTGGGATCATTGATGAGATTTTGGAGATTGACTATGTTTTTTAAAGTGTCTTTATTTAAGTGCAGGTGGATTGACAGTAAAACTGGTGTAGAAACCGATGATTTAGGATTCACAAGGATTGATATATGAAAGGAAACTTACAAGAATGAACCATTCATCATGGTAAACTAAGCAAAACAAGTTTTTATGCCACTAATCCATGTAACACTAAATGGTCAATTGTTCTTCAAGGAAAATACCTTCCTCATAGCAATGGTGAAAATCAAAAGTTTAACTACGAGGCTCCTTTTAGTAAAAAAAAACTATGAGGCCACTTGTTTAGAAACACGTGTAAGTAAATCATCTGAAGAAAATGACTTAGATTATGTGCATCTTATTCTTCGTGATCATGAAGAGGGCATATGGGAAAACTAGTAACTAAATTGTTTATTGCTTTTGTTTCGTAATCATTTGTTTTAGTTTTGATGTAAAATTATAAAGTGTTTGCCATTTTGGGTATTGCATATGGTGTAATAAATTAATATTTCTTTTTCAAATTGAGGAATGGGCGCACCATTTTGGGTTTGCATTGGTTTTGTCTTCTGTTTTCCGTGGTTCTGTATTTTGTAATTCAGGTGCAGGCGATAACAAAATTATATATATATATATATATATATATATATATATATATATATATATATATATATATATATAACCCCTCGATTTCCAAAATTACCGAAGTAATAATTTATATATATTACCTCGATTAATCAGAAAAACCGAGTGTTATTAAGGGGGCACCATCCAATTATGAAAATAATAAAAATGTCGAGATAGGAATCGAACTCACGTTCATTTAACTTAACCCAGTATTTTAATACTCAAGTTGATAAGGGATAACCTTTTAGGACGACCTTACTTACCTCGAAATTGGAACCAATAATTAACGCATTTCGTGTCCGACCTAACATGTGTTTTTTGTAGTAGTGTGTAATAAACAGATTTTACTATATATGCTCTCATTGAATAGATTTTACTTTAATACTAACTTATATGTAGTCGCCTCAAATAGAGGAAATATTTATGACCATCCATTTCAGGAGTTGCTACTACAAAAAATCTTTTTGGGTGGACTTTCCATGAAATTTATTATCTAGAAACGCTCAAGAACTTAAGAAGCAGATCTCTAGGATGGATTATAAGTGTAGAAAATAAAAGTTCTCATGGTGGAAAGAGATAACTTATTAGAAGTTGGATAAGCTATGGAGTATTTTTAGATATGCAACATAAGGGTATGCAACAAAAATTGATTTCACCAAAAAATTATTGTAAACAATGTATTTTAATATTATATGTAAACAATGTAAATGAAAAAAAGCTTATTCACCTTAGTGTTTAATTTGAGACGAAGTATATGTTAAGCATTATTTTTAGGATTGTCACCGACCTCAAACAAATTTTTATCGTCCATTTAATAATTATCAATGCTCAAGACTCTATAATTAGTGATCCACATGAAACATAAGAGACATTCATTATAAAAGCATGTTGAATATTACCATTTCTAACGTAGATGAAACATGAAAATTTTGAAACCTAAAGAAAATTGGAAAAGTTCTCTATGATGGATTGCAAGAGCAAAAAATCATCTGAGTTCAAGGTTTTTTTCTTAAATATTTATTTGAACCGAAAATCATATATTTGAATATCGATTTTAATTATTTTACCCCTTGTTCATCAGAAACAAATGCATGCAAGATCCGTAGAGAATAATATTGCACCCAACATTTTATCTTCCCTAAGATTCGATAATTCGAAGATCTAAAATCTAAATCTTCGAGAAATTTGTTTTTTATCTAGATCTCTAGGGAATTTGGTTTTTATTTTAATATTATGTGTAAACAATGTAATATTTTGGGTAAACAGTGTAACATTTTTTTATTATAAGAAAAATAAATAAGTTTACCCCTCGGTTTTCTAGATAAATTGAGATATAAGATACGCTAATTTTGAAAATAATAAAAGTGTTACTGCTGGGGTTCGAACCCAAGTGCATATAACTTTAGCCCTAGGTTTTTAAATCATTGAGGTGTTAAGTGACAACTTCTCATGACTCTCTTTGTTACCTTGCATCTTTAGTCGGGGTTAAATGTGTTTCATGTTCGAGGTTAAATGTGTTTGTAGTAGTGATGGTTAGGGCTTCCCATATACAAGTTGATAGTTATATCATTATCTATGTGGAAGATTAATATGAGGGAATGCAAGATATACCAAGGGCAAGTGAATACTATTCATTGCCCAGAGCATGGCTGCTAGTTGTCTATTTATTAAGTCATGTAGCCACTTATCAAAATGCACACCAATCGTCTAGAATACTCGCCGACTTAGGAAAATATAGGGAATTATGTGTTTTTATCTCTTATAACATAATGGGAGGTAGTCAATGCAGTAAACCAGGTTCTCCATAATCATAGGGGAGTAACAACTCCACTTCTCACTCCTTTGAGAAATATAATATCGTAACTCCTTTTTTGGGTCTTAAAATCTAGAGCCAAGAGATCCTTATACATAGTTTTTCACCATCTCTGAATGAGCTTGATCTTACCTCCCAAAAACCTAAAATCTCCCTCTAATAGTCTTACACAACTAGAGGTTGTTATGTACAATTATGACCATCGTAGGGCCCGATAAAGCTTACCTGGGCCACATTAATTATTCTTCACTACCCAATATCGTTATATTTTCCTAAATGATGACGAGAAAAAGTTCCAATATTGTCATCAACATTGTCCTGCGAGGATATCAATGGAATTTTTCCTCACAATAATGACCTCATGGTGATAACTGATCATTATGCGAATTGGGATATAAAGCGGGTGTTGATTGACCATGTGAGCTCCACTAACATCTTGCTCTAGTTCACATTTAAAGGAGTCTAACTCTGCCCACCCAACTGATCTCTTGGTTAGCTTTTCTAGCAATCAAATACAGGGGAATAATGGTGCTAAAAGGGAATGCCCGCCCCGTTAAGACATGCCCCCAAAATTGAGAAAAATGGGATGGGCATATTTGAGGGAGTCGATCTAAAACCTTAGTCTTCCCAAAAAAGTAAGAGCGTGAAGGGGGATTTACGGGTGTAACACGGTGGGAGAGCTGACTTGTTTATTTTGCGTTTTATCGCAAATGTTGTGGATAGCAAGAGTCGCCATCGACTTTTCTTTTATCCAATAAAGGAAAGGTGAAAAGAACAGAAAAGATCTTTTATCGATTCTGAGTACGGGAGGTAATTATGAAAAGGGAAGGTATTAGCGCCCTTTCCATTCGAAGTTATCTACAGGCTCTTAATTGTTTAGCTCACTTTTTTTTGAAAATTTGCTTTCTGTGTGTGTTGATTTGAAAATTATTTTTGAAAATTATTTGAAAAAGTATTTTGTTTTGACTTCGTAATGATTCTTGTATCAGTCCTCAAGAATGTATACGAAGTATTTGAAAACATTTGTTTGGAAAAATATAACTTTGTAATGATTCTCGTTGGAATGTGTACAAAGTGTTTTTGAAAGTAATTTTGAAAAATAGTGTGAGGTGTGAAAAACATTTTTGAGTGGATTGGGCAAGCAATTTAGAGTCTTATTACCTACTCAGAAGGTCGTTCTTGTTATTTTTCCTTCTCCTTTAGGATAGTGTTATCCATATCATTAGTTGGTAGGTAACCCTATCCGTTGGATATGAAGAGACAGGCGTAGGGTCATCGTATGGTCATTGAAGGCAACATTGTAAGTATACTTTAGCAAATTCGTAGGGATGATCATCACTTATTCGTAGGCAACAACCGAGGGACGAGATCATATATTCGTAGGCAACATCGAGGGTCATCGAGGGACTATGATCTTTATATCGAAGGGAGTATGATGATGTTGTTTGTAGGCAACAAGAAAGGATACCCTAAGGGGGTGCAAGTGTGATAGAGTGTGTTTGATTCAAATATTTATCTTGATTATTAGAGTGATCTAACGGTTGATTTTAGTCTTGCCATGCAAACCCTAATTAGCATACATCTAAGCAGTTATATGCAGTTTATAATAGAGTTGCGGAAAGTAAATGCGGAAAATAAACCTACGCTATTATAAGGCTTTGGGGCAGTTACATAATATGAGGTGCGGAAACTAAAAGGCGGAAAGTAAATCCCTAATTGAACTATTACATCCCATGAACAGTTATATAATAGTAAAAATATGCAAGAAATTTAAATCTAAACTATTACAACTTAGAAATAGTTACATAATCGAGAAATAGCAAAAAAGAATGAAATCGAAATAAGAGAAAACGATGTTAGAAAAAAGTTTTTTTGTTAATAAAAATATTTAGGGTTAGTAAGACCTAATTAAGAGAAAGAAAAATATTTTTTGAATTTTTGAGGTTGATTTTAATATAGAAAACAAATTAACAGTTAATTTAATGGTTAATTAACAATTAATTAAATGTAAAACAAAATAAAATATTTTTTATGCTAAAAATAAAATAAATATTTTTCAGACCTAATTCTAAAAGAAAAATATTTTTTGTGATTTTTTATGTAATTTAAAAAATTATTTTACAAGAAATTAAATTAAAAAGAAAATAGAAAATGGAATATGTTAGAAAATAAAAGAAAAGAAAAGGGAAGAAAAAGAAAGGGGTTCGCTTGGGATCGAATCCCTTCCCTTCAGGTCAAACGCGCGCCTTCTTGTCAACTGAGCTAGCTGCTATTGGTGTTAGTAAACGAAACAAAATTATTAAATAATAAAACAAAAATTTAAAATATCCAGTATTTGAAATAGCGCGCGCAGGGCCTTCTTCTTCATTTTGAATTTTCCCACAGACGTTACCCACGGCTTCCCCGTTGGTAAGCCTATACCGATGATTCTGTGTGTCACTATAACCCTGCAACTTTTCAAAATAAAAAAATATGCAACATAAATTTTTTAGGAAACCATGGATCGACTGGGTTTGATCTCCTGAACACAATGGTGCCATTGGTTTCATCCAATTTTACCTAAATTAGAAAACCCCAATTGGAGCTCGTGAACCCTAACAATGTTGTCATGGCTTTCCCGCACTTAAAACTTAATCAAACGATCCAAATAGCTTCGAAACAACATCATGAACATGAATATATAATCAAAATATGTTAAATATGCATGAAAATATGAAATCGAAATTGAAACAAGAATGTATAAACCGTGATCGTGTTTTTACGTTTCTGGATGTAAACGTTTGGAATGAATTAGAGAGGATCAAGGAACATGATGGAAAGCTTTGTTTGGCCTGAATAGATCCAAAACCCTGGAAGCTAGTTGCTTGCAAGTAACAGTTTTTTGAGCTTGGTTAGGGTTCTTGGAGGCAAGGATTCATCCTCTTGATGGTCTGAAGGTGTTGTGTACTTATAGAGGATTGAAATTAGGTCAAAAATATGGAGGAAATATCTTGCATTAATGTTGACATATTTGATTGAAAGTTTGCACCAAATATTGCCTTTTTTGGATTCAATCACATTCAATCTCTTGCCAATCTAATATTTTTGAAATTTACAGCTAGCTATTGGTTGCTTGGACCTCAAGAAGCTTGGATTTAAGCCTTGCACTTATTGATTTGATTTTTTGCATTTTATTTTAATTAAAATTGAATTAAATTGAATTAATCCAAAATAAATAAAATAAAGGAAGGCATGGCGTGAAAGTGGGCTTTAGAAGTCCTTGACAATGTTAGAAACAAGTTTGAAACAAAGAAATATAGGCCCATTTGGAAAATTTTCAAGTTTGGTCAATATTTTCTTCATGTGCTTCTTCAAAATTTCCAATTTTGCCCAAGTTGTATCTTACTCAATTTTCAACATTTTGAAGTGTTCTTGGATTTTTTAGAAATATAAAGATGTCCTCTAAACACTCCTTTTGGTTTCATCTTCATTGAAGCTTCCATATTCACGTACACTTCTTTTGAAAAAGATGACTTTTTGTTGACTTTTAGAAGGACCTATAATATCTTGATCCATAACTCTCAAATGAAGCATTTTTGGTAAAATCTTGTGAGACACAAAGTTGTAGATAATTGAATTATCTTCAAAATGAACTTTGGTGGGAAATTTTTTGATAAAGTATGTGAAAGTTATGCTTGGTCAAAGTTCTGTTGACTTTTTGTCAAGAAACCCTAATTTAGAAACTTTGACTTTTAATCAAATATTGAGTTTTCTTGATGAATAATGATCAACCCTTGATCAAATGATGAATGTGACTTCAAAATCTTTATGTTGACCAAAAATGATGAAGTTTGACTGTATGTTGACTACATTTGACTTTTTGTCCAATACAACTGATTTTCAACCATTGAGCAATTGACTGAGCAAACTTGAGTTGTGAGGCTTGAAACTTGGCAGGGTGATACCTTGAGACATATGAGGAGGTATGATGATAACTTGAGGTAATAGAAACCATCTTTGACTTGAGATAATGAAAACCCTATTTGTGGGTTGATTGCTTAGGGGAGGGTTCATCTGGTCAACCCTTGAGAAATTCTTGAGTATGGAGATGTGGATTGACTTGAGACATGGGAGGGAAAATTTTGGGGTATAACAACGAGCATTGAATATTTTAACCCTAAAAATTGATAAATTATATGTAAAAGCCCGTGTTTGCAAGTGTGTGCAAAAAATAGAGGTTAGGAGAGGACCTAAAACCATTACTTGCCCCGTGAAAAATTGTTTGTGAAATAGGCAAGTATAATGGGTCGAAAATGTTTTACCACCCCTATAGGTGAAGAGCCATATAACTCTCGATATGAAGTTTGGGTCAGAACCCAATGCAAAAAGTGTCACAGTAAAATATCTTATAGTAGACACCTCATCCTATTACAACGTCATCTTGGGGAAACCGGCCCTTGACATGCTATGGGAGATCATATCCACCTGTCATATATGTATACATTTTTTGTTACCTAGTGGATGAGTTAGGGTGGTTCGTAGGGATCAAGAGATCCCCCATGAATGTTATCATAACATTTTAAAAATAAGAAAGGAGAAGATCTTCGTAATCAATGTCCCGCATCTAGGCCCACAAGAAATAAAGGTTGAGATTTAAGGTATCGTACTGGAGCAGGAAAAGGAAATTCTTACTCCCATTGACAACTTGAAGGAAGTACAACTTGGGCCTTTGGGCTACCAAGTTACATAATTAGGCACCTCTATGTGAAGTGTTGAATTAGAAGAGTTAGTCTTTGTATTAAGAAAAAACATAGATTTGTTCGTATGGGTGCCCTATAGCATGCTCGAGATATATACCAGAATGGTCTGTCATTATCTCGCATTGATTTCATAGTGGATCCAGTCTCTTAGAGAAAGAACAAAGTAGGAAAGGATAAGAAATACGCCATTAATGAAAAGGTTTAGAAGTCTAAAAGCATTTGTTTCATCACAATTAAGTACTTGTCATAGCTTGCTAATATAGTCCTAGTTCTAAAGGAATTAACCCACTGCCGCATTTGTGTCAAATTCACTGATCCAAACATCGCATTCCCCAAAGATCCATATCCTTTACCTAATATAAATCATATGATCAATTGGTTATTATGGTATAAACCTTGAGTTTTAAGGATGCCTATTCCGGGTATAACCATATTAAGATGGATCCCACGGACGCTCCCAAAATAGTGTTCATGTCCAATAATCACAACTACTACTAACCATCATGCCTTTTGAGATAAATAATGCAAGTGCCACTTATCAAAGGCTTATGGATATATTTTCCCAAAGTGGATAGTGAAGAACCTGGAAATTTATATGGATAACATGATCGTGAAGACATCATAAGGGAAAAGTTGCAATGCATACTTGGAAGATATATTGGAATAAGTCAGGAAATATAACATGCATTTAAACCCATTCAAGTGCTCTTTGGGCATGTAGAAAGGAAAATTCATAGGATTCACATTGACCAGAAGAGGGATAAAGGAAAATAAGGATAAGTGTCAAACCATCATCAACATGAGGAATCCCTTAAGTGTTAAATAATTCAAACAATTAATTAGGCGCTTGGTTTCCCTTGCCCGTTTTCTTTCATGTCCAAGTGATAAGGTGTTACATTTCTTTGCTACATTAAAAAAAGAAAGAATTTTTTTAATAGAATATCAAGTGTGAGGAAGAATCTCTAACCTAAAGGACTTCCTAACATTAATGCCCATATTAACACACCTGGTGACAGGTTTTCCTCTCTTTCTACATATATCTCTTATTGACCAAGTGATGAGCTATTTAGTCATTCAGGAGAAAGACACAATTAAGTAACCTATATATTTGATACATAAAGTATTTAAAGGCATTGAAGCCAAATACCATAAGATCAAGAGGCTTTCATTGGGGGTCATGATAACTGCAAGGAAACTCAAACACTACTTTCAATGACACTGGTTGATGGTAAAAACAAATGACCTTATTCGGTAAGTTTTTAAGAAACCAAATCTTTCATGAAGAATGGTATCATGAGTTATTGAGCTATATGAATATGATATCCAGTATATATCTAGGGAAAGTATCAAATCACATGTGTTAGATGATTTATTGGAAGAGTTCATTTTGTTCGTTGGTGAGGAGTTTATCCCTATATGGATACTATTTGTATATGAAACCTTAAACCTTAAAGACAGTGTCACCAAAATAGTACTAGAAGAACCATATAATCTTCTAATCTAATCATATGATCTTCACCAAAATACTACTAACAATTGGGATAAGTATGATGCTCTCAATGTCCGCATGATCCTCGCCCTTGAGATGGACGCCTTAAATCTAGACACTGGAAGGACTCAAAATTTATGGAAAATCAAGTCGTCAAAGAATACCATGTAAGTAAAATAAGCAATCTAATAAGGGTTGAATTATATTTGATGGATTTTTTTGTTTTTATTCAAAGTTTCTTATCATTAAACTTTTCCAAAAAATGAGGGGTAATGTTTAACTGGAACTTGAATTTAAATGACCGAAAATTAAAAGCAATAATATAAAAGACACACAAGATTTATACTAGTTTCCCTTATCAACCAAGGATAGATCTAGTCCTTCCACTGCTTGGCAATTTTTCAATATGGTTAGATATTTGTACAAGTCTTCAATAAGAACTCTCTACAACCTCTTTAAACATACACAAACACCAAACGTTATGGTGGATTTTGATTCACTCTAATTCATAGGACCTTTTCACAAACACCAAACACTATGGTGTATTTTAAATCACCCCAATTCAAAGGACCTTTTCCACAACACCAAACACTATGGTGGGCTTTGAATCACCCCTAATTTAAAGAACCTTTTCCAATAACATATCATATATGTCTATGTTCCAATAATTATTTAAAGAGAATTCAAGAAAATACTCAGAAAATTCAACAAGTAGGAAGAAACGAGAAGAAGTTGACGCTTCGACAATTCGAGAGACGCAAAGTTATAAGAGTGAGGAAGAAAAAACTAAGAGAATAATTTTTGGTGTAATTTAGAATGAAACATGTTAACTCCTTATATAGTGAAATAAGCTAGTAATATTTCTCACATGAGCAATATGGGACTAAATGGTGTTTTCAACCACAAAAATATTTCTAACAATGTGGGACTAAGAATTTTTTTTTAAATTCAACATATTGGAACAAACAGATGTTCCAACAATCCCTCACTTGAATTTAAAGAAGTGGTTCTAGAAGTAACATCAACCTTTTCTAAGATTGTGCATAAACAAAGGTGGTTCTTGAACTCTATCTCAGACATCAAACCCGCACACAACCTTTTTTTTAAGGTGTATTCTAATAGCCCATGCTTTAATGGTCCTACACGTGTATCCCAATTTATTGAAGGCTCTAAGAATTCTGCCTTGAAATTCCATAGGAACCGGCCTCAATTCCACAATCACATAGGTTAGTCTATCAGGAATACTCATGTAGCCTAGGTACTCCCTCATACAGAGTATAGATCTCATTAAGAGTTTTTATTATCTCATCCTCTTATTACTTCAGGATTCATACTTCTCTTATTCATATTAGCATGATCACCTCATATTACTCATAACTTGTTATTATCCATTGAACCTATTTCTTGGGATCTCCGATCATTTAGGTCGAGTTACCATCTTGAGCAACTCATTTTTCTATAGGCATTAGTCTCATCTTATATGATGTAATAAACTTTCTCTCTAGGTAATCCTTTCGTCAAAATATATGCTAAAATTTCATCAGTACGTACATGATCCACTCTTAAAGCTCCTTTAGAGATAAAATCTATAACAGTAATGTGCTTTCTTCTAATTTGACGTCTTTTACCATTATAATAATGGTTCTCAATTTTTACACTAGCCGCGGTACTATCACAGTGGATCAACACAACTAGCATAAGTTTTTTCCATAAGGAAATCTCAACAAGCAAGCATCTTAACCAACTTGCTTCTTCACTAGCACTTACTAATGCTATCATTTCAGACTCCATCGCGGACTTAGCTAGGATAGTCTATTTCTTTGATTTCCAAGATACAACTCCTCTAACTATAGAATATATAGCCATTAGTTGCTTTGGAATCATCTGATAAGGTATTACAATATTCATAATTGTATCCTTCAAATACAACAGGAAATCTCTGATAATGTAAACTGATATTCATGGTCCTTTTAAGGTACCGCATGACTCGCTCAATAGCTTGTCAATGTTCATTACTCGGTTTACTAGTAAACCTGCACAAAAATCCCACGACATGCAATGTCGGGTCTAGTACAATCAATGGAATACCTAATACTTCCAATAATGCTCGCATATTCTGTTTGTCTAACACTTTCACTAGTGTTCTTAAATAGCTTCACGCTTGGATCGTATGGTATGCTCATAGGTTTATTATCAAAGTAATTATATTTCTTTAAGATCTTTTCCACATAGTGTGATTGATCCAAATAAATTCTTTGCTCGGATCTCGTGATCTTGATAACAAGAATCACACTCGCTTCTCTGAGGTCTTTTCTATCAAAGTTATTTCACAACAATGATTTCATATCATCAATAGCCTGAATATTTGATTCAAATATAAGTAGACTATCTACATATAGACATAAGATAGTGCAAAAGTGATTCTAAAATTTGTAATAATTGCGTTTATCACTTTCATTCACTTTGTACCCATTCAATATCATTAAGTTATCAAACTTTTTATACCATTGCTTTGGAGCTTATTTTATAGCCCATACAAAGACTTATCTAACTTACAGACCTTGTTTTCTTGCCCCAAGAATCTCAAACCCTTCCGATTGATCCATATAAATTTCTTCTTCTAAGTCACAGTTAAAAAAAACTATTTTAACATCCATTTGGTGTAATAATATGTTATACATAGCGGCTATTGAAATTAGTATCCTAATGGATGTAATCTAGGTGACTGAGAAAAAGTACCGAAGAAATCTATATTTTCTCTTTTCCTAAAACCTTTGGCTACAAGGCAAGGCTTGCACTTATCAATTGTTCCATCAGGTTTTAGTTTCTTTCTTTTTTCAAAAACCATTTACAGCTGATTGGTTTGCAATTAGGAGGCAAGTATACTAAGTTCCAGGTCTTGTTAGATTCTAGAGATTCTATCTCATCATTGATAACTTCTTGCCATAAATTAGCATCCAGAGATGACAAGGCTTCTTGAAGATTTATAGGATCTTATTCTACATTATAAGCCACATAATCGGACCCATAGTCTTTAGCAACTCTTACTCGTTTACTTCGTTGAAGTTCTGTTACTTCATTGTCGTTACTTTTTGTGCTTCTTATCACAGGAATGTGACTCAATTGTGTGTCCCCACTATTTCTCAATTTGAAAGGAAATTTGTCTTCATAGAATTCAACATCATTTGATTCTATGATCACTTTAGCATTTAGGTCTTAAAACCTATATGCCTAATTGTTTGTTGCATATCTAATGAATAAACATTCATAGGCTCTACTAGCGATTTTAACTCCTTTCGGATCCGAAATTCTGACATAAGCCAGACAACCCCAAGTTCTCAAATAAGACAAGTTTGGTTGTCTTTTCTTTAATATCTCATAAGGAGGGATCATAATTTTTGACTTGGGAACTCTATTCAGGACATAACAAACAATCAATAAAATTTCCCCCCAGAAATGAGGTGCAACACTAGAATTCAACATAATTGCAACAACAAGTTCAATAAGAATTCTATTCTTTGTTTCTGCTTTACCATTCATTTCAGGATAGTATGGTGAAGTCATTTCATGTACAATTACATGTATAAAATTCATTAAATAAACTAGAATCATACAACTTCTCTATCACTACAAATTCTTACTAAATTATTTTCAAATTCTTTACAAAAACTTTAAACATGTCAATTTCACTCACAAAAATATCATTCTTCGTAATGGTGTACAAATCTACCCCAATAGAATGACTAAACCCTGCCTTATTTAAAAGAAAACCAGAAACAATATTCTTTCTAAACTTAGAAACATGCATGACGTTCTTTAAAATTAAAGTCTTTTCAAAAGTGAAGTTCAGCTACATGTCTACAATTCCAGCAACATTAGTGGTCTGGCCATCTTCCAACAACACTTTCTTATCTTTAGTATTCGTGTATATTTTAAATATAACACGATCATAACAAATACATCGAGAAACACCAATGTTTATCCACCAACCTTCATATCCATTAACCATATTGATTTCAATGATCATAGCAATAAATTGCCCATTAGTCAGGTTAACCTATGCATTAGGGGCATCACCAGGGTCAAGTCTGCTTCTACATCTCTTAGCAATATGACTTGATTTTCCATAGTTAAAACAAAAGGGAAACCAACGTCATTTCTTTGAGGTGGTGGTTCTTGCTTAGTTGAAGCAATTGGGGCCATGGAAAGGTTCTCATTCTTAATTCGGTTCACAATATTACAGTTATGATTCTTTAATCATTTGCCAAATGGCTTCAGAACTACACCAAATTTCTTTTTGTTGTTTGAAACAAACAAGAATTTTTTTCTTTTGATATTGTCTCTAAGATTCCTTTTATTAGGATTAAAATATAATTTATATTTTACTATTTAATTAAAAAATTAATTATTAAATTAATTGTTTAATCTTATATCATAAATTTACTTTAATAATTTTTAATTATAAATTTAAGTTATTTTTTATTAATAATAATTCAATTTAATTATATTGTTAGAAATATATTATACATATCAAGTAAATCAAAGCAAAAAATAATCTTATCTCTTTGTATAGAAAGATATCAATAGTATTAATATGTTTTTTATTATATGTCAAATTTAATATTAATATCAATTGTATTAATAGATTTTATTATTATAAGTCAAATATAAGTTAGACTTTATTGCATATATTTTATATTTTTTTAGTACGTGAAATCGTGTATATATGTAATGAAAATCACATGAAATAAAATATAATATTCTATTTTCTTTTATATTAAGATAAATTGTATTTTAATCATAATAATTTTGGATATTGGGCGAATTCGTAAGTGCACTTACAAAATAATTTGAAATAAGATGAATTTGTAAGTGCACTTACGAATTCATAAAAAAAATAAATTCGTAAGTGCATTTACGAATTCACCCAACAAGATGAATTCGTAAATACACTTACGAAAATATTTTTGATTTTTAAAAAATGTGAGAGAAACTCACTAAATGGGTGAAAAAATTTCTTAATTTTTAAAGAATCCAAAATTATAGCCATAGAGCCCCAACTTTTATATTTATCATCAAACCAAACAACTTCTTTTGTATTTAACTTCTTTGATCTAGTTTTGAAATGATGTTTAATTTTCATGTACTGATTTGCATTAGCCGTTAAAGCTACAAATTGTTGTGTTGGATGGAATCAATTCTAGATATAGAAAACTTGGTTATTTTTTACAAAAAAGAAAAAATTCTAGAGATAAGAATTGCTTCTTTCTCAATGATCCAAACATCATCTTAGCACAAGTGAACTGAATGTATGCATCTAGGGGATGCAGACGCCCATCCAAACATAGTCTAAATAACATGATGTAATTTAGTCCCCACAAAAACAAAAGAAAAAAGAAGAAAAAAAAGAGTAAGATACTTGCCTTGCATATTAATGGATATCCTCTTTATCTGTCAAATTAAAAAATTACATATCATCAATCAGGTTGCAACTACCTTCTTGTCAGCTATCTTATCTCAAACACTTGAAGATAATCTATTCTATTGGAGTATTCAAATATGTAGTTTAGTTGATGTTTTAAAATTGAACCGGGCTATTGAATCATTAGTTTATCAGTGGAATAACTTGTAGATTGCTGATAAAATCACATAAGTAAATTGAATTAAGTCACTTAATTCGGTTAAATAAATTAACTTCTCTAATAATATTATATAGTTATTAAATGAGAATTTCTTTTGACATCTAGCGGTAGTGAATTTCATTACCGAAAATCTAAAAATATATTTCGTAGGTGTACACGCAAAAATTAATTGTTATATTTAATTATAGTATGTAATAATTAGAAATATGAAATTATATTTAGGGTCAGTAAAATGCTTGTTAAATAATCAAGTAAATTTGATAAAAATATTTTATTATATTAAAAATAGAGTAGATTTATTTCACATAATATATATGCATTTTGTAACTGTATGAGTATAGTTGATTTACTGTTGTTATATTATGCAATACAATAATTTACACCTTACTTATTTTTTATATAAATATTATAAATTTTTGTCATAATTAATATTGATATATTTTTTCACAATATTTTGAAGGTATTGTAAAGGTTTAAAGAAATTATGTAGTAATAGTTCATTTTTGCAAATAATTATCATTTTAAATAATTTTCCTTTTTGCAATGGTTTAAAAGTATAACAAATAAGAATAGAGTGAATTTTTCATCATTGACTCAATTACATAAATAAATTTTTAATTTACATATTAAAAGGTCTTACTCATATAATTAAAACACTTTTAGAATGAATAGATAAATTTATTCATCTTTCTAAAAAATATTACATCCATAACATAATATATTAAATAAAATTTATTTAATTAAAATAGATATTATTATTTTGAAACTTAGAAAGAGAAATAGGATCATATATCTAATAATTACGTATTTATTATAAAATGAAAAATTAAAAAAAGGAAAATAATAATTAGTAATAATTATCAAATAAAAATAAATATTTGTATCACAAATATTACCATTACTTGTTTTTTCTATGTCTCTTTGGTGTAAACAATATATGTCTTTTTGTTTTTGTACAATTTGTAAGTACACATACGAATTAACCTTAAATATTAAAAAATATATATGGCTTAATTCGCATATGCATCTGTGTATTCACCCTTAACACGTGACTTCACAAGTTCACATAATAATTAACCTTAAATATTAAAAAACACTTAATTATATATATATATATATATATATATATATATATATATATATATATATATATATATATATATATATATATATATATATATATATATATATATAATTCATAGTCCCAACAGATAAATTCGCAAGTGCACTTGCGAAATAAATCAAATAATTCACATTGGCGGTGCGTTCGCAAGTACACTTGCGAATTCTTGGGATATTTTGAGTTTTTTTAGCAGGGGTCTAGAAGAAGACCACGAGGTGGAGAAAAAACTCCCTTATTAAATTGGTCGAACCAAATGACTCTATTTTAAAATAAATTATTACAAAATATCATAATTTTCTAAATTTATTCTTTAAATTTAAATTATAAATATAGTGATCACACCCAACAAATTCGTATAAAATACAAATCTAAATAAATTTTAAATAAAGTTTAATTACATCATAAATTGAACAATAAAATAATAATTGTTGTGCTAAGAAATTTGATTTTAAGGAAAGAAAATGGTTTTGAATAAATTTTGAATAAAATCTAATTATATTTTAATTTTTTAATTACCAAAATAACGTTCTTTTTTTTTTAAACAAACGTTTAATTCGTTGATTTTTTAAAATCGTTGATTCTCCATTTTTACTAGTTTTGACCAGTCTTGGTCGTTCCAGTCGATTTAATAGCTTACCTGGTCCAACAATCAAATCATATTGATGACTCATTCGATTCCCAATTTGATCAGAAAATATGATCGCAAAAATAGAAAGTGTACTATTTTGTCTCTGTAGTAATAATAAGAAAATTTCTCAAATATCGATCTTGAGGACTCCGTAGAAATATTGAGTTCCAATTATGGTTCAATTCAATTAAAAAAACTATCATTTGGGTTTGATTTGTATTTGTAATAATACTGACGTACAAGAATAAACAGGAAATTAGATTGGATTTGATAATTAGGAGTAACCTGCTATGGAAGGTGTGTGATTTACTCTGTAACAATCCTGAATTAACATTGCAATAAAATATTTTACACAATCAATTATCACTTCTTAAGGGTGTTTGCTCATAAGTCCTTAGTGAGAAAACCTTTAATCATTCATCCTAAGTCCTGTGTCCATAGAAACTTACTAACGAAATTAAGAACCATGAAATCAAGAATAATCTGGTTATTATAGGGTATCACTAATCCTAGGTGATATCTATTATAGCATAGTCTCCTAAAAGCACTAACAATGGCGATCCATCCTAATTGCTAATCATATATCAATCCTTGTTTGTCCGACGGAGAAGGCACTAGAAACATTGAGAGATTAAATCAATTATGAAAATAAACATTGTTCTTGCAATTATCAAATCAAAGTCATTATAAACCTAAATCAAGGACACCCCAAGCATTAAGGGGGTTTAGCTACTCATACTGTTCAAAGAAAACAAAATATAAATTATAGACACTACAAGTATTGAGATGAGAATTAATCTTCAATCACTTCCGCCCATGAAAATTTGCCTTTCACCAAAACCCTTGGTTTCTCCAATCTTTAAAATCGTGTATCTCTTCTCGTTGCCAAAAGTCCCTTCATTCCTCTTCAAAACTCCTCTAATTAGCAAACATTCATTAAAATTGGTTGGAAATACCCAAAATGCCCCCACAACTTAACATATGGACAAAATAGATGGAAAAAAAAATCAGGAAATCATCGTCACAAGCCAACACGGGTCCTAGGGATGTCAATGGAGCGGGGCGGGGGATACATTCCCATCTCAATCCCCACCCTCGAATTTATTCCCCATCCCCGTTTCGGGTCCCCGCTACAGGGGGATTTTGTCTCTCATCTCCGTTCCCACGGATCCCCGCGATTTTTATGGATATCTATAAACATAAAGTTTTACTTATTATTTTTAATTAATTTAATAGAAAAACTCAAAAACTAACAACAATAAATTAGTAAACTAATCATCTACGATAAATATATTGTTTTAACAATGTCTAATCTTGAGATTCATGAACTTTTCAAAACTTTGTAGTTTATATATTGTCCTTATTTGGACGACGTTTGGGGATTAACCTCATTTGGGTTGAATAACCGGATGAGGGTACCCAACTTAGCGGGTTGGTTGCCTTTTACCACCTTTTCATCATTTGGTGCCAAAATTATTTATTTCCCAACCCATCATACATGCATATGAATCTAGATTATGCCCGATTGTCAAGATAAGGAGTATTTCTCAGGATTCTAGAACTATGGTAAAAATCTATACGTTAGACTCGCATCATTTTTTGGAAACCCATGGTGTTCAAACAAAACCACTTTTTGTAACATTATTCTGAACTTCCAACTGTAAAAAAATCATCTTTTATCTTTATATACTATTCCCGATCTCTTTGAAATACAAACTCTTGTGCAAAATAAAAAATCGTAAATATTCATGGAGAACTTTAAAGCATGGTTTTAAACCAACACAATAACATAAAAAACTAAACAAAAACAACCACCGAATCTTGAACTAAAAATTGACCCCAATGTTTTTGTTGAAATATGAGAGACTAAGAGACATTTGAATAAACCGTGTGTTTTGAAAAGCACTACGGAGACTTTATTATATATAGAGATATTATAACTAATTACATGATATAGTCGATGTGGGACTATTCTATATACAAATATTCTTAACACTATTTACAAATATCAACACTCCCCCTCAAGCTGGAGCATATATATCATATGCACCAAGCTTGTTACAAATATAATTAATTCGAGGACTTCTCAAAGGCTTAGTAAAAACATCAGCTAACTGATCGTTTGAATTGACAAAACTAGTGTTGATATCTCCAGATAAAATCTTCTCTCTGATGAAATGACAATCAATCTCAATGTGTTTGGTTCTCTCATGGAATACTGGATTTGAGGCAATGTGTAGAGTTGATTGTCACAAATAAGTGTCATCTGAAACGTCCCCAAATCTCAGTCGTGAAGCAACTGCTTGAGCCATATAAGCTCACAGTTGCTGCCATGGCTCGATATTCGCCCGCACTTGACCTTGCCACTACATTTTGTTTCTTACTCTTCCAGGAAATTAAGTTACCACCCAAGAACACACAATAACCTGAGGTGGATCTCCTATCAGAAGGAGAACCTGCCCAATCTGCGTCTGAGTATCCTACAACTCGAGTGTGTCCCTTGTCTTCATAGAGTAGGCCTTTTCCTGGAGCTCCTTTAATATATTTTAAGATGCGAATCACAGCTTCCCAATGCCCTTCACAAGGAGAGTTAAGAAATTGACTTACCACACTAACGGGAAATGAAATATCTGGGCGAGTAATGAGGTAATTCAGCTTTTCCAACTAATCTTCTATATTTTCCAGATCGAGAGGGCCCCCCAAATGGCATAAGTTTAGCATTGGGATCCATCAGTGTCAACCGACTTGGCATTTAAGAGTCCTGTCTCCTCCAAAATATCCATAGCATACTTCCTTTGTGAAATCACAATCCCTGCTTGATCGGGCAACCTCTATGCCCAAGAAGTAACGGCTCGCCAAGGTCTTTTGTCCGAAATGATGACAAAGATGTTATTTTACCTGTGATTCCATTATGATCATTACCGTAATGACGATGTCATCCACATACACAATCAAATAAATACACCCAACAAATGAGTGACGATAAAACACCGAGTGATCAACCTCACGCACATACCAAACTGAATAACAGAGCTAAATCTTCCAAACCAAGCCCTAGGAGATTGTTTAAGACCATACAAAGACTCAAGACGGCAAACTAGTCCGAAGACTTCCGAGCAACAAACCCGGAGGTTGCTCCATATAAACTTCCTCACTCAAATCACCATGGAGGAATGTGTTCTTGATGTCAAGTCGGGCCGATGGCGAATAGCCATGGAGAGAATAGTCGAACCGAGGCCATTTTAGCCACGGAGAGAGGTGTCACCATAATCCAAGCCAAACACCGTATAACCTTTGGCCACTAAACGTGCCTTGAGACGATCAACTTGTCCATCGTGCCCAACTTTAACCGTGAAAACCCACCGCAACCTACAATGATTTTCCAAGAGGAAGAGGAACAAGGTCCCACGTACACGCTCAAGAGCACACATCTCATCAAGCATAGCTTGTTTCCACCGTGAGATAAAGCATCACCCGCCTTAGGAATAGACACGTAAGACAAAGAGGAAATACAAGCATAATGCAAAGACGACAAACGGTGATAAGACAAGTTAACATAATGAGGAGATGGATTACGAGTGAACGATACCTTCAAGTGCAATTGGGAGATTAGTCTCGGGGACAGGGAGGACGAAGGAGTTGGATCCGAGGAGAGTCTATGGTGATTTCATCACCGATGGTAATGGAGGTGGTCGTGGTCGACACCGTAAACCCGCAGGAGCCGACGGAGGGTCAACAAAGGAAACGGAACCACGGTGGGGCAATAGTGGGAGATGAGGAAAACATGGGTGATGGGGACTCAGAAAGGCCGGAAAGTAAGGGTGACTCAAAGAATGTGACATCGCAGAGACGAAATATCGACTAAGAGACGAGGAGTAACATTTATATCCCTTTTGGGATCTTGTGTAGCCTAAGAACACACACTTATGAGAACGAGCTGAGAGTTTGCCTAGCCCAGGACTAACATTATGGACAAAGCATGTAGACCCAAAGACTCTAGGTTGTAAGGGGTGAAGAGACTGGTGAGGAAATAGGATAGAGTGAGGGATCTGATTGTTGAGGACAGATGATGGCATCCTATTTATGAGATAACAAGCCGTAAGGACAACATCACCCCAAAAACGTTGAGGAACATTATTGTGAAGTAAGAGTGTCCTAGTGGTTTCAACTAAGTGTCTATTTTACGCTCACGACCCGCTTTGTTGAGGTGTGAGCACAAGATGTTTGGTGAAGCATGCCGTTAGTAGCCATGAAAGTTTGAAATTGAGTAGATAAATATTCTCGAGCATTGTCACTGCAAAGTACTAATAGAAATACCAAACCGATTTTGATTTCATGATAAATTTTTGAAAAATAGCAAATAACTCGATCGATTTTCCATTAAAATAACCAAGTACATCGAGAATAATCATCAATGAAAGTAACAAAATACTTAGACCCTAAAGAGGAAACAAAGGCGACTAGGACCCCAAACGTCCGAATGAACTAGAAAACGGAGACTTAGAGCGACGATCGACACGACTCGGAAAAGAACTACGAACATGTTTTCCTAACCGACAAGACTCACAAGATAGCGTAGATAATGGAGAGGTTAGGCACCAACTTTGTAACTTTGCAAGACTTGATGTCCTAACCGAGCATGAACCAGAGAGGAGAGTCCACCACGTAACCAAAGATGAGATGGTTGAAGAAGATAAAGACCATTAGACTCACATCCGTGCCAATCATCCGTCTCGAACTCCGGTCCCGCAAGAAAAGGAATCTTTGGTAAATGAGATAGTACAATCAAGAGATCGAGTCAAACGACTTAGAGACAATAAGTTAAACGGAGACCCGTACATAAAGGACATTAGTAATGGAGAGTGATGGAAAAGGTGGATAGTACCAAGACTCGAGATTGAGTTTGGGAGCCATTTGCTAATGTGACAAAGGGTAATAAACCAGAGGTAGAAAATGAAGAAAAAAGAGATTTATTACCAGTAATGTGATCAGTGGCGCCTGAATCAAGGATCCATGGGCCATGGGATGTGGAGTGAGAAAGACCAACAAAAGAATTACCCGTGTGCGCAACAGAAGCAGTGGAACTAGCGGCCTGGCGCTCCTCATACCACTTGATAAAGTCGTTAAAGATAGCAGATGAGGTGGCGTAATCGGTGGAGTAGCGACTGTGGAGGTGGAGCACCGGCAACGTGGCGGTCCGAGGAGGGGGACGTCCATGTAAAGCATAACACCAATCAATAGTATGGCCAAGCTTATGATAATGATCACATTTAGGACGAGGTTTTCCTGTCCGCTGAAAGTGGCCACGATCACCACTCGGAGCACGATTACCTCCCTGAGAAACCAAAGCAGATGAATCAACTGGTGTGGGTGGCACTCCGCCTTCAGAAGGTGATTTTGCTGGGACACGCAGCAAGGTAGACCATGCAGTATCCAGAGTGGGGATTGTAGGAGATCCTAATATCTGATCGCGAATAGACGAATACTCTGGAGGTAAGCCATATAGAGCTAGAAGCATGAAGAAGGATCGGCGTTGCTCAAGCTCCTTAGCAAGGTGGCACTGGGGTAACAATTCATTGAAATCATGAAGGAGACCTTGAACACGGCCCAAGTATTCGCCATAGAACCATCCAAGCGACGAGGGAAATAATATTCTCAAATTTTGACACACTCCATATAAGCGTTGTGTCATTGGTATAAAGGATCTTAGCTCCCAAACAGATTCGCAAGTCTCATGAGAACGAAAGATCCGCTTTAAGGATGGACTAATGGTCGACTTAATGAGACCGCAGAGTTGGGCATCAATTTTCTTCCAACGAGCACTATCTGGCAGCCACCGACTCAACCTTCGTAGTAAGATGATCTTCATAGGCTTGTCCCGAGCCATAACTTGACATCTAAGCCCAAGAATCATAGTTAGTACCATCCAATTTTTCAACGGCAAGAGGAGTAGTGATATAACTTAGAAAATAGGGCCTCACCCTTGAGGGGATTGGCACCATGGGTTCCAGACGGAATAGAAGTGATCAAAAACGAGATCCGAGATGAATCAAGAATGGAATTTCAAGAAAAAATCAATCACGAAAGGGTGCGGTCATGGTCAAGTCGGAACCGGAGATGAAGCATCAAGAAAAATTACCGATAGACTGGGTCTAATGAAAGCACGGATTAGGATTGCCTCTTGTTAGGCTCTAGATACCATGTTGAAATATGAGAGACTAAGAGACATTTGAATAAACCGTGTGTTTTGAAAAGCACTACGGAGACTTTATTATATATAGAGATATTATAACTAATTACATGATATAGTCGATGTGGGACTATTCTATATACAAATATTCTTAACACTATTTACAAATATCAACAGTTTTAGAATAAGAGCGATAAGGGCTACTCACATAGATTCTCATTGAGGAGGTGGAAGCTAATGCAACACCAACTGTTACATCCTATCTTGCACCTATGAAGCCTTGTTTATTACCTACAGACGAAATAAAACAAACACACAAAGAAAATGATAAGTCATCAAAAGCATGGGTTGTCTCCCACAAAGTGCTCTGTTTAATGTCACATGTCTCAACGACTTATTCCCTTTTATTATGGGGGATACTTAATCTTCCACACCTTGTTGCTTGTCCCTTCTGCAATCAAGAACTCATATAGATCAAAAGTATGGACCTCTTTTTGCTTCAAGTCACTTACAACTTTCATCTCATCACCTTTATGTTCCTTTTTCTTTCTCTTCTTGAATAAACTTAGGAATTTTGATAGACACATGAGATGATGCCACCTAAATTATGCTTGAGACTTTTCTGGGAGTGGTTTTAAATTTTTTTCTCTTTCTAGTTTGATTATACCAACTGAAGCTTACTTATTTCCACCTACTCCTTGCTTCTTGATCTACAACGCTTTCAAAGTTATCTCCTCATCAAATAATTTTAGTGTCAGAGTTCCTTTCTCGATATCCAAATTGCATCGACTAGTACGCAAAAATGGTCGACCATGCCTTTCACAAATTTTTCACTCGAAAAATGTGAATTTTTGTTCTCACAATGATATAATATACACTTTTCGAGTGCTTCAATCAACCAATGTGAAAATGGAACTTGCAAGTGTGAGAGTTGTTAAATACTTGTGCATGACTCAGAGTCAAACATATACACGGAAAATGGTTAAAACTATCACCAGTTGATCTAACGCGAGATGCATAAAGTTGTTGAATGATCATAAATAATTTAGATGAATGTGAGACTTCATTTCCGTGTGATATTTTGGAGTAGAATTTTATCTATTTGTCGATGACAAAGAGAACCTTTAACCATTTATTATTCACAAATTAAACATATATTATATTATTCTTTCACATTATTTTCTCTATTATATTTAATGTGTATATTATATCAAAATAGATGAATTGGACAAAGGGTAAATCATTGTACCCTACAACCAATATGACCAAGGTTTTATCCTTGGTGAATGCAAAATTTTGATGAATTTGATAATGAGCATATGCCACAAGTGTATGTTAAATGGTCTTTTATTTTGACTTTGATTAACGGAAAAAACGGAAAGGACTATCTGACTTTACTTAAAGGCATAATACAAAAAATATATTTTATCTAAAATATTTATTATATTTAGTTTAATTAGTTTTTTAGTTTTTATTTTATTTTCATGTTGGGATTTTTTTTATTTTTTTTTTATTTTGGCCAAATTTATCTTTTTTTTATTCATTTTGATTATCATGATATTCAAAACACACAATATTATCAAAAATTGGCATAGGTACGGATTGAACACAAGTTCTTTTACCCTTAAGTGCAAACACCTTACTAACTAAACCAAGGGTAAGGATTTGTTGCCTTTAAGGCAGGAAAGTTACCATGTCTTTGGTTAATATTGTTAGTGCGTGAGACACTTTTAGTGAGGAGATAAAGAATGATAAATGAAATAAGAATTTGTATTATTGAATTGTACAAATAGTGATACAACTTAGGATTATTTATATACAACCCTAATTGGGCTTGGGTTTACACAACTTGGATTATATTTAAATATTAAATCAAATCAAATCAAATCTAATATAATATTTTTATCAAATCTAATTTAATATTTCAACACACCCCATAATCCAAGTTATCGAACATCCTCAAAAATAATTGATCTCAACTATTCCTAATTTATTTTTCAAATTCAGGAATCTGCCAATCTTCAATTCTTTGGTGAAGATGTCGGGCAACTGTGCTTCACTTGAGCAATGTCTAACTTTAAGTTCACCTCAATTTACCTTTTCCCTCAAGAAGTGAAACCTAGCTTCGATATGTTTACTTTTTCTATGCAGAATTGAATTCTTCGCTAGATTTATAGATGACTTATTGTCGGTTTGCAACACCAACGGTTTCTTCACTTCGACAACCATTTCTTTAATATATATATATATATATATATATATATATATATATATATATATATATATATATTAAAAATATATTAAAGTAGTAAATTAAATTTTAATAATACTGAATTTATTTATTATTTTTATATTGACATTTATTTATTTACTTTTTATGTTTGTCAAATTTGTCTTTTTATTTATTTATTTTGATTTTGAACAATTTTACAATTATAAACACATACCTAATAGTTGACATATATTTGACATATACGGAAAATATATTTTTAGTTGGTATATGTTGGCATGTATTAAAAGTATGTTAGTAATATTTCATAATAATATTTAATTTATATATATATATATATATATATATATATATATATATATATATATATATATATATATATATATATATATATATATATATATATATATATATATATGTGTGTGTGTGTTAAAGTAGTAAATTGAATTTTAATAATACTGAATTATTTATTATTTTCATATAGACACTTATTTTTTATGTTTGGCAAATTTGTCTTTTTTATTTATTTATTTTGATTTTGAACAATTTTACAATTATAAATACATACCTAATAATTGACATATATTTGATATATACTGAAAATATATTTTTAGTTGGTATATGGTAGACATGTATTATGTTAATAATATTTCATAATAATATTTAATTTAATATATTTCAAATTAATATATTTCAGCTTAATATATTTCATAAAAATATTTTATTTACTTTCAATTTAATACAATATTAATGTTAAATTTTTGTTACTGTAGCTATGAATCACAAAAAACAATTGACCTAGTGGATGGTAACTCTGTTGGCATGGTAGTCGTGATTGTTTTTAAAATATGAATTGTTATCAAATTAACATGTAACATGTGGCATTGTGATAAAAAAATAAAAAATAAAAAAGTCAATACAACAAGTCATATTACTGATTCATTCAATTGGAGAAAAATGAATTTTATATTTCTCTTACAAAATTGTTTTTAGAATCTATCTGATATATTAGGAATAAATAATTATTAACTCTTAAAATTAAAATTTAAATGAACACAAAATGATTCAATTAAAGAACCTTTATTTTCTTACAAGATCCACATAATAATAAAATAAATAAATAATAACAAAATTAATACAACAGAGTCATATCACTTATTCGGTTGAACAACTTCAACTGGAGCAAAAACGAATTTTATATTTCTCTTACAAAATTATTTTTAGAATCCATCTGATATTTATAGAAATAAATAATTATTAACCTTTAAAATTAAAATTTAAATGAACACAAAATGATTCAATTAAAGGACCTTTATTTTCTTACAAGATCCACATAATAATAAAATAAATAAATAATAACAAAATTAATACAACAGAGTCATATTACTTATTCGGTTGAACAACTTCAACCGGAGCAAAAACGAATTTTATATTTCTCTTACAAAATTATTTTTAGAATCCATCTGATATTTATAGAAATAAATAATTATTAACCATTAAAATTAAAATTAAAATGAACACAAAATGATTCAATTAAAGAACCTGTATTTTTTTTACAAGATTATTTTTGAAATTCGTCAGCATATATAAATGATTATTAATCCTTAAAATTAAAATTGAAATGAAAAGAATATTTGAGTAATTTAAATCAAAATTAAATTTGGATAAAAGTGAAACGAACATGAAATGATTCTTTGCATTTAATATTGTTCGGATAATTTAAACCAAAATTGAATTTAGATAACAGTGAAACGAAGAAAGAATATTCTTAGCATTTAATGTAGTTTGGATAAATAAAATCAAAATTGAATTTGATAAAAAGTGAAATAACATGTCATGATTCTTAGCATTTAATGTTGTTTGGACAATTAAAGTCAAATTTACTTTTGGAAAATTAGAGTTAAAATTTCCTATGAATTACGTTTACACAATTGAACTTTAACGTGTATTTTTGTAAACATAAAACTAACTTACTAATATAATTATAATTTAAAAAACCAAAATTAGCATAATAATTAAATATAAGGAAAAACACAAATTTAATTCTAATGTAGAAATTGAAATATTATTACAAAATTAATTATTTAACTATTTAGAGAGGATAAAAAAAGAGAGGGTTAAATACACTTTTCCCCCTGTAATGTTAGCGAGTTTAGGATTACCCCCTGTAAAAATATTTTTTGTAAACCCCCCCTTATGTTATGTAGATTCCTTCATAGAACCCCCTAATATCCAGGTGGCATGGAATCTAATAAGAGGTCCTACACCTGGCATATTTTTAATTTTGTTAAAGTGATTATGTGTCATTTTACACTTTTTAATTTCAAATACCCCCTTAGAAAATTAGGGTTCGAACATAGCAGGAAGACGAAGACGAAATTTCCGTGGAAGACGAAGACGAAGAAGAATGCAGGAACGAAGCAAACGAGAAAGACGACCAAGAAGACGAAGATGAAGACAACCTCGGTAATACGAAGGCGATCCAAAAAGACGAGCTCAAGTGTCCAAAGTCCGAGGTTAGTAAAAATTTGAAGTTCATCAATGTCGAGGGTAAAATTTTGAAATCAACAATCTTTGACATACGGGTATAATATATTGACAGATTCACAACACTTTAGTGTTACACTCCACCATGGGGTGAATTTTGGTGGTTTTGAAGAAGAAATTATATACGAGAGGGTACGGATACGATAGTTAATGGGATACATGTTTCAAATTGGAACATGGATAACATTGAGAAGTTGTTGAGTAGGTTAGGGTATAAGGTCGATTGTGTTAGGTATGGACAAAAGTTTTAGAAATTCAAGATGGTTTTTTCGATTAGGAAAGATGATGTCATTGATTTTGCTCTATACTTTAGTGCAATGAATGTGAAAGGAGATTTGTATGTTGAACATAGTATCGGGAACATGGACCTACGATAGGGAACCTAAATGTGTGAATGATGATGACCACCCCGATAATGAAATTGATGGGTTAGATGAGGAGAAGGTAGAGGGTTAGATGAAGATGAAAGAGCTACCGCTACTTTGATGGTTTTGAAGGAATAGATGTTACTAAGCCTATTAGGAAGATGCAAGTCTCTGTGGGCTTTATTGAAGCCCAATAACGATGGAGGAGCCCAATAACGATGGAGGAGCCCAACAAGAGTATGGATTCGTATGATGTATACTATAGTGATGAGTTGAATAGTTCGACCCGATGATTCTTGTGATGAAGAAAGGCCCAAGTATGCTAGGTTTAGGAAAGAGCATCTAAACAAAGACTTTATATTCAAGTGGGTATGGAATTCAACACACTTGATGACTTTAGGCGCTTATCCGTGAGTGGTCGCTTAATGGAGGGAAATTTCTTTTGTGAAAATGAGGAGATAGGGTAAGTGGTGTGTAAGCATAAATGTGGGTTTTAGTCTTATGCTCTAAGGTGGGCCACAAGGAGACTTTTGCTATAAAACACTTGTACATAAGCACACATATGCTAGGGTTTTGAACAACAAGTCCGCTAGCTCAAAGTGGGTGGCCAAGCATGTGGTAAAGAGGATGCAAACTTCGATACAACAGATAAGAGACATCATCCAAGATATGAGGCAAACATATTCTGGGTATTATCAAAAAGCATGGAGGCTAAGCTAATTGCCAAGAAGATAATCAAGGTGATGTCGACAATCAAGATGCTTCCATATGGAGGTATGCAAGAACTAAGAAGGGTAAACCATGGCAACACTGAAGATAAATGTAGAAAGACCTAGTCCATCCATACAACCAAGGTTTGGGTCATTTTATTTCGCTTTGATGGTCAAAGAAAGGCTTTATTCATGGATGCACTATTTGTGGGGTTGATGGATGTCACTTAAAGACCAAGTATGGTGGATGCTTACTTATTCTTCAGAGTGGGATGCTAATGATCAATACTTCCTTTGGCATTTGGTGTGGTTGAAAATGAAACAAAGGAGAGTTGGAGATGGTTTATACAACTACTAATGGAGGACATTGGTCGTGATAAGATATGTATTTATCTCTCGATCAATGTAAGGTATGTATTTAACTCTATCTTTCATAAATTATTCTATTCTCTAAATGTTGAAAAATTTCTATTTTGTAATGAGGACTTGGTCGATTTGAAGAATTGTCGATACTATTGAGCATAGATTATGTCTTAGGCACTTGTATGCTAATTTCAAGAAAAGGTTTGGTGGAGGAGCCCTTATTAGAGATTTAATGATGGGAGTCGCTAAAGCCACATACTATCGTGCATGAGTCCAAAAGATGAATGAATTGAAGAATGCGATCCCAATGCTTGGACTTGGTTGATGGTCGTTCCTACCAAAAGTGGTGTAAGCATGCCTTTTCTTTTACCCTAAATGTGATACATTGATGAATAATATCTCGTAGTCTTTAATGCTACCATTCTAGGCGCTAGGACAAACCTATACTCACAATGTGTGAGTGGATAAGAAAATATCCGATGAATAGGTTATCCACCGCAAGTAAACTAGAAAATTGGCCACATAAGGTGATGCCAATACCTAGGAGAAGGTTAGATAATGAGGTGTTCAATAGTGGCAATTGGTTGCCAACATGGTCAATTGTCGAGACTTTTCAGTTACACATAGTTACAACACACATGAATTTATTGTTGACATTGCTAAAAGGTCATGTAGTTGTAATTTTGGGAATTAGTAGGAATTCCATGTAGGTCAGTATGCCCGAGTTATAGAAAGCAAAACCGATGAATTTGTTGATGCTTGTTACACAAGAAAAAGTTTGCACTATGTTATGGATTTTCGAAGTCCAATCAATGGTCAAGATATGTGGCGAAGTTGAGATGGAACCACCTCTACCACTGCATATAAAATGGTCTGTAGACCTAAGAAGATTAGGATAAGAGAAAGTGAGAGGATGGTGCAAGGAAGAGAAGATCCGTGTTGCATATAAGTGCACCAAATGTGATAATTTTGGTCACAATGCTATGACTTGTAAGGCTACCACTCGTGATCCCAATGCACTTAAAAGAAAGGTAATTCATTGTGATATACATTTTGTCTTACATTCTACATTCTTCTTACATTCTTCATTGTGATATGCATTGTGATGACAACCATACATTGTGTCTTACATTGTAGAAAACCTAAAAAGGACATGTGCCAACCGATATGGCGCTCCAAGTGATGCACTTATCAGAACGGATGTGCTCGCCCTAATGAATCGATATGCCAACCGCAAATGATATGCCAATCGATCCGATATGCTCGCCTAACCGCAATCGATATGATGCTCCAACAAATGTGCTTCAATCGATCCACACCCTCCAACTGATATGCTGCTCCAACTATTATGAGTCAAACAGATCTAGTGGTCGCTCAATCACAAAACAATCCGAAAAGGGTTGAAAAAACCTATCATCAAAAGAAGGCAAAGTGAGAGGATCAAGTTGAGTTGGTTTAAAAGACCCATAGCGGTGAAGGAATATCTAGTGACAAACCAATTACCCTACTAGAAAATGAAGACATACCCACTTCAAAACGAGGGACCGATTATTATGCTTCGCTATGTATTTTGTAATCCTTTTGGAAAACTCTTTGTAATGCCAATCGATCTGAAGACATGTATTTTGTAATCCTTTTGTAACAAACATATGCACTTATCGTGATGATCAATTCTAATGTATCGCTTAACATTATTGGTGTGTATTGTCTATAAAACACAATGGCTAGTCTCACATTTTTTCTTGTTTTCATAAACCATGAATTTCGCAGAGCCATGGCTAGTCAGTGCACTAATCTTACAACAAAACCATGAATTCGCAGGACCTAAAGAAAAGCCAAAGTATTTAATTACATTCACCTTGAATTGCACCGAAAAGTTTAAGAGATAGACTACATTAATATATTTCAATTTATTTATATGTTTACTATGTCATATTTTCTTTAGAATTATCGACTATAAAATTGTTCGTAGTTTTCGATGATTTTGCAATTTTGCTCTTTCATTATGATATAACTTTTTCCGTCATTATTGGTAGATTGAATAAAGTTTAATCAAATAATGATGCCGCATCGATGCTTTAAGATTGATGAACAAATTACATTTCATTGATGAACACATTACAAGTTCAACATTACATTGTTTGAAAACACTAATGACATAACAATTACATGATGACTCATTAGATTAACTTAACCATAGTGCTATCAACATCCATGATGTACCAATTACAAACATTAACCATAAATTTTTCCTCTTTTCCATTGCAATCTTTTTCTTGCTTTTTCTAACTTGTTAAGCTTTCCGACTGCAATCTATCTCCTCAACAATCTCTTTAGCAAATTCAATCAAATAAGCCTTGTTGACTTCACATCATGATCCTGACGGATTGGTTTCTTTCATCGCAACTCATCGACCAAATCATCCCACAAAATAAACCGCACCCATTCGCAATTTGAGACAAACACCACCAACAATTAATTTCAAATCAAACTCAAAATAATAAAATGCTTCAAAATTGCTCACCATATAATTCTGCATTTCCAAATTTGCACCGGGTTTTCAATTGACTTGAGATCCACAACTTCATGGTTTCATTGCATCCACATCTTGGTAAGCGTTCCAACTTCACTGTGGAAGATGCCTCACGCCACCCATAACCCGATGAAGGGACACGGAAGATGAAGAGAGATGGATTTGGGGTAGGGATGGATTTCACGAAGAGAGAGGGATGGATTTGGGATAGGGATGAATTTCACGAAGAGAGAGGGATGGATTTGGAACCCTAATTTCTAGTTTATGCCATCGAGACCTAATGAAGATTCACATGTGAAAATAAAAAATTAAAAGCCACGTCGAAATAAAAACCAAGATTCCATGCCACCTGGATATTAGGGGGTTCTATGAAGGAATCTACATAACATAAGGGGGTATTGAAAAAATAACTTTACCAGGGGTAACCCTAAACTCGCTAACATTACAGGGGGTAAAGTGTATTTAACCCAAAAAAAGAATTGCATATTTACATTATTTTTTTTTATCATTTCTAGAATGCATGGATTTGGATTGGATATCTGTGTAACAAATCAAATTTGGAAAATTACACGTCATTACACCTATAGTAATCTTTAACCACCTGGATTTTGTCAGCTATCTTATCTCAAACACGTGAAGATAATCTATTTTATTCCAACAAGTTTCTCTCATCATTCATTCACATTTACAACCGTTCGTGTTCCTTTCCAAAGTAAAGTCAATGGAAAAACTAAAACCAAATTCCGCAAACAACTCCCCTCTCACACCCCTCACCTTTCTAGAAAGATCATCAACAATTTATGGCGATTCTCCTTCCATCATCTACAACACCACCGTTTTCACATGGTCTCAAACCCACCGCCGATGTCTCCAACTCGCTTCCGCCATCACCTCCCTCGGAATCCGCCGCGGAAACGTCGTTTCCGTCATCGCTCCCAACATCCCCGCCATGTACGAACTCCACTTCGCCGTCCCCTTCACCGGCGCAATCCTTAATAACATCAACACGCGCCTTGATGCGCGAATTGTCTCTTCTATTTTGATTCACTCGGAGTCTAAACTAGTCTTCGTCGATTACGCTTCACGTGATCTCATTATTCAAGCGTTGTTATTGTTCCCTTCTTCACAACAACGTCCTCTTCTCATCCTCATCAAAGACGATGATGAAGAAACAGAAGAAGCTGTTTCTGTTTCTTCATCATCGAGTGTTCGTTTCATCTCTTCTTACAATGATCTAATAAAGAAAGGTGATCCAGAATTTATCTGGGTTCATCCTGTTTCCGAGTGGGATCCGATGATTCTCAACTACACCTCTGGTACGACGTCGTCTCCGAAAGGTGTAGTTCATTCACACAGAGGAACTTTCGTCGTGACCCTCGATACTTTAATCGAATGGTCAGTTCCTAAACAACCGGTTTATCTATGGACGCTACCGATGTTCCACGCTAACGGGTGGAGCTTGCCGTGGGGGATCGCAGCCGTGGGTGGAACTAATATTTGCGTCAGAAAATTCGACGCTGAAATTGTTTTCTCTCTGATAAAAAAACATCACGTGACTCACATGTGCGGTGCTCCGGTTGTTCTCAACATGCTAACTAACGCGCCGGATAATAAACCTTTGGAGAAACCAGTTCATATTCTCACTGCCGGAGCACCGCCGCCAGCTGCGGTTCTTTTCCGGACGGAGTCGTTAGGGTTTACGGTGAGTCATGGATATGGATTAACTGAAACTGGGGGATTGGTGGTTTGTTGTACTTGGAAGCAAAAGTGGAATTTGCTTCCGGCGACGGAGAGAGCACGGTTGAAGTCACGGCAAGGAGTTAGAACTATTGGAATGACTAGAGTTGACGTGGTGAGTCCCGCCGGTGAAAGTGTGAAACGCGACGGAGCGACGCTGGGGGAGGTTGTTATGAGAGGTGGCTGTGTTATGTTAGGGTATTTGAAGGATCCTGAAGGAACTGCAAATAGTTTGAAGAATGGTTGGTTTTACACTGGTGATGTTGGTGTGATGCATGAGGATGGGTATTTGGAGATTAAAGATAGGTCGAAGGATGTTATCATTAGTGGTGGAGAGAATCTGAGTAGTGTGGAGGTTGAGTCGATTTTGTATGGACATCCGGCGGTGAATGAGGCGGCAGTGGTGGCGAGAGCGGATGAGTTTTGGGGGGAGACGCCGTGTGCTTTTGTGAGTTTGAAAGATGGGTTGAAAGGGAAGGAAATACCGACGGAGAAGGATATAGTTGAGTACTGTAGGAAGAATTTGCCGCATTATATGGTTCCGAAAACGGTGGTGTTCAAGGATGAGCTTCCGAAAACGTCTACTGGTAAGGTTCAGAAGTTTGTACTTAGACAGATTGCCAAGGATATGGGACCACTTCTGAAGAGTAGAATGTGACAGAATTTAATAATTTTGTACTACTGTCTAATGTCTTGATTAATGATAGCAATGAGAAAGAATTTCAGTGTGATAAGTAATGAAATTAATAATAATAATAATAATCATAATGTGTTGTCGAGTTTTGCATGGTTCTGGTTATTCACGGTTATTATTATTATTATTTTTTTTAGAGTTTGTCATTTTGTATATTTTGATTGGAGGGGGATTGTCGAAAATGATGCCAAATACTAGATAAAGTTAATGTTAAGGTTCTGGTTTTGTATGCATCCTCGTGGATTTTTCATTGGTAAAAAAAGTGTTATGCTAGGTTGAAAAGTGCAACAGTTTTCTTTTAACGGGGAAAAAGGTCACAATATATTAAAAGAAAAAAGCATAAGAAATGCCTTACTGATTAGGCCTAAATACAAACATGAAACAGAAAAGCCTCTAAAACAACAAAGAGCAATGCTGCTGCTCTCAACCACGCACACGGAAATCCAACTAGACGGAATACAATATTGCTGCAAACATAGAAACCCCACAACTCCTTGGACAACCACGGCTAAAGTCACAAACTTGACATGATCGACAAAATTCACAGCTTGATTAAGTTGCAGAAGCAGGTCTGCCACATACACTCCGAACCACCTCTGCTCGAAAAACCTGAGCGCCTCTAAACTGCAACACAACACTAACACAAATGGACTCTATTACCTTGAATATAGCCTGAGCCCACCATGCCACTTGACAATTTAATCTCTGATCCATAGACGATTAATTATCCATTGATTGAGAGAATAGTTGAATCCTATCCCTATCCCTTTCAGCCATTTCCGTGACACGATTTTAATTTCTTCAATCCACTACTCTACATGTATAAACCTGTCTCTGAATACTTTTTCATTAATGCCCTTTCCACATAACCCATATGCATGCAAACCATGCCCATTCCTCACAGTCCTTCGAACTGTTGACAATTTTTTAGAGCCTTATTGCGAAACGCTGCAGAAATCTTCAGCCAACCTAATACTAATGACCAGACCTGCGAAGATACATTACACTCAAATAATATGAGAAGCACATTCTATAACCACACATCTAAAAGAACAATCAGCTTGAGATTGACTTACCACTCCTTTTTTCAATAAGTTATCCTTAGATGAAACCTTATTTTGAAATAATCGTCAAACTAAGACCGCCACCTTCAAAGACACATATTTATTCTAAACTCATGTGAAATTTAATTCTTCATCACTACGTTTTACCATCATACACTATAAGAAATAGTCTAATTTGTTGAGGGATTAAACCAGGGTAAAACCCCAAACAAAAAAAATGCATTATTTGGGGGTATAGCTCCAGTAAAGCTCCATATTTAAAAAAAAATGAAAATATGAATAGTGTTATTTAGTAAGAAATAATTTGAAGAAGAAATAGAAGAATGTATATATATCACTATTTTAGAAATGAACTTTAAATTGATTTAAAATTTAATTTTTTTAAATATGAATCATGGGGAAGGTGGTAGTAATGAATAGTTAAGATTTATTCTTGTATTTCTTGTTTTCATCTTTTTTTACTAATAAATATTTTCTTAAAAATGTATATTACTTGGAATTACCCTAGCAAACTAGAAAGAGAAAAAAAATTAATTAAAAAATTAAAAAAAAACACATTGTGAAGAGCAATCCCTGACAAACAAAAATGACGTCAATATGTCAATTCAAAGGTCAGACGAATATGCATTGAAGGGTGTCCCCAAGAACACTAACAAAGTAATATTTGCGAGGGGCACACCACGTGTATGAGACAACGGTGATAGTGTGTCTACTGCACGTGCAAGGTGCATTTTCCAATATTGCAATTTGCAAGGGTAGACAGATTTCGGATAGAATTTTTGGAATTCATTGCCCGAAACAATTACCATTTTCATAAGTTTGATTCGGTTTTTGTCCGAATTAAAAAAATATCTGACTCAAATACTTTAGTTTGGTTCAAATTTCGATTTGATTCAGATTTTCCCTAACCAATAAATAAACACCCCTAATTTTGATCATTATAATTCGTGTTCTTGCTAAAAAACTATATTATTGATATTAAGGGATTCAGTGGCTCAAGTAAGGGATGCTTGGCCTCCAAGCTATGGGTGTAGCTTACCCCGCAATTGGGAGTCCTTAGGTAAAAGGTTTGGAGAGATAATGGTCATGAGATCGTTAGAGAGAATGAGGTCCTAGGCCTATTTATAATATAGGTCTTAATCCTTATTTAGTTAACCATCATCAATGGCCATAATAGCCTGTAACGTCCTTAACCGACCCATAATTGTTATAACGTTCGTAACCATTCTCTAATGGGTTCCATAACTGCGTCCAACCCGACCAGGAACTACCTGACCAACATAGCTAGGTCGCAGACATATTTCTAGCGCGCCCGGTTATAAAACTTGGTTTTGTTTCAGGGATTCTACCGTGATACTGCTCGACTAACAGCTATCAGGCATATCACTGTCTTTTCACCACTCCTAGCCCGGACGATAGATTTTATGCACGAACAATTAGACTACAAAACTAAGAAACTATATCAAAGACTATATATATATATAACATATCATATGAGAATGAATAAGTTATATGAGAATGTGAGAATGAATAACAACCATCAGATTGATAAATGAAAGGTTGAGATTAAATTGTAATCTTTACTAATTTATTTTTCCTATTAATAACAAATAATTTAGTAAAGATCACAATTTAATCTCAACCTTTCGTTTATTCTTACATTCTCATATAACTTATTCATTCTCATATGATATATATATATATATATATATATATATATATATATATATTATTTCTGCTAGAATAATTCTGTGAGTGTGTTTAGGATTCAGAGCTACAAGTCAGTTTACTTGTGCTACAAGCTATATGTCTTGCTTATCCCTCAGTCGGGAGCCTTATTTATAGAGATGCCAAAGACCTCATTAATTGCTTCATGTAACTGTCGTGTCTCTTCAACAATCATAACTGAGAAGCCTTTACTATCCGTAACCTCCGCCGTCACTAATTATCAAGAATAGTGTAACGTGCGCCGTCAAGCTTAAAGTGGCAGTTACGTCTTTAATGTGCCGACTTGGTTGTAACCTCATGAAGCCGGGGTATCAGCACGATGGGAACCCTCTTTCCTTCTGCCGACTTAGTCATCAGTCCCATGGGAGCCCCCTCTCCTTCTACCGACTTAGTCATCGGTCCCATGACCTGGACTATGCAGTCAGAGTGTAGACATACCTCAGGTAATGGATTTTATGTATGCACATAATCCCCCCGAGCATATCGCCTTTTATCCTTAAAAGACTTATGGTCACTAAGAAAAGACATAGATCCAAGCTGAGGTATTCATCGGTCGCGAGCAGGCTAACAATGCGTGTGCTTCACGCTCCAGATTCCCAACAGTCACCTACGGTTTTAAGTGTGTTGGTTCTATTGATTGACAGCAATTTTGGTAAAACATTCTGCTAAGAAATGTCCTGAAGTTTACTGAAGTAGCAGATGTCACAGCAGGTGTCCTGACATGTGTAATTGACTAAAGTGCATAATTTTTAAGAAATCAGTTTGTTATTAATTGTGTGCTTCGATTAAGGAAGCTGGTAAAACGTCTTCAACAATATCTTTGGAGTTTTAATATTCTGGTTTCATGGTGAGAAGATAGGAGGCGCTGAAGACTTGTGAGTAAAGAAACCCTAGTTGCTGTTACTCTATTTGAAGGGCTGCAATCCTTATTTTGCAGTTGGTCATTCCAGTTTAGAGAGTTTTAGTTTTTAATTTTGGTTGTTCATTGTTTTGGTTGTCAGTTGTTAATTTTGAGCCTCTCTTGTTAGTTACTTGAGAAAGACGTTTTTAAGTTGTTAGTTTTCAATCACCATAAGCTTTGAAGCAAGCGTGATTGTGCGTCTTTGAAGAGTATCTTCAGTTTTTAGTATCACAGGTTGTGGTACTGAGGGGAGTGAGTGAATGATTCTCATATCTAAGTGTGGTATCTTAGGTAGAAAGGTTACTGGGTAGTTTGATTAAGTGAGGAGGTGTAAACAAAGAAGGTTTAACTCCGAATTAATACTACTAATAGTAAACTTCATCCATGGCTTAGAAGCCTCCAGGCGTAGGTTAGTTATGCACTATCATAGTCTGTTCTGTTTAATTGTATTATAAGTAGATATAAGTGTCGTAACATTGCCCTCAACATCTCATATCTGATACCAGAATTTCAATTTGGTATCAGAGCAGGCATCCTGCTCTGTCTTTGGGTGAGATCTAGGGAAGATACTTTCTAGTAGTATGGAAAAAGAGGCAATATATTTGAATAGACCACCCATCCTAGATGGCTCTAACTATGATCTATGGAAGCCTCGTATGGTAGCTTATATAAAGTCCTTGGACAATAAGGCTTGGAAGGCTATTTTGAAGGGATGGACACATCCTGTGATTATTGGAGTTGATAATGCCTGGTCGAAAGCCATGTCTCCAGCGTCGAGAATATCCAACCATGATTTCTCCAAAGCTTCATTCAATTCGGAGCAAGATTTTTTTGAGGACTCCAGGATGGTGTTCACAGTGATTTCTGGTGAAACAACCGCTAGTCTTCCAAACTATCAAATAAGCGTTGTGATTGTTATTCAATTCCTCTGGTAACTTGCAGGATCGACTAGATTGATCCTATGGGGTATTGGTTGTTTGGATAGAATTAATAACAAAATAAGGATTCAAGTTTAAGGCTTATATTTAGAGTGTTTTATATAAGTTCAATGTATTTCGATCACGGCAGTCAGTAACTTAATGCCATGATTAAATAAAGAAACATAATATTGACTTGAATGAGTAAATAAACAAAGATTCAATTTACAGAAGAAATATAAGTGTAGAAATGCTTAAATGACTTTTAAATGTAAAAGACTTTTCAAAGTAAAGGCATGAAATGTAAAAGACAAGAATGTAAAAACAAGTATGTAAAAGCTTTCTGGAAAATAAGAGCGTTAATGTAAAAGTTTCAGAAAAGTAAAGGATTTTGAAATGGAAGAAAACGTTTGAATGCAAAGAAAGTTAAATGACTTTGAATGTAAAGAATTTAAAAACATTGATGCAGGATAAAGATAAACTGAAAAGATAAAGATGCATTATTGAATAATAAAAGTTTTGGTGCAATCATACGTACATCATTCGAGCATTCGCTTTCCTAGCCATGTGGTATTTTGAATGTTTATCAATTTTGTACAATAGATATGACACACGAAATTCTAACACTAAGACTCTATTTATACTATTTCGACCATAACGGTCCCGACTTGTAAGATCTTGCCACGCTCGTAACATGCAGACATCAGACCTCTCTTGCTTCCACGCCTTCCAAACGCCTCCAAGACATACATTCTAACTTCCGCTATCCTGGCTTTTGAATTTCAAATGCCTTGACCACTTCGACTTGAACTTACTTCGACATACAACCCTACTACCATTTCAAGTCTTTACATATATCATCATAATTTCCATTCAAGCTCCAAGTTTCAAAGAGTCCATTCGAAGAGCCAATTTTTTCATCCCGAACTATGACATTCACTTTATTCCAACGAACAATGATATCATTTCGTTTGAGCTCAATGATTCCATTCGAATCATAGATATCAAAATCTTCACTAACAAAATGCCCCTTTAAAATATGTATTTCAATCCTTTCGAGAAATACTTATTTTAAACACATCCACAAGATTTTGATGTGACCGAGTAATCATGACATCAGATATGATTTCCACTACGCTACCACGACGGCTTCGGGTTTCCGAACCGCTCAAAACAATATACCAGATGCGGTTATTAAAGATAATGATTACCTTTAATCATGCTTATTACCAATGCTCATTTTACGCCACTCACTCCGTGTCCAACCCACGCCCTCCACGATCTTAGTTTTAGTTGATGAGTGCTTCACCTTCCTTACTATAAAACTAAACAACTTTAGTCTTTTAATCTTTTCCACACTCAACTATTTTTCTTCTTCTCGCCTAAACCCTAAGTTCTTAACAACTTCCAACAATGTCTTCAACAACATCCCGATGAAGAAGATTTCCAAGAAGAAAACGAACGAACTGAACGATCTCGAAAGCAAAGTTGGTATTCACCAAGGTCAATCCGTGCTTATTCCCAAGGAATCTCCAAAGAGCAAGAACTCCTATTCTTCTCGTGTATTAATCCCAACCAATGCTTCGAAAGAGGTTTGCCCTAACGGGCCCTCTTACGCTTTTGAAATCTCGAAAGACACCGTGACTATCTTCCCCGCTGCATGATTTTAAACCTTTGTTCAACACGATGGAAACCCCTAGTCTAGAACCTAGAATGTGAATGAACCTCTACTTCAAAAACGAGAAACCCATGTAGTTCCCCAAAAGATCCTTTTATTTTGGACTATGTTAAAAGTAATTTTAAACCGCTTGATCTTGCCCTACTATCGATATAGCTTACCAAAACTGGTTTGCTAAGGTGGAGACTAAGAAATCCCATCAAGGGGAGGAGCTAGATCTACAATCTAATTGTCGAAACCAAGCCACCTCCACACCCTCCGTTATTTGGCCCTTGTACTTTGGGACAAGATTTATAATACCTTTCACCTTCCTTGAGGAATGATCACACCTACATTCTTCGATATAACCGCTATCACAGCTTATCACCGATAGAAAACATATATCCCTAATTCTCAAGACCATTCAAGCATTATGACTTCGACGCCAAGTGGCTAGCTTCTCCAAGTTTATCACCATTATCACACCAAGGTGATAGTGTATCGACGTAGAGCATATTGCTTTCCTCACCCTTTGATTATCAAAATATGTATTTTGCAAGAGGTCACTACAAGTAAGAGTTTATTCCTCTAGCAAGGGATTTACACGAAAACATGAGAATTTGCTCGAGCGAGCTATTACCGGTCGATCTATATGAAAGTTTGAGATCACCGCTTCGAGCCCAAATCTCACACTCCTAAGAATATCTTGCTACCGGTCCCTTCCGTTGCTCTAGTTATGGCTAAATGCCATGTTCGAATCTTCACTCCAATCACCGATACCATTGTTGAGCAAGATCCGTAAATAGCGGATCGAAATGTGAAGGCACAAGGCTAAGGAGACCGACTCCAAGTGATGATAAGGCCGATTTCCGTGTTCTATTCTCGAATATATTATGCTCTTCTCCAAAACATAAGTTCAAGAGACTATGGCACCTTTCGCCGAGGACCCATGGACCGTCATGGTTCACCATGTCCCTTTGAGGTCGCTAAGAGTAAAGAGATCCAAGACCTCGAAAGCCTTCTTGCTCCCGAGACTAATCTCCTCAAGAATCACTCCGACCAAGAACCAAATCCTTCATTTTTATCAACCCAACTTCGCTTCGAGACAATTTGGTTTATGTCAACTAATTCCTCGAACCCCTTTTTCAAACCTGAGCGCTATTACCTCATCGAACCTTCAAGGCCGTAGGTTGCCACAGCAGAACAATATCAAGAATTTGCCACCAATTAATTTTCAACCAACTCATTTTTCATCAAAGGGTTTTCCGATCGGTGGACTAAATTCTACCGCACTTATATGTTCGATACTCTCACCATCCAAAAGAAACCGATCGCTGTATTCGATGTGCGTGTACATAAAAAGAAAGGTATGTTCACTCATGCTCAAGAGATTAAAGCTTTAATTTCAAACAACTTATGATCCCACACTGAGTCCACAAGATATCGAGCCCCAAACCTTGAAGGAAAAATTTAAAGAAAAGTCTCTAAGTTCTCTTCAGTTGTCACGAGGATAGGTATAGTTGGCACCAATGCATCCACCTAAGTTTCCCAAACTACCTACCTCGAACCTGGCTCGCTTGGTTTCCCCACTGTGGTTAACTCAAAGAGATGTTCAAGTATCGATCTCAAAAGAAACTAAAGCCATCCGAGATCGTGATACGGGCTCGACATCGCTCCATAATTTCCTGTGGCATCTTCGCCATGACCTTTCGCCATGTCGATTCTTTCGAATGAAGGCGCAGTGTAATGCTCGGAAATCCTCAAATAATTCTTACTTTCTTTATTTTAACATTTACCTTAATTGTTTCGATTTTCAGCCATTAGAATCAAGACCGTTGCATCGAAGACCAAGGAGGGAAGCAACTCTCAACAAACCATCGAAACCAATGATGATGTGCCCAAAACAACTCCAACAATTACTCCTGCAACTATAACAACAACAACAAACACCATTGCTCCAACTCCAACCATTTCTCCAACTCCAACAACTGCTCCGACTCCAGCAATTGCTCCGACCCCATAAGTAAACAGTTTATTCTGGTATTTCGAATGGTCTAACTTATGTTTGTACCATTTCAGACTAGTAAACTCCCACCAACTACTCCCAAAAAGCGAAAGCCTAGTACCAGTGGGAAGACTCTCAAGACTGGGGAAAGTTCACCAACGACTTCGAAGAAGAAGCAAAAGAAAGATATTTCAAAGGATACTAACGTCTCTGGACTTGATTCCAGGGATGTTGCTCCCTTCCAAAAATCCAAAAATCCACCTTCGACCTCCAACGTAATGTTGGAACATATAGACAGAATATATCTTCGCATAATCCATGTGAATTCACTTAATTTTCAAAAATGATTATTCGACCTTAGTTGTAAGTTTGTAATCTTTCTTATTTGTGTAGGATGATTCAACCCAGCCCGACTATTTCGACTCCTCCCCACAAACATTGCCCGATCCATTCTTCTCCTCATGGAGATTCAAGTAACTGGTGCAAAACAAAGGCTTCTCAATACGGCGGTTCCAACTGGGGCTTCGAATGCCGGGACAAGGCACTCGCCTCTTAAGGAAACAAATGAACCAACACTGTAGAGGTGCCAAACTTCTCAACAAAAATCCTCTAAATCCCCAAGAGAGTAAAAAGGCAACCTGTCAAGAGGAAAGCCAATGCCTCAAGAGAGCGAAGATTCTAGCGAGGAAGGATCCGAGGACGAAAGAGGAGAAGATGCTCAAGACTCGGTGAAGGAACGGAGTCCGATAATCACAAGAATGAAAACGATGACATCAAGTCGTGGACCTAGTTGGTGATGAAGAAGATGATGAGGAAGAAAATAATGGTGATGGTGCTCCTACCAATGAGCCAATGGAAGTCGAAATGGATGTGACTTTCATATGGAACTTCCTAAGTCCTCTCAACCAAACAAGTTAAGTTAGCCCTTTTAAACGAATCGACCCTATGGGTACATGAAGGCTAAACCGCTCGTAGAGATACTCTCTTCCCAAGGTTGGTGCCGGTTCAACATCGCTTCAACGCTTTCCGATGATAGGTATTTTTCACAATATTAGGAAAACAATCCTAGACGAGATTTATTTGAAGTACTCAAGAAAGACAACCCGCTTTATCATGAAGGGACTTCTCAACCAAGTCGACATCACCAATCTCTCGAAGTTAGCACCATTCTTTCGAACTTCAATCTTTAATAGACAATGGATCGGTGTTTCCTCCAAGATGAATCTGCTACCAATAAGGTTCAAGAGAAGCGAGTAACGACGCGCTATGATAGCATGCTCAAGCTTTCTAAAGAAGCTTAAGAGCACGCCACGCATATCCAAAGAAGCTAAAGTCGATTATAACCTTCGAGCTCAATCCATCATTCTCGGGAGAAAGATTCTAAAACTTCAAAGTAAAATTAAGGAGGCCCAACAACAATGGATATGAAACCAACACTTTGGCAATCGATTCAAGAGCCTTAATAAAGACTTTTGAGCAATGGGTGAAGTTATCCTAGCGAGCCAAGCTTTCACTCAACAAAGGCAGTCTTATCGAGATCTTGATCGATTAAGGAACAATACCCATTTCAAAATTTGTTTGTTTAATGAATCTTGTATTTCAATGTTTTTCAGAAGCCTTAAACAACGCCATTTTGGCAAGTTAAATCACCATTTTGGCATTTATATTATGATTACGTTGTTAATATTCGATCTCTCAGTGCGTGGCTTATATTTTTTAAATATTTCATTTACCTTTAGGATTCTTATCATCCGCCACTCTCGAGTTCATACGCATTATTTGAAAAGTTTTCATTATTCAAAAGGTCCTTCCCAATGAGGTGACCATTTACCTAACGCTTTATTCTTCTTGTCCATGGGAAGTATAACTTTCCAAACTAAGTCATTAGTAATCGAATATTTTACCTTTCACCCTTTTGTTATGCCTGCTACTTTCTTTTTGCCTCATCAGATTTTCAATGCATGCAACCTAACTTCATCCAATTCAACTAACTCATTCATCATCATTTCAATATAAAGAAGATGGGATTTCATTTTGTCTTTAAATTAACCGATCAGATGAATTTCACCGTAAGACCGCATCATGACCAAATGTTAGCTTGGAAAGTGGTGTAGTAGCTCTTTAGAGATGTTCTAGTCCCATAGTATTTGGTCTAAAGTCTTATGCCAATTTCTTGGTTTTTTACCAACATGTTTCTTTATCAAACCTATTATTACTTTATGGGTCGCTCGACGACCATTTGTTGAGCATAGTATGGTGTCGATGTTAGCAATTTAAACCCCATTTCTGGGCAAACTTTGCATCTTTCTACCAAGAACATGTAACTTTGGTCTGTGGTTATGCTTCTCGCAATCCGAACCTATAGATAATTTGTTTCGATGAATTCAATAATAGCCTCTTAATCTACTACTACTAATGGTATTGCCGATCCACTTGGTAAAGTAGTCTATTCCCACCAAGATGTATTTCCACCTTTAGATGAAGCAGATTGATTTCTCCTATTAAATCTAATGCCCATCCTCTAAAGGGCCATGGTTTAATGATCGAATGCAACTCACTTGCGAGCATGTTGAATCTCGCATGTTTCTCGCATTCTTCACACCCTTTAGCAAAATCTATACATCTTTGAGCATACCCGCCAAGACATCCCATATCGAAATAGCAACCATTTCATTTTATGGCCCGGCTTGATGTGCCCCACATGCCCCATTGTGGACTTCCGATAATGCTAGATATGCCTCACTTTCTCCCAAGCAAGTAATACGCCTCGGTCTTTTGAACAATTCATTTCCCATGAGGACATATGATAATGCTCTATTTTATTTTCCGTCCACATTTAATGTTGGATTTTTAAGTATGCTATTAATGGATTTCGCAATTTGTATCTCGATAAGGTATTTATGGCTAATACTTTGAATCCATCTTTATCACCACATCCCAATTTAATATTTTCAAATCGATGGTATGAGTCTCGTAGCCATAACCCTACCTCTAATTTCACCAAATCCTCCAAGTTTTTGGGTAAACTTTATACCAAGCCAATTGTATAAGTCATTTGCTTGATTTTTATTCGGTATATGTTGATATCCATGTATTCGAATTTCTGAGTAGCCTATTAACTATGACAAAGTATGTCATCGATTTTCCTTTATGCATTTATATTCCTTTGTTATCCGCTTGACCACTAACTCGAATCACCTTGATTTTAACTTAGTTTTCTAATTCCAACAAAGCTTCAAGTCCAACAATGAATTTCAGATTCGCAAATGTTGTTCGAGCAACGAGACCATCTAACTTATACTTGAATTTTGTTGGAATTCCTTCAGAGAAATTATGAGAACTCCAACACCACCGCTCTCCTCCGTGGGTCGAGCCATCAAAGTATAGCTTCCAAGGTTGCATTTGACGTAACCCATGACAGTTTTTCACCAATGAATGGTCCACAATGAAATCGAATTACTGACCTTTCATGTTTTAAAGGTATGAAAGTCAAAGAATATTCGTCAAGGCTAAAGCCCATTTACCAACTCTCAGGCATTATTGGTTTTGAAAGCATGTGTTTGATAACATCGAAATGAGATGAAACATAAACATCAATGTTTTATATAATACTTAAGTTTCATACAAGAAAAGTATACAAAGACACAATTTTTCTATATTACTATATCTAGTTTCTGCATCATTCAACACCCTACTTAAATAATATATGGCTTTTCGATGCCATTACTATCTTCTTGTACTAACATACTACCTATAGTAAATTCGTATGATATGTACAACCTCGGGATTTCCCCAAGGTGGAGACAAGATAAGAGGTCGAGAGAGATATCTTTTAATCTTGTCGAAGGCTCTTGATGTGCTTGCTCCACCAAGGCTTGGCCTTGCTTTAAACGAAGTAGAGAGAAAGCTTGAGTTTTCCCACTTAGATTCGAAATGAATCTTCCGAGAAAATTAATCTTCCCCGCCAGATTGCAACCCCTTTAGACGTGGGCTTTAGTCTCCATAATGGCTTTGGTCTTATTCTGTTGATTTCGATTCTTTAGAACCACAAAGCCTGTAAATATCCATCCCGCACAAAAATGCACATTCGAGGGGCTCTTCGACCGCACTGCTATCCATTACATAGAGCAAACCGGTTCAGGTTTCATCAAGTCTATGGTATCCTCTTCCTCATGCTCTTCGACGGTCTTCGCCAAACCGTATGGTAGTACAGATACCACATTGCGCTTTAAATTGAGTGATGACCCTCCGATTCGGGTTATCTGTCAAAGATATCCTCGCCTTCTTCTCGACTTGGATGTACTTCGATTCATCCGTCAGGTTTTGAGAAAAGTCTCCACTAACCGGAGATTTATCTTCGTGTCGATTGCTTGTTGTAATTGCCTGTTGGCATCACACTTTATCACGGGTCGGCTCGGCCTTATCTCGCCAAGGCTTCTTCACCTTTCTCGAATTGCAATGCCTTCGCCATCGTGATCTTTTATAATGGGTTTTTTCCTTTGAATTTCTAGTCTCATTTCTTCCTCTTCGCAAAGGTTAAACTTCCTCCTATACACCATGGTACGACGTGTATCATTGCCTTCCATTTATCCTTCCCTTACTGGGTCTCGATGCAACCACTGTCTGCTGGTACTCAGGATCTTCGAACGCGACCTTCGAGCACCTCTCGGTAGTGGACTATCGCTCATTGCATTACCCTCCGTGTCGACTCATCCGCCAACCTCCTGTGATTCCAAAGACGTAAGGGGATAGCTTCCAAATTTATGTTCCGGTCATATGTCACGAGCACCTGGGCAATCACACTGGGTCCCTTTGTGACAACGAACTAGAAATTCCAACAAACTCTCCCCACCCTAGGATAAGATCTAAATAATTTTCATTTTCGCGCCAATTTACTCCCGCTCGAGCCCTTTGGTTTTCTCGAACTCGCAACAATCCTCCGGTTGCATACGATGTCGTGATTCGACAAAGCATCATTTCAAAGATTTCAGTGGCACAACACGAGATATTCTTTCGAGGGTGGTCTCAACATAGCCATCCTCCATTTTGTATTTTTCCTTTCAAGGTATCTTCCATTTCCCGATCTCGCAATGTGGTCTCTCCAGATCCACCATATTGACATCCACATCTTCACCTTTTCAACATCATCTCCCATCCCGATGGTGGTTGACGCCTTCGATCCGAATCTTTGAACTCTCCGCAAGTAGTATTTTACCGATAATCAAATTTTCCACCGGGTTCCCTAAGGTATCCTGCACTTTCCCGAAGAATGCTACCATCTCATCCTCCCTTGTATCATCTCCCCATCCCGTGGGCTCGACGCCTTCGATGGGATTTTCGAACTCTCCTGGAGCGTAATATTTCACCGATAATCGAACTTCCCACCGGGTTCACCCAAGGTATCCCAGATCTCTTCTGTGGGAGGTTGCTTTGTAACTGACTCTTTCTAGTTTAAGCCCTGCCTTCAAAGAGTCAGACCAACCTCGCCCTGCCTCCCGGCCCCTCAAGAGTATAGATTCCTTCGAAACTGGCTGATTACCGGTTCGATCGAAGTCTCCGTTGTTTTGGATATCTCCAAAGGACTCCATTGTTAACTTCGACCAACATCCAACTTTCACTCGCTTTCCTCTTTCAATGTAGTGGCCCTTGGTCTCGCTTCCACCATATTGATTTCTCCAATGCTCAAGGCTCGGAGTAGTTGGTGTCTCGCAATATCCGTAGGGTCTTCATCCACTTTTATTTTTGGTTTGTCGCCAAACTTTAATCTGCCTTCCTTAATCTGGCTTTTGAATCAAACCTCGAAAAGAAAACATCGGAGGTTTTCAGGGCTCAGAAAAACTATGATATTTACAAAACCCTCTTTTCTTTCTTTGATCTAAAGGAGGTATTTTGACATTTGATGGCACGATCAATCGCCATCTTTGACAAGTGATCGAAATCTCATCACACTTTGTCACATCGGGTATATACCTTTCTGGGAATTTGTCACTTTTCTCGCTTTCAACACTTTCCCTTTGGGAACCACAGTTTACTGTGAGTAAGGTGGAGCCTTTTTAATTAAATGGAGATCCACTGACCTCTCGAATCTGGATAGTCTTCGACTCCCCGCTTCGACATAGGAAATTCTTTCTTATTACTTTTGAAAGCCCGGCCTTCTCGCCTTTTACCGACATGTTGAACCCTATCTCGCTAATCGAGCCATATCCCTCAAGTATTGGTGTCTAATTTCTTTCGAATAGAATAGTAGTGCCACCAAAGCCATTTCGACTAACTCATGTTCGTGAACCATCAGGAAACATCTAGATTTCAAGAGTCTAAACCTATTTAAGTATTCATCTACGGGTTCAAGAACTTCCTCTTAACACTCTTGCTAGTTCCTTTAGACTTATCTCTGGATTGTCCCATATAGAATTGTTCATGGAATAACCCTCCAAGAGGTCCGTGTGTCTATCGATCCAGAGGCAAAGGTAAACCATGTGAAAGCTTTTAGTGAGGGAACTAGGGAAATATTTAATTCTAAGGTTCTCACTATTTGCTATGTCTCCGCCTACGATATCCGCTATATGTTCGACCGCTGACTCATTAGTATCTCCAAGAACTTTGTAAACTTAGGGATCTGTATCCCTTGGTAAATCAAGATGCATTACATAATCACATAGGAGGCATAATTTGGCCTTCTAATCCTCAGACACGCCGTTGGGCCATAATCCTCTCTATCATGGTGGTTAGGTTATTTTCGCCAAGATATTGTCATTTTGAACTATATGGACGATCGTGATCAAGATCTTGGTTTCGACCCACCATGACAACTCCTCTAGGTTGTTCTTCTCGAAACAAAGGCTTCTAATCTTCGACCTTGCCCTCGGTTCCATCATTCCCTTCAGTGGTTCCTCTCGAATCACCGGGGCACCTAATCTTCACCCTTGCTAGTGGTTCTATTAACCTTGTGGTTCTTCTCAACGGGCATCTACCCTTCAGGCCCTCTTCCCCAAATTAACCCCTCTCTAATCGCCTATAAGGTGGGTCATCAAGAACTTGTTCGATGATAGGTATGTCCGCCGAACCAATGCCTGTTCTCGCTTACGCCTCCCATGAGCGAAATCATGCTATTCGACCATATTATCCGTGTTTTCTCCGCTTGTCATGCTATATTCTCACTATTGGGCAAAGATTTTGCATAGGCGCTAACACTCCTATCATATTATGGTTACTATCATCCATTAACCGCCTAAAAGCTACCTCGACTCGTGGTTAGATAGCAATGCACTATAACCCATCAATTCCTGTTATTCATGAATTGGTTGCCCCCAACCGCACCTAATCAGGTGACGGTTCAAGTCAAGTTTGTAAACCCGCCATAAAAGATGTTGGCATCCCATAAGTGGGATTTCGGTCATTACTATCGAAACTGGTGGTCTAGTCGGTGGGTAAATGAATGAGTCAGACTTACTTCGGGACAGATCCCAATATAACCAAGGGTCCTCGTATTTCCTGTGGTCGAATTGTTTATGACATGCCACTTGTTCCGCTCGTGGGCTATTATCGTCGAAGACAACCGACTGCGGCATTCGCGATCACCGACGCTCCCACGAAATGTATTTACTAGTGCCTGGTGGAGCTTTTGTTCCCTCATGATTGCTAGATTAGACATCCTATTATTTCGCTTTCCTGGGTAATGGTCAAGTTACTATTAGTTATTCTACCACCCTAAGGTTCATATACCAATGAACTTTGTTTACTCGTAACGACCTTTATAATAGTTATGTCTTATAATCCTTATTTTATTTTAATTTGTAACGACCAATGGGTCCCACCAGTGTGCCAATTTGTTCACAAAGGATTTCGGTGAAACAACCGCTAGTCTTCCAAACTATCAAATAAGCGCCAGATTGTTATTCAATTCTCCTGTAACTCGCAGATCGACTAGATTGATCCTATGGGTATTGGTTGTTGGATGAATTAATAACAAATAAGGATTCAAGTTTAAGGATTATATTTAGAGTGTTTTATATAAGTCCAATGTATTTCGATCACGACATTCAAGAACTTAATGCCATGATTAAACAAAGAAACATAATATCGACTTGAATGAGTAAATAAACAAAGATTCAATTTTATAAGAAATATAAGTGCAAAATGCTTAAATGACTTTAAATGTAAAAGACTTTTCAAAGTAAAGGCATGAAATGTAAAAGACAAGAATGTAAAACAAGTATGTAAAAGCTCGAAAATAAGAGCGTTAATGTAAAAGTTTCGTAAAGTAAAGGATTTCAAATGGAAGAAAACAATGCAAAGAAAGTTAAATGACTTTGAATGTAAAGAATTTAAAAACATCATGATGGTGATAAAGATAAACTGAAAAGATAAAGATGCATTATTTAATAATAAAAGTTTTGGTGCAATCATATGACATCATTCGAGCATTCGCTTCCTAACATGTGGTATGTTTATCAATTTTTGCAATATACACACTAAATCCTAACACTAAGACTCCTATTTATACTATTTCACCATAACGGTCTCGATTTGTAAGATCTTGCCACGCTGTAACATGCAGACACCAGGTCTCTTGCTTTCCACGCTGCCTTCGAACTGCCTCCAAAGACATACATTCTAACTTCCAGCTATCCCACCTGCTTTGAATTTCAAATGCCTGACCACTTCGACTTCAACTTACTTCTCGTATACAACCTTACTACCATTTCAAGCTTGCTACATATATCATCATAATTTCCATTCAAGCTCCAAGTTTCAAAGCAGTCCATTCAAGAGCCAATTCTTTTCATCCCTAACTATGACATTCACTTTATTCCAACGAACAGATATCATTTCGCTTTCGAGCTCAATGATTCCATTCCGAATCATAGATATCAAAATCTTACCAATGTGACATCAAGCTCACGGGTGAAGTTTTTACAGGTAGAGTTCCTTCTCTAAAGATTTTGCTTTTCAAGATTTTCACGAGCTTGTATCACTACGCGCTTTGGTCTTCAAGTGAAAGTTCACTTCATCGAGAGACTTATCATTGTCTGATAGCCTCGGATCTCTTTTTCTAGCTCGGATTGTCTCGTCCGCAACGCTCCTGCACTCAAATAAGCCCCGAGTCAGATAACACACCTCATCAAATATGAGCCGAGATATTGGTAATCTTCGAGACCAAGTCTTTTATCTTGTTCACGCCCTTCGTGGTATCGAGATGGTCATAAAGAAATTTAGTGCCATCAAAGCCTACAGACCAAAATTTGTTTTCACCGAGGGACGAGTCAATTATCAACAGCCTTCTCTCATCAAGGTGGAAACTTCCCAATGATTTGATCAATTTACCCATTATAGTTTTATGTTTTTGGGAGGAACTTCATCTGTCAGCCACCTCCACATCTAAAGGACGCGTGAATTTGGTGATTTGAGATCACCACCGCCCAACACACCTCCTTTTGACCAACATTTTTCTTCTTCTTGGTATCCGATCTCTAGCCGCCTGTGTTGATTCGCCCTAAAGGCCACCAACCCATCCGCAGTACGGGACGTAGCCATCAACTTTTCGCTCTCCGCGATAAATCAATCTATTTGTCCACGTAAAAGAAATAAGAGAAAAGGATAGTCAAGAAAACTAATCCCATTTACAGAGAAGGGAAACTTACCCAAAAAGCTGGATTTCATCATAGTGCCAACAAGTCTTTAACTCGATCGGCCGAATGAATTCCAACACTTCAAGGATTGAAAGTTTCACTGCCGCTAGCCAAGGCCATAATCAAAGCCGAAAAATAGGACCCGGACATCATTCAATATAAAGGAAATGGGATGCCCGGCTGGCCAGAATGACTGTGGGATACCGAGGACCACACCTAACCCTGAGAAAGCGCTCTTTATAGCCTTTATAATTTGAAAGGCCCAAGAAAGCTTCTTTTTCGAATGTCGCTTGTGGCTACCCAACTTTGAGTCCGCGTTTCACTCAAAATAGGAGAAGAATAAGCCTATGGCCTCTATACTCAAGGTCCCACATGTTATTTCAAAAGCCCTTATAAATCCCCCAACTATTCGGGTGAGTCGAGAAAGTGGCCACGCTCATTGTTCTATATCCGATTCAAAATCACTAAACCCGAAACTACATAAGCATTCTTCCAACACTCCAACTTAAAAATAAAACATTCAGTGGTCACCCCTTCGCCAGACATGCAAACACATTCAACGGCCTTACAAGTCAAGAATTACATCATCCTCATTCCAATGAGGAGATGTTCCAGAAGTGATCGGGCGTAGGGATTTCCATGTCTCCGATAATCCTTGCTCAAACCTAGAACTTCTCCATAAACGACGGTTGCTTCCATTAAAAGTTCCATAACCTCAAGAACTGTGGTCTAATCACTATCGAGGTTAGAAATTCAGTTAATCTCTTGTTCATCACCTCTCTAGTTCCTCTACCCCAGAGCATCACTCATCTCTCGCATGAATTCCTCCCATAAAGCCCAGCGCCATCGCTATCGGATGTTTTATATGCCCTAAGCCATCAGCATTCTCTAATAATAACCATCTAAAGTAAGAGAAAAGATAAATGGAGAATGAAGATGAATACTGAAAGACATATCAAGTTGCTCTAGGGACGATTTAGTTAAAGCAAGAGTTTGTAAGGAGGAAGGAAAAGGCACAAAAAGGAAATGTGACGTTATAGAAAAGGAAAAGGTAATGGTTCCCATTTAAAACTCACTACCATAATGATTATACCAGAAATAGTAGGTGACTATCAAGGCTAACTGTGTTAATTAGAACATGTGTCAGAGTCCATCAAAGCCGATACTGATCTCAATTAAAAATTTATTTTTTCTTCCGGACCATAAAACTTCAAGGTATGTGTCATATGCTCGGGGCTTATAATCACATAAAAATCCCAAGTCGAGATACGTGGCTGCCAGGCCTAGACAAGATGATTCTACTCTGGCTTGGAAGAGAGAATCTGAGGAGCCATTACCTATACGAGATACAAGAAGGTGAAAGATCGTCATTTACAACCCAATCCTAGTGAGTTACTATGTCTCAATCATTACGGAGGCGCTATGCCCAAGTTTCTAATTTTATTGGATGATGTAATCACCATTTTATACCGACGCATGCTGCTATATTCGCTTATCATCAAGGCAACAACAGACGTCTGTAGTTTTAAAGATAACCCAAGTTACATAACTCGCACCATGTACATTACAAGCAATGATTAATTGGTTTAACACCTCTATAAATAGGGCTCTATCGAGGGATAAACATATATAATAAGATGCGATCTCTTCACTTAAGCTCTGAATCCCTAACATATTCATATAAAAAATCTAACAAGAACACATAATTTGGAGGCCATGCATTCCTTGTTTGAGTCTCCTAATCCATTAACATACTAAATATAATGTTTTAATAAGAAAATTTGGCGCCCATCGTAGGATCTCAGTAAAACTTTCCTAGGCCACACAAATCAGGCATAATACATGCATCCTGGTACCTATGGTAGAAGATTCATCCATATGGTCATATAATAAAAGTTCTAAGATCACCCCTGCAACCTGATCTCCAAAATTCGACACCTGTTCAAGATTAAAGAGGATTATCCATAAACCATATGGATATATGTCTACATAGGCACTTCGGTTAAAAACAAAACCCAACCCAAACTTCTTACAATTTTCTAGATTGTTTCAAATAAGAGATTCGGGTCGTCGGTGAACTCGAACTCAAATCGCCCGTAGTACCAAAGGTCATCGTTTGACGATGATGAGCCAGTACCAAAATCAAGCTCGTCCTACTCAGACCACTATCGACGGCAAGATGGAGATACATGGGCTGAAGGATTACGCCATAAAGGAGGATGATTTGATGGAGACATCGTTCGTCCTTGCATTTACGGACATCAGCATAAAAATAAGTGTATTATTCTGTCCTGTCATGATTAACAAGTGTTTTAATAAATGCTTTATATTCAATTATCTGGTTAGTCTTTCTATGTAGTCATCATCGTATAGTAGGCCTCGTGAAATGTTGTGAATCGACATCTCTGAATTAGTTGGATTATTAGATCAGCCCAGAAAACTATCCTGTGATTGGTTTGATAGGGTGATGTTTGGTCTAATGATTCACAGTTTCAATATGATACTAGCCTCATGTCAGTTTCAATGGCATTAAAATTTTGATTTTAATGTTTATAATTGTCATTGAGAAACTTATTACTCATTGATCTCAAAAGAATATCGCCAGCTATTAAACAAATATTTGATGTCTATTCTGATGATATTATTTGAATTGTACCCAATGCTTATATGGTAGTCAAGTTATAAGCTAGTTGTTGAGTTTTGCTCAGTGTTTATTTAAATAGTGAAACTGCCAATTATCTTATTTAAAATATAGCCTAGTAAGCTAGTTTACGTGATGATACCAAATGCTTAAAACAATGTGCAACATTTAGTTTAGATTATAAAGGACACGGAGAACTCGACAACAGTTATATAATGGCTTACTAGCCCAGTGTTAGCCTTATCATTAAGAATAACAAATATGCTAAGGATTTGGATCTTGAAAACCATAATGGAAAACTATGAAAATGCTAGATTTTTAGTATGTTTGATGAAATGCTTAGTATTTGGTTTTGAAAACAAACTAAAGACAGGTAGATATCTCTTAAAACTTTGAGATGGATGTACGGAAATTAAACTGTTCCGTTAGCAGGCTTTGTCACACAACAATGCTTATATGCTATGGTTTTGTGGACATTGCAGGTTTAAGTGTTTAAATAGGCAGGTTTATGTTTACATACTATGTTATGATAAATCTCTCTTATATTTATAATAAAACAGCATGCTTACATGTGGTAAGGCCCTTATAAATTTACAAAGCAGGATAAGGAAAAGTCATGGTAATGAGGATGTGACTACGGATACACCAAAGGTAAAATTCTGGAAATAATAACATCACATATCGGCAAAAAGGAAATAGGTCTCTGTCCATTGGTTATCACTATGTAGTGTGTTCACCACTTGTAAGAGCTATTTAGAACTCAATACGCTTGGGGACCATACATGGTAGATATCCCATTGGGCTTGATAAACCTAAGCATAAAGTAAGAAAATGAATAAAAACAAATGTAATATTATTGTTATATAAGGGCGAGCTATTGTCTCTCGCTGCTTGTATAGTAGTTTCTTAAATTTTTTTGAAAAGTTACGTCTTTTCCCCCGCAGCACAAGGAGACACCTTATTCTTACTAGTGGAAAGCTAGGAAAATTCAAAGTGTAATTGTGACAAAATGTAAAGCAAATGTGAAATCGACGAGGTCAATGGTAAGTATAAACACTAACTCATAGACCTACCAACCTCGCTAAAAACTCCGGACCTTACTTACATTCTTACAACGAGACTTGATCCAACAAAAGTCGCTGTATGTTAAGCTAAAAGAAACCAAGATAAAGAACATTTTCTTGGTTCGGACAAAAAGTCAGTTTAAAAGCACTCAGATATAAATCAAAGCTAACACCAATCCTAGTATTCAAAGATATGTCCGATTGACATAATCAAAGCCTGGATGTGATCTTACAGTCATTTTAAAAACTAAAAATCTTGGGCAATACCTCAAAACAAAAAATGCTTAAAAGATATTCTTATGTCTCTGAGCATAATATTTAAAGTGATCTCAATGCATCTCTCAGTAGGGAGCTTAAAAATTTTAAATTGATTAAACCTCCGATTTTTTTCTCACAAAACTCACCAGGCATATTTATGCATCGCGAACACTCCCTTCACGAGGGCCTAGTAATACTAATACCTCCTCTTGCAGGTACGGTGAGTCTTAAAAGCTCCAAGAAATTATGATAAAAGTCGACGTGATAAAATGTTTGGCTCTTTATAATGCCCGACACCGCACGACTGGTCGTGATACAACCCAGATAAACAAATACTCCCCATCAGGAGAGTCGAAAGTACTTAAACAGATTGAATCAAGACCTCACCGGTCAAACAACATCTCCAAACGAATTAACCATTAAAATGAACGAGTAACATAAAACCCTGGCTTATGATTTACGACTTTAAGCTCACTCAATTATATATAAAACATGGTAAAATCAAGTATACGAACGAAATTTGTATCGAGGTATAGCTTTCATATCGAAGTCCAAACAGGCAAAGATTCATGCTTTATTAAATCGACTATAGGCTTCAAGTCTAGAAGCCATATGCTCGGGCTTATGTTCAGGCATAAAATCTACTCGGACTGGAGAGATAAAAGAATCCTATTTTTACTATTTTTAAA
>CM038795.1:172651682-172676682 GCA_021764765.1 Vicia sativa
TCCCAAGATCCTTTTATTTTGGACTATGTTAAAAGTAATTTTAAGCAGTTTTTGATCTTGCCACTACTCGTGTAAGCTTCAAAAGCGGTTTGCTAGGTGGAACTAAAAATCCATCAGTGGGAGGAGCTAGGGATCTCTAATCTAATTAAGTTAGCCGAAACGGAAGCCACCTCCCCATTACCCTGCATTGATTTGCGTCCTTGTACTTGGGGCCGATTACTTATAATACCTTTCACCTTCCCGGAGGAATGATCACACCTACATTCTTGATATAACCGCTATCACGGGCTTATCACCGATAGGAAAAACATATATCCTAATTAAAGACCATTCAAGCATTATTGACTTGACGTCGAGTTGGCTAGCTTCTCGAGTTTATCGGTCATTATCACCGAAGGGTGATAGTGTATCAGACGTGAGCATATTGCTTTCCTCACCCTTTGATTATCAAAATATGTATTTTGGTAGGTCACTACAAGTAGCGATGGGTTTATTCCTCTAGCAAAGGGATTTACGAAAACATGAGAATTTGCTTGAGTGAGCTATTCTTGGTTGATCTATATGAAAGTTTGAGATCAATTGTTTTAGAACTGAAATCTCACACTCCTAAGAATATCTTGCTATTGGTCCCTTGGTTGCTCTAGTTGTGGCTAAATGCCATGTTGAATCTTCACTCTCCACGGCGATACCATTGTTGAGCAAGATCCGAGAAATAGCGGATCGAAATGTTGAAGGCACCTGAGGCTAAGGAGGCTCAAGTGATGATAAAGTGATTTCGAGTTCTATTCTGCAATATATTATGCTCTTCTCAAAAAACATAAGTTCGAAGAGACTATGGCACCTTTTAAGCCGGACCCATGGACCGTCATGGTTCACCATGTCCCTTCGGAGGCTGCTAAAGTAAAGAGATCCAGACCTCAGAAGCCTTCTTGCTCGAGACTAATCTCCTCAAGAATCCTCCGACCAAGAACCAAATCCTTGTTTGCCTATCAACCCAACCGTTTGAGACAATTTGGTTTATGTCAACTAATTCACGAACCCCTTTTTCAAACCAGGCGCTATTACCTCGTTCGAGACCTTGAGGCCGAGAAGCTAAGGCTGCCGTAGGAACAATATCAAAATTTGCCAGTTTGAATTAATTTCTTTTGAACCAACTCATTTTCATGGTTTTACGGATTGGTGGACTAAATTCTACAGACTTATATGTTTGATACTCACCATCAAAAGCCATTGCATTCGATGTGCGGTACATAAAAGAAAGGTATGTTCACTCGTACTCAGATTAAAGCTTTTAATTACTTGAAAACAACATGATCCCACACGCTTGGAGTCCCGCGGTATATCGGCGTCCCAAACCTTGAAGGAAAAATTTAAAAAAGTCTCTAAGTTCGGACTTCCTTGAGGTTGTCACACGAGGATAGGTATAGGTTGGCACTCAAATGCATCCACCTAAGTTTCCCAGACTACCTACCTCGAGCGGCTCGGCTTGGTTTCCCCATACCCTTGGTGGTTAACTCGCAAAGAGATGTTCAAGTATCGATCTCAAAAGAAAAAAGCCATACGATGTGACATGGGCTCGAACCTTTGGCTCCATAATTTCCCGGGCATCTTATTTATGACCTTTACTGCCATGTCGATTCTTTGAATGAAGCGGTGCGAATGCTTGGGAAATCCCCAAATAATTCTTACTTTCTTTATTTAACATTTACCTTAATTGGATTTTCAGCCATTAGAATCAAGACCGTTGCGCCGAAGACCAAGGAGGAAGCAACTCTCGACAAACCATCGAAACCAATGATGATGTGCCCAAAACAACTCCAACAATTACTCCACAACTATAACAACAACAACAAACACCATTGCTCCAACTCCACCATTTCTCCAACTCAACAACTGCTCCGACTCCGACAATTGCTCCGACCCCATAAGTGTAGCAGTTTATTACGGTATTTCGATGGTCTAACTTATGTTTGTACCATTTCGGACTAGTAAACTCCCTGACTACTCCCAGCGAAAGCCTAGTACCGATGGGAAGACTCTCAGGCGGGGAAAGTTCTGTGACTTGAAGAAGAAGCAAAAGAAAGATATTTCAAAGGATACTAACGTCTACGGACTTGATTCGGGGGATGCTCCTTCAAAAATCAAAAATCCACCCGACCTCAACGTAATGTTGGAACATATAAACGACAATATATCTTAGGACAATCCACGGTGAATTCACTTGAATTTTTCAAAAATGATTATTACACTTAGTTGTAAGTTTGTAATCTTTCTTTATTTGTGTGGGATGATTCAACTCGAGTCCGACTATTCGACTCCTCCCCATGGCAATTGCTCGATCCATTTTCTTATGGAATTCAAATGTCTGGTGCAAAACAAAGGAAGCTTCTCAATGGCGGTTCAAGCGGGGCTTACGAACAGCCAGATGACCAAACGCCGCCTCCTCTTAGAAACAAATGAACCACACACGAAGTTCTTTGAGGTGCCTCCGAAACTTCTCACAAAATCCTCTCGAAATCCCTCGAGAGGTAAAAGGCCTTTCAGTGAAGGGAAAAGCCAATGCCTCTCAAGGCGAAGATTCTAGCGAGGAAGGATCCGAGGGCGAAAGAGGAGAAGATGCTCAAGGCAGTTCGGTGAAGGAGCGGAGTCGATAATCACGATGTTAAGCGATGACATCGAAGTCGTGGACCTAGTTGGTGATGAAGAAGATGATGAGGAAGAAAATAATGAAGGTGATGGTGCTCCTACCAATGAGCCAATGGAAAGAAATGGATGTGACTCCTTGCGCATGGAACTTCCTAAGTCCTCTCAGCGTCAAGCAGTTGAAGAAGTTAGCCCTTTTAAAGCGGCCGACCTATTGGGTACATGAAGAGCTAAAGCGGCTCAGGAGATACTCCTCTTCCCAAGGTTGGTCTTGGTTCGAATCTTGCTTCGCCTTACGATGATAGGGTTGTACTTCTTCACAATATTAGGAAAACAATCCTAGACGTAGATTTATTTGAAGTACTCAAGAAAGGCGATCTGACACCACTTTATCATGAAGGACTTCTCGACAAATCGACATCACCAGGAAGTTAGCACCATTCTTTTCGAACAATCTTTAATAGACAACGTGTTGGGTGTTTCCTCCAAGATGAATCTGCTACCAATAAGGTTCAAGAAGCGAGCTGCAATGGGCGCTGCTATGAGCATGCTTGAAGCTTTCTAAAAAGAAACGCATATCCGGCAAGCTAAGCGATTATAACCTTGACTCAATCCATCATTCTCGGGAAAGCAGTTCTAAAACTTCAAAGTAAAATTAAGGAGCCCAACAACAACAGCTAGCATATGAAACCAACACTTTTGGCAATCGATTGAAGAGCTCCTTAATAAAGACTTGCGAGAGGCGGGCGGTGAGCAATTTAAGGGTGAAGTTGTTATCCTAGAAGGAGCAAAGCGCTTCACTCAACAAAGGCTTGAGTCTTATCGGAGTATCTTCGATCGATTAAGGAACAATACCCATTTGAAAATTTGTTTGTTTAATGAATCTTGTATTTCAATGTTTATGCGTAACACCTTAAACAACGCGTTTTGGCAAGTTAAATCACCATTTTGGCATTTCTTTATATTATTATGATTCGTTGTTAATATTGGATCTCCTTGAGCGTGGCTTATATTTTTTAAATATTTCCCATTTACCTTTAGGATTCGCTTATCATCACCAACTCTTGAGTTCATACGCATTATTTGAAAAGTTTTCATTATTAGAAAAGTCGCTGATAGGTGACCATTTACCTAACGCTTTATTCTTCTTGTCCATGGGAGTATAACTTTCCAAACTAAGTCATTAGTCTTGAATATTTTACCTTTCACCCTTTTGTTATATGCCAGGCTACTCTTTGCTTTGCCTCATCGGGATTTTCAATGCATGCAACCTAACTTCATCCAATTCAACTAACTCATTCATCATCATTTCCCAATATAAAGAAGATGGGATTTCATTTTGTCTTTAAATTGACGATTGTAGATGAATTTCTCTTGGTAAGGCGCATCATGACCAAATGTTAGTTGGAAAGGTGTGGTGTTAGTAGCCTCTTTAGGAGATGTTCTACGGGCCCATAGTATTTGGTCTAAGTCTTATGCCAATTTCTTGGTTTTACCAACATGTTTCTTTATCAAACCTATTATTACTTTATTGGTGCTTCACGACCATTTGCTTGAGCATAGTATGGTGTTGATGTTAGCAATTTAAACCCCATTTCTTGGCAAACTCATCTTTCTACCAAATCTGAACCTTGAGTACGTGGTTATGCTCTCGGCAATCCAACCTATAGATAATTTGTTTGTATGAATTCAATAATAGCCTCTAATCTGACTACTAATGGTATTGCTTGATCCACTTGGTAAGTAGTCTATTCCACCAAGATGTATTTCGACCTTTAGATGAGCGAGGATTGATTTCTCCTATTAAATCTAATGCCCATCCTCTAAAGGGCCATGGTTTAATGATCGAATCAACTCACTTGCGGGGAGCATGTTGAATCCACGCATGTTTACGGCATTCTTCACACCTTTAGCAAAATCTATACAATCTTTGAGCATCTTGGGCGATCATCCCATATCGAAATAGCAACCATTTCATTTTATGGCACCTTGATGTGCCCCACATGCCCCATTGTGGACTTGATAATGCTAGATATGCCTCACTTTCTCCTAAGCATTTAAATGTCGCTTCTTGGGTCTTTTGAACAATTCATTTCCATGAGGACATATGATAATGCTCTATATTTATTTTCTGTCCACATTTAATGTTGGATTTTTAAGTATGCTATTAATGGACTTATAATTTGTATCGATAAGGTATTTATGGCTAATACTTTGAATCCATCTTTATCACCACATCCCAATTTAATATTTTCGTCGATGGTATGAGTCTGGTAGCCATAACCCTACCTCTAATTTAAATAAATCCTCCAAGTTTTGGCGAAACTTTATACCACAAGCCAATTGTGCTAAGTCATTTGCTTCTTGATTTTCTATTCGGGTATGTTGGATATCCATGTATTGAATTTCTTGAGTAGCCTATTAACTATGACAAAGTATGTCATCAGTTTTCCTTTATGCATTTATATTCCTTTGTTATACGCTTGACCACTAACTCTGAATCACCTTTGATTTCGACTCTAGTTGCCCCAATTCCAACAAAGCTTCAAGTCCAACAATGAGCGTCATTGACCGTTGTTCGAACGCGAGGACCATCTAACTTATACTTGAATTTTGTTGGAATTCCTTGAGAGAAATATGAGAACTCCAACACCTTGCCCTCTCGTGGGTCGAGCCATCAAGTATAGCTTCAAGGTTGCATTCGGCGTAACCCATGAGGGCTTTTCGACCAATGAATGGTCCACAATGAAATCGAAATTACTTGACCTTTCCACGACTCTTAAAGGTATGAAAGTCAAAGAATATTGTCAAGGCTAAAGCCCATTTACCAACTCTGCTATGCATTATTGGTTTTGAAAGCATGTGTTTGATAACATCGAAATGAGATGAAACATAAACATCAACAGGCTTTATATAATACTTAAGTTTCATACAAGAAAAGTATATACAAAGACACAACTTTTCTATATTACTATATCTAGTTTACGCATCATTCACACCTACTTAAATAATATATGGCTCTTTCGATGCCATTACTATCTTCTTGTACTAACATACTACCTATAGTAAATTCAGAAGCAGATATGTACAACCTCATGGGATTTCCCCATGAAGGTGGAGACAAGATAGGAGGCTGAGAGAGATATCTTTTAATCTTGTCGAAGGCCTCTTGATGTGCTTCGTTCCACTCGAAGGCTTGGCCTTGCTTTAAACGAAGTAGTAGAGAGAAAGCTTGAGTTTTCCCACTTAGATTCGAAATGAATCTTCCGAGAAAATTAATCTTCCCATGATTGCAACTCCCTTTTAGATGTGGGTGCTTTAGTCTCCATAATGGCTTTGGTCTTATTCTGGTTGATTTCGATTCCTTTTTTGTGAACCACAAAGCCCAGGAAATATCCATCCTGCACAAAAAATGCACATTTGAGGGGGCTCTTCGACCGCACCGTTATCCATTACATAGTAGCAAGCGGTGCATGCCATCAAGTCTATGGTATCCTCTTCCTCATGCTCTTGATTTGGTCTCTTGGCCAAACTCGGATGGTAGTACGGATACCACATTGCGGTTTAAATTGGTGATGACTCCCCTCCGATTCGAAGTTATCTGTCGGCATATCCTCGTCTTCTTACGGACTTGGGTGTATTCTTCGATTCATCGGTTGTGTTTCGGAGAAAAGTCTCGACTAGGAGATTTATCTTGAGTTGATTGTTTGTTGTAATTGGCTTGTTGGTACTTGACACTTCTTTATTGCTGGTCGAAGCCGCTCCTTTATCTGCCAAGGCTTCTCTTTCAGCCTTTCGAATTCGCTGTTGCCTTCGCCATTGTGATCTAGACATGGGGTTTTCCTTTGTAATTCTCTAGTCTCATTTCTTCCCTCTTGATGTTAAACTTCCTCCTATACACCATGGCATGACGTGCATTTCGCTCGTTGCCTTTCCATTTATCCTTCCCCTTATTGGTCTTGACTTGCAACCACTTGTCTGTTGGTACTTCTGCAGGGATCTTGAACGTGACCCTTCGAGCACCTCTTGGGTAGGGACTATCGGGCTTTCGTAGTATGATTACCCTCGAGTGTTGACTCATCGGCCAACCTCCTTGTGATTCCGGCATGGGGCAGGGGATAGTTTGAGCGCTCACTATGTTACGGTCATATGTTCTGAGCACCTTGGGCAAATCAAGCACTTGGTTTGCCCCACGACGAACTAGAAATTCCAACAAACTCTCCCAGCTCTGGATAGCATCTAAATAATTGGTTGTCTTGGCAATTTACTCGATTCGAGCCCTTTGTTTCCTTTCGAACTGCAGCAATCCTCAGTTGCATATGATCTGCATCTTGGACAAAGCATCATTTCGGCATTTCCTTGGCATGACATGAGATATTCTTTGAGGTGGTGTATGCAACATAGCCATCCTCCATTTTGTATTTTCCTTTTCAAGGTATCTTTCCATTTCGCATCTCGAGCAGGGTCTCTCCGGATCCACCATATTGACATCCACATCTTCACCTTTTCAACATCATCTCCCCATCACGATGGTTTGGCGTCTTGATCCGAATCTTTGAACTCTGCGGGGCGGTATTTTACGGATAATCAAATTTTCCTTTGGGTTCCCCTAAGGTATCCCGGACTTTCTCTGAAGAATGCTACCATCTCTATCCTCCCTTTTTGTATCATCGTCTCCCCATCACGTGGGCTTAGCGTCTTCGATTGGGATTTTCGAACTCTACGGAGCGAATATTTCACGGATAATCGAACTTCCAGGTTCACCAGGTATCGAGATCTCTTTCTTAGGGGAGGGTTGCTTTGTAATCTGGACTCTTTCTAGTTTAAGCCTCAGGCCTTCAGTAGTCTGTACCAACTCTCGCCTCTGGCTCTCCTGGCCCTCAGTAGCATAGATTCCTTTCGAAACTACAGATGGCGCTGGTTCGATCGAAGTCTCTGGTTGTTTGTGGATATCTCCAGTGACTCCATTGTTAACTTCGACCAACATCCAACTTTCACTCTCAGTGCTTTCCTCTTTCAATGTAGTGGCCCCTTGGTCTGCTTCCACCATATTGATTTCTCCAATGCTCGAAGGCTCGGAGTAGTTGGTGTCTGCAATATCCAGAGGGTCTTCATCCACTTTTATTTTTGGTTTGTCAGCAAACTTTAATCTGCCTTCCTTAATTGCGTTTTGAATCAAATCCCTGAAAAGAAAACACTGTGAGGTTTTGTGGCCTAGAAAACTATGATATTTACAAAACCCTCTTTTCTTTCTTTGATCTAAAGGAGGTATTTTGACATTTGATGGCACGATCAACTGGCCATCTTTGACAAGCAGATCGAAAATCTCATCACACTTTGTCACATCGAAGGTATATACCTTCTTTGGGAATTTGTCACTTTTCTCGTTTTCAATAATTTCTTTCCCTTTTTTGGGAACTAATAGTTTACAGGAGTAAGGTGGAGCCTTTTTTAATTCAGCGAGATCCACTTCGACCTCTTCGAAATCGGGATAGTCTTCGACTTCCTCAGTTTCGACATAGGAAATTCTTTCTTTCTTATTACTTTTGAAAGCCCTGGCCTTCTCGGCCTTTAGTCTTTCGACATGTTGAACCCTATCGCTAATTGAGCCATATCCCTCAAGTATTGTGTGTCTAATTTCTTTCGAATAGAATAGTCAGACCACCGTGACCATTTGACTAACTCGTGTTCGGGAACTCTTGTGAAACATCTAGATTTCAAGAGTCTAAACCTATTTAAGTATTCATCTATGGGTTGATAAACTTCCTCTTAACACTTGCTAGTTCCTTTAGACTTATCTTGGATTGTCCCATATAGAATTGTTCATGGAATAACCTCTCGAGAGGTCCGGTGTCTATTGATCCAGAGGCAAAGTGGTAAACCATGTGAAAGCGTTTTTAGTGAGGAACTAGGGAAATATTTAATTCTAAGGTTCTCACTATTTGCTATGTCTCTGCTTGTCGGATATCGGCTATATGTTCGACCGTTGACTCATTAGTATCTCCAAAACTTTGTAAACTTAGGGATCTTGTATCCCTTGGTAAATCGATATGCATTACATAATCTGCTATAGGGAGGCATAATTTGGCCTTCTAATCCACAGTATTAATCTTTGTTTGGGCCATAATCCTCTCTATCATGGTGGTTAGGTTATTTTACGCAAGATATTGTCATTTTGAACTATATGGACATTGCATCAGCATCTTGGTTTGACCCACCATGACAACTCCTCTAGGTTGTTCTTCTCGAAGCAGTGGGGCTTCTAATCTTCGACCCCCTTGGTTCCATCATTCCCTTTGTGGTTCCTCTCGAATCAACGGGGCACCTAATCTTCGACCCTTGCTAGTGGTTCTATTAATCCCTTTGTGGTTCTTCTCGAATCATGGGGCATCTACCCTTGTGCCGCCCCAATTAACCCCCTCTCTACGGCCTATAAGGTGGGTCATCAACAACTTGTTCGATGATAGGTATGTCGCTCGAACCAATGCGGATTCGCCTCGCCTCTCCGTGGAGCGAAGAAATCTGCTATTCGACTCATATTATGTGTTTTCTCTGTTTGTCACGGTTACATTACGCCTATTGGGGCAAAGATTTCTTGCATAGTTTAGCTAACACTCCTATCATATTATGGTTACTATCATCCATTAACTGCCTAAAAGCTACCTGATTTTCTGTGGTTAGGATAGGCAATGCACTATAACCTACTGACCCTTGGTTATTTGTCATGAATTGGTTAGCCCCAGAACCAGACCCTAATTGTGGTGACGTGTTCGAAGTCGAAGTTTGTAAACCTGCCATAAAAGATGTTGGCATCCCATAAGGGGGATTTCTGGGTCTATTACTATCGAAACTGGGTGGTCTAGTCGGTGGTGGGGTAGCGAAATGAGTTTGTACCCCACTTTGTGGGACAGATCCCCCAATATAACCAGTGGTCCCTGTATTTCCTAGGGTCGAATTGTTTATTGACATGCCACTTGTTCCGTTCGTGGCCATATTACTGGTCGAAATGGATGCATTCGAAGGATCGCTGGGCGTTCCGTCGAAACAGATGCATTAGTGCCTGTTCCGTGTGGAGCGTTTTGTTCCCCTTGTTGATTGCTTAGATTAGACATCCTATTATTTCGTTTTCTTCTGGGTAATGGTTGGTTACTATTAGTTATTCTACCACTCCTAAGGTTCATATACCAATGAACTTTGTTTACTCAGAATGACCTTTTATAATAGTTATGTCTTATAATCCTTATTTTATTTTAATTTGTAACGACCAATGGGTCCCACCAGGTGTGCCAATTTGTTCACAGTGATTTCTGGTGAAACAACCGCTAGTCTTCCAAACTATCAAATAAGCGTTGTGATTGTTATTCAATTCCTCTGGTAACTTGCAGGATCGACTAGATTGATCCTATGGGGTATTGGTTGTTTGGATAGAATTAATAACAAAATAAGGATTCAAGTTTAAGGATTATATTTAGAGTGTTTTATATAAGTCCAATGTATTTCGATCACGACATTCAGTAACTTAATGCCATGATTAAATAAAGAAACATAATATTGACTTGAATGAGTAAATAAACAAAGATTCAATTCTGAAATATAAGTGCAGAAATGCTTAAATGACTTTTAAATGTAAAAGACTTTTCAAAGTAAAGGCATGAAATGTAAAAGACAAGAATGTAAAAACAAGTATGTAAAAGCTTTCTGGAAAATAAGAGCGTTAATGTAAAAGTTTCAGAAAAGTAAAGGATTTCGAAATGGAAGAAAACGTTTGAATGCAAAGAAAGTTAAATGACTTTGAATGTAAAGAATTTAAAAACATTGATGCAGGATAAAGATAAACTGAAAAGATAAAGATGCATTATTTAATAATAAAAGTTTTGGTGCAATCATATGTACATCATTCGAGCATTCGTTTCCCTAGCCATGTGGTATTTTGAATGTTCTTGAATTTTGTACAATAGATATGACACACGAAATCCTAACACTAAGACTCCTATTTATACTATTTCGACCATAACGGTCGACTTGTAATCTTGCCACGTTCGAGAACATGCGGGACCGCACTCTCTCTTCCACGCGTCTTCGAACCGTCTCCAGCACATACATTCTAACTTCCAGTTATCCCACTCGCGTTTTGAATTTCAAATGCCTTGACCACTTCGACTTCGAACTTACTTCTCAGATACAACCCTACTACCATTTCGAAGCTTGCTTTACATATATCATCATAATTTCCATTCGAAGCTCCAAGTTTCAGCAGGTCCATTCGAAGAGCCAATTCTTTCATCCCGAACTATGACATTCACTTTATTCCAACGAACAATGATATCATTTCGTTTCGAGCTCAATGATTCCATTCCGAATCATAGATATCAAAATCTTCAGCTAACAGATGGCTGCTAGCTCGGCGGTAGAAGCTTTTGTTGTAGAGAGTTCCTTCTCTAAAGATTTTGCTTTCTCAGCATTTTCACGAGCTTTGGTATCACTTTCATGCGCTTTGGTCTTCAAGTGAAAGTTCGCCTCATTGAGAGACTTATCATTGTCGGATAGCCTCTGGATCTCTTTTTCTAGCTCGGATTGTCTCTTGTCCGCAACGTTCCCAGACTCAAATAAGCCCCGAGTCAGGATAACACACCTCATCAAATATGAGCTGAGATATTGGTAATCTTCTGAGGACCAAGTCTTTTTATCTTGTTCACGTCCTTCGTGGCATTGAGATGGTCATAAAGAAATTTAGTGCCATCAAAGTCAGCAGACCAAAATTTGTTTTCATCAGAGGGACGAGTTGAATTATCAACAGCTTCTCTCATCAAGGTGGAAACTTCCCAGTTGACTTGATTGACCTCATTGGTCATTATAGTTTTATGTTTTTTGGGAGGAACTTCATCGGTCGCCACCTCCACATCTAAAGGACGTTTGACCGGTGACGGTGAGATCACCACTGTCTCCAACACACCTCCTTTTGGACCAACATTTTTCTTCTTCTTTGGTATCCAGATCTCTAGGCCAGCCAGGTTGGATTTGGCCTCTAAAGGGCCACCAGAACCCATCTGGGCAGCACGGGATGTAGCCATCAACTTCTTTTGCTCTCTCACAGATAAATCAATCATTTTGTCTGCGTAAAAGAAATAAGAGAAAAAAGGATAGTCAAGAAAACGGAATCCTATTTACAGGTGAGAAATAGGGAAACTTTACCCGAAAAAGCTGGGATTTCATCATAGGGTAGGGCCAACAAGTCTTTAACCCTGATCGGTCGAAATGAATCTAACACTTCAAGGGATTGAGTTTCACTGTCGCTTAGTGCGTCATAATCAAAGCCGAAAATAGGGACCGGATTGATCGTCCAATATAAAGGAAATTTGGGATGCCCGCCGGCGCCGTAAATGACTTGTGGATACCGAGGACCACACCTAACTCGGAGAAAGCGTTCTTTATAGCCTTTATAATTTGAGGTGAAGGCCTGAAGAAAGCTTCTTTTTGGAATGTCGCTTAGGGCTACCCAACTTTTAGAGTCCGCGTTCTTCACTTCAAAATAGGAGAAGAATAAGCCTATGGTCGGAGTTATACTCAAGGTCCTACATGTTATTTCAAAAGCCCTTATAAATCCCCAACTATTTGGGCGGAGTTGAGAAAGGGCCACGTTCATTGTTCGGAGGACGTCTGATTCAAAATCACTAAACGGAAAACGGATGTTAATTTCTTCCAACACTCCAACTTAAAAATAAAAACATTCAGGGTCTACCCCCTTTGGCCGAGACATGCAAACACATTCACCGGTCTTACAAGCTTCAAGAATTACATCATCCTCATTCCCAGTCGAGGAGATGTTCCAGAGTGATCGAAGCGTAGTGATTTCCATGTCTCTGATAGAACTTTGCTTGAAACCTAGAACTTCTCCACTAAACGATTTGCTCGTTTCCATTAAAAGCTCCATAGAACCTGAAGAATCAGGGTCAGAATCACTATCAGAGGTTAGAAATTCAGAGTTAATCTTGTTCATCACCCTCTCTAGTTCCTCTACCTCTAGAGCATCACTCATCTCTCGCATGAATTCCTCCCATAAAGCCTTACGCTCATCGCTATTCAGATGTTTTATATGCCCTAAGCCATTGCATTCTCTAATAATAACCATCTTGCGAAAGTAAGAGAAAAGATAAATGGAGAATAGAAGATGAATACTTGAAAGATACATTTGAAGAAGAAGCGAGGGATGAATTTAGGGCAGTGGCAGGAGAAGGGTTTGTAAGGAGGAATGGAAAAGGAAAATATTTTCAAAAAAGGAAATGTGACGTTATAAAAGGAAAAGGTAGCGTGTTCCCATTTAAAACTCACTACCATAATGATTATACCTAGAAATAGGTAGGTGACTATTGCGCTAACTAGGGCACTAGGAACACGTGCTTGTAGTCCATCAAAGCCGACATGCATCTCGACCAAAATTTATTTTTTCTTCTGTCGACCATAAAACTTCAAGGCATGAAGTCATATGCTCGGGGGGCTTATAATCGTACATAAAATCCACAAGCCGAGATATGTGGTCGGCTAGGCCTAGACAAGAGTGATTCTACTCGGTCGGGAAGAGAGAACGGAGGAGCCAGCGTCTATGAGATACAAGAAGGTGAAAAGACTGTTGCCGGCACACAACCCAATCCTAGGAGTTACGGATGTCTCAATCATTATGGAGGCGTTATGCCCAAGCCGACTCATTAAGGATGTAACTACCATTTTATACCTGACGGTGCGCGTTATATTCTGGCCATCATTGGCAACAACAGACGTTGTGAGTTTTAAAGATAACCCAAGTTACATAACTTGGAAGGCCATAGACATTACAAGCAATGATTAATGGGGTCTTAACACCTCTATAAATAGGGCTCCCGATTGAGGGATAAACAAGACATATAGCTTGAAGTACAAGTATCCTTCACTTAAGCTCTGAATCCCTAACATATTCATATAAAAAATCTAACAAGAACCATGCATTCATTCCGTTCCCGTAGATCATAAAACTTTCCTAGGCCACACAAATCAGGCATAATACATGCATCCTGGTACCTATGGTAGAAGATTCATCCATATGGTCATATAATAAAAGTTCTAAGATCACCCCTGCAACCTGATCTCCAAAATTCGACACCTGTTCAAGATTAAAGAGGATTATCCATAAACCATATGGATATATGTCTACATAGGCACTTCGGTTAAAAACAAAACCCAACCCAAACTTCTTACAATTTTCTAGATTGTTTCAAATAAGAGATTCGGGTCGTCGGTGAACTCGAACTCAAATCGCCCGTAGTACCAAAGGTCATCGTTTGACGATGATGAGCCAGTACCAAAATCAAGCTCGTCCTACTCAGACCACTATCGACGGCAAGATGGAGATACATGGGGCTGGGGCGATTACGCCATAGCGGAGGATGATTTCGATGGAGACATCGTTCGTCCTCAAGCATTTACGGACATCAGCATAAAAAATAAGTGTATTATTCCTGTCCTGTCATGATTAACAAGTGTTTTAATAAATGCTTTATATTCAATTATCTGGTTAGTCTTTCTATGTAGTCATCATCGTATAGTAGGCCTCGTGTGAATGTTGTGAATCGACATCTCTGAATTAGTTGGATTATTAGATCAGCCCAGAAAACTATCCTGTGATTGGTTTGACAAGGGTGATGTTTGGTTTCCAATGATTCACAGTTTCAATATGATACCAGCCCCGCGTCAGTTTCCAATGGCATTAAAATTTTGATTTTAATGTTTATAATTGTCATTGAGAAACTTATTACTTATTGATCTCAAAAGAATATCGCCTAGCTATTAAACAAATATTTGATGTCTATTCTGATGATATTATTTGAATTGTACCCAATGCTTATATGGTAGTCAAGTTATAAGCTAGTTGTTGAGTTTTGCTCAGTGTTTATTTAAATAGTGAAACTGCCAATTATCTTATTTAAAAATATAGCCTAGTAAGCTAGTTTACGTGATGATACCAAATGCTTAAAAACAATGTGCAACATTTAGTTTAGATTATAAAGCGACACGGAGAACTCGACAACAAAGTTATATAATGGCTTACCAGCCCAGTGTTAGCCTTATCATTAAGAATAAATATGCTAAGGATTTTGGATCTTGAAAAACCATAATGGAAAACTATGAAAATGCTAGATTTTTAGTGTTATGTTTGATGAAAATGCTTAGTATTTGGTTTTGAAAACAAACTAAAGACAGGTAGATATCTCTTAAAACTTAAGTGAGATGTGGATGTACGGAAAATTAAACTGTTCCGTTGGGCAGGCTTTGTCACACAACAATGCTTATATGCTATGGTTTTGTGGACATTGCAGGTTTAAGTGTTTAAATAGGCAGGTTTATGTTTACATACTATGTTATGATAAATCCCTCTTATATTTATAACAAACAGTAGCATGCTTACAAGTGTGGTAAGGCCCTTATAAATTTACAAAGCAGGATAAGGAAAAGTCATGGTAATGAGGATGTGACTACGGATACACCAAAGGTAAAATTCTGGAAATAATAACATCACATATCGGCAAAAAAGGAAATAGGTCTCTGTCCATTGGTTATCACTATGTAGTGTGTTCACCACTTGTAAGAGCTATTTAGAACTCACGTTTGGGGACCATACATAGACATCCCATTTGGGCTTAGACAACCGGTTACAAGTTAGTAAAATTGAATAAAAAACAAATGTAATATTATTGTTATATAAGGGCGAGCTATTGTCTCTGCCGTTTGTAAAATAGTAGCTTTCTTAAATTTTTGATAAAGTGTCGTCCTTTTTCCCTGTGTGGGCGGGAGACACCCTATTCTTACTAGGGAAAGCTAGGAAAAATTCAAAGTGTAATTCGTACAAAATGTAAAGCAACATGTGAAACTGACGAGGTTGGGTTGTGTAAGTATAAACACTCAACCTATAGACTCGGCCAACCTCGCTAAAAACTCTGGACCTACTCGGACATTCTTACAACGAGACTGTGATCCAACAAAAGTCAGTGTATGTTAAGCTAAAAAGAAACCAAGATAAAGAACATTTTCTCTTTGGTTCAGATTTCAAAAAGCTGTCTAAAAGCACCTGTATATAAATCAAAGCTAACACCACCGAGTATTCAAAGATATGTCCGATTTACATAATCAAAGCCTCGGATGTGATCTTATAGGCTGTCTAAAAACTAAAAATCTTGGGCAATACCTCAAAAACAAAAAAAATGCTTAAAAGATATTCTTATGTCTCGGAGCATAATATTTAAAGCATTCTCAATGCATCTCTGCAGGGGAGCTTTGAAAATTTTAAATTGATTAAAACCTCCGATTTTTTCTCACAAAACTCACTGAAAGGCATATTTATGCATCAGTTAAACACTCCCTTCACGAGGGACGAGTAATACGAATACCTCCTCTTAGAGGTATGGTGAGTCTTAAAAGCTCCAAGAAATTATGATGTAAAAAGCCGACGTATAAAATGTTGGGGGCTCTTTATAATGCCCGACACCGCATGATCGGTCGCATACAACCCGTATAAACAAATACTCCTCATCAAGGAGAGTTGAGTACTTAAACAGATTGGAATCAAGACCTAGCTGGTCAAACAACATCTCCAAATGAATTAACCATTAAAATGAACGAGTAACATAAAAACCTCGGCTATGATTTACGTACTTTAAGCTCACTCAAGTTATATAAAACATGGTAAAATCGTTATATACGAACGAAATTTGCATTGAGGCATAGCTTGGTATTGGAAGTCCAGTCTAGGGCAAAGATTCATGCTTTATTAAATCGACTATAAGGCTTCAAGTCTAGAAGCCATATGCTCGGGGGGCTTATGTTCGTGCATAAAATCTACTTCCTGGACTTGGAGAGATAAAAGAATCCGAGATGGGCTTACTAGCTGATAACCGAGCAGCACCTCGGTGAGATCCCAAGGTCGGAGCCGGGTATTAAGGTCGGACACACTAGCCTTGTGATCGTGGCCTAATTATGATGGCCGGGTAGTGCCATACCGGGTTGGTTACAATTATGGAACCCATTAGAGAGCAGTTACAAGGTTACAATACTTATAGGTCGGTTACAAACGTTACAAGTCATTAAGTAATCGGTTACAAACGTTACAAGTATCAATGGTCAGTTACATTATCATGGTCATGTTATATATAGAGGCCTGATGGCCATAAAGAAAGGGGACGCAACCTCATTCCCTCTAACTCACTCATCACCTCTTTCTCTACTGCATGCTGGGGAAGGGGCACCATACCTCTTATCTAAGGGCTCCCAACAGCGGGGTAAGCTAGACCCATAGCTTGGAGGCCATGCATCCCTTGTTTGAACCTTTGAATCCCTTAATATACTAAATGTAGTTTTTTAGCAACAACCATGTGTGTGTGTGTGTGTGTGTGTGTATATATATATATATATATATATATATATATATATATATATATATATATATCACTTCAGATCCCATCGTATTTTCTTAAGATTTATGTTCACATGAAGTTTCATCAGGTTTTTCTCAAATTTTCATCACATTTTCTAGAGACTTATATTCATTTCAAATTTCATCACATTTCTCAAGACTTATATTCACTTCAAATATCGTTAAATTTCCTTAAGATTTGTGCTCCCTAACCTAAGTGTCATCTCAAGTACCGCCTCCAAGAAATCAGTGTCCCGCACGTACCGCAAAAGACACAACACGTGACATCAAAAATGACACATACGTATCACTTCAAGAGCCACCACAACACCAACCAATGGTATGTGATGATTTTTAAAACTAATCAGCCACTTGTTTACCGTTTTATAGGCAAGACAAACAGGAACAAGAAACCAACATCGATTACGCAAGCAACCGATGAAAATTGATAAAAAATGTTGTGTTCCACGTTCGGTGCAAGAGCTTGGAGCCAACAAACACAAAAATCCACAATGTCACTCACACGCCAATCACGTCAGTTAGATCCAACATTGTGTAACGTACCACTCCCCACAATGCCAAGACATGTAGGCAAATGGAAGCATCAACCAACGCCGGTTCTGCCGTGCTAGGCATGAAAATTCATAACGGACAAAATTTGGTGAAAAACTTGAGCTGCCTTCCCAAGCCTGCCTCTGTGCCTGTCTGTATGCCCAAGCCTGCCTGCCTGCATAAGCATGCCTGCCCAAGCGTGCCTGACATGCCTGCATGCCAAGGCGTGACTGCCTGCATAGGCATGCATGCCCAACGTGCCTGCTTGCCTGCGCCTGCCTGCCTGTGCTGTCTTTCTCCCCCTATATATGTATAAATTGCCTATGTCACCCAAATTTCAGTTTGGTCCAGTTTTCCCTGTAGGCATATATTTTCATCCGAATGACTTAGACTTCGAATTTTTTCTTGATTTTCTGCATGCTTGTTAAACATAACGTGAAAACACCTTCCACAGAAAATTTTAATTTTCTGACTCCCGATGAATATATTATGAATTTCCTAAGCGACCATTTTTTAGAACTAAAACGGAGGCCACGTGACTTAGGAAAAGAATTTCCTATTTATTTTTTGCATGGACTTCCATAATAACACATAGAATGGATCTGCAAAGTTTCGTAGCATTCCTATAAGGCCTTGATGCATTTTGAATTCTTAACCGAAACAAGTATGGTTGAGCATTTTTCAAGGCATAATTTTTCATCCGAATGACTTAGGCTTCAAATTTTTTATTGATTTTTTGCATGCTTGTTAAACCCAATATGAAAACGCCTCCCACACAAAATTTAAATTTTCTGACTCCCGATGAATATATTACGAATTTCCTAAGCGATCGATTTTCTAGAAAAGAAACGGAGACCACATGACTTAGGAAAAGAATTTCATGTTTATTTTTTGCATGGACATCCATAATAACACATAGAATGGATCTGCAAAGTTTCGTAACATTCCGGTAAGGCCTCAGTGCATTTTCCTAAGATTTACGTTCACATGAAGTTTGATCAGGTTTTCATCACATTTTCTATAGACTTATATTCACTTCAAATATCATCAGATGTCTTAATATTTTTTTCACTTCGTATATCTTCAGTATTTCTTAAGATTTATGTTCACTTTAAATTACATCGTATTTTCTTAAGATTTATGTTCACGTGAAGTTTCATCAGGTTTTCCTCAAATTTTCTAGAGACTTATATTCATTTAAAATTTCATCACATTTTCTAAAGACTTATATTCACTTCAAATATCATCATATTTCTTAAGATTTTTGTTCACTTCGTATTTCTTCAAAATTTCTGAAGATTTATATTCACTTCAAATTTCATCAGATCTATGTTCACTTTAGATTCCATCGTATTTTCTTAAGATTTATGTTCATGTGAAGTTTCATCAGGTTTTCCTCAAATTTTCTAGAGACTTATATTATTTTCGAATTTCATCACATTTTCTAAAGACTTATATTCACTTCAAATATCATCAGATTTCTTAAGATTTATGTTCACTTCCTTTTTCCTCAGAATTTCATAAGGTTTACATTCACTTCAAATTTCTAAAAATCTATGTTCACTTGAGATTCCATCAGATTTTCTTAAGATTTATGTTCACGTAAAGTTTCATCAGGTTTTCCTCAAATTTTCTAGAGACTTATATTCATTTCAAATTTCATCACATTTTCTAAAGACTTATATTCACTTCAAATATCATCATATTTCTTAAAATTTTTGTTCACTTCGTATTACTTCAGAATTTCTTAAGATTTATATTCACTTCAAATTTCTTCAGATTTATGTTCACTTGAGATTCCATCAGATTTTCTTAAGATTTATGTTCACGTGAAGTTAAAGATTCCATCGTATTTTCTTAAGATTTATGTTCACATCAAGTTTCATTTGGTTTTCCTCAAATATTCTAGAGACTTATATTCATTTAAACTTTCATCACATTTTTTAAAGACTTATATTCACTTCAAATATAATCAGATTTCTTAAAATTTTTGTTCACTTCGTATTTCTTCAGAATTTCTTAAGATTTATATTCACTTGAATTTCTTCATATCTATGTTCACTTCAGATTCCATCGTATTTTCTTAAGATTTATGTCCACGTCAAGTTTCATCATGTTTTCCTCAAATTTTCTAGAGATTTATACTCATTTCAAATTTCGTCACATTTTCTATAGACTTATATTCACTTCAAATATCATCAGATTTCTTAAGATTTATGTTCACTTCGTATTTCTTTAGAATATCTTAAGATTTATATTCACTTCAAATTTCTTCAGATCTATGTTAACTTCAGATTCCATCGTATTTTCTTAGGATTTATGCTCACGTCAAGTTTCAACAGGTTTTCCTCAAATTTTCTAGAGACTTATATTCACTTCAGATTTTTTTAAAGATTTATATTCACTTAAAATTTGTTCATATCTATGTTGACTTCAGAAAGAGAGGTAAAGAAAACAAAAAGGAAGTGAAGAAGGGGGCATATATATAGTCACGGGGATCAGAAAAATTTCAAGTTTCCCTCTTAAAAGGTGGACAAGTGACAATTCGATATTTGACAGTTGATATTTAAATTTTTTTGAAAAAATTAAATAAAATAATTTCTATATGTTGGTTTAAATTGGTGGCCCACAACTGTCCTAAGAATTCATAATCATGATTCATAATCATGATGGCTAAGTAAGTGCATGTTCACTGACGTGACAATTTGGTGAAAAAGGCATGATGATCATGAAATACCACTACTTTTAACGTTATTTTACTTATTCTGTGAATCGGAGACGGGGCGCTGCCCCTCTTTTTTAATCCGGGCGGAAGACATTGTCAGGTGGGCAGTTTGGCTGGGGCGACACATCTATTAAAAGATAACGCAGGTGTCCTGAGATGAGCTCAACGAGAACAGAATTCTCGTGTGGAACAAAAGGGTAAAAGCTCGTTTGATTCTGATTTCCAGTACGAATACGAACCGTGAAAGCGTGGCCTATCAATCCTTTAGACCTTCGGAACTTGAAGCTAGATGTGTCAGAAAAGTTACCACAGGGATAACTGGCTTGTGGCAGCCAAGCGTTCATAGCAACGTTGCTTTTTGATCTAATTAATGACGCGCATGAATGAATTAACGAAATTCCCAATGTCCCTGTCTACTATCCAGCAAAACCACAACCAAGGGAACGGGCTTGGTGGAATTAGCAGGGAAAGAAGACCCTGTTGAGCTTGACTCTAGTCCGACTTTGTGAAATGACTTGAGAGGTGTAAGATAAATGGAAGTTGGAAACAGTGAAATACCACTACTTTTAATATTATTTTACCGCCAGGTCACAAGACATCGTGTAAAGGCATGAGAGGTAAGAGGCGTAGTGCACAGTTAGTCTATTTTTTTTTTTAAAAATGACTAAGTTTTTTTCTAAATCTAACCCTAGCTTTTAAGGGTGTAAGGCAACACGTGGGGTTGGGAGGGACGAATCGAAGCGACAAGGGCTGAATCTCAGTGGATCGTGGCAACAAGGCCACTCTGCCACTTACGATACCCCGTCGCGTATTTAAGTCGTTTGCAAAGGATTCTACCCACCGCTCAATAGGAATTGCTTCAGAACTTCTTAAGATTTATATTCACTTCAAACTTCTTCAGATCTATGTTCACTTGAGATTCAATTAGATTTTCTTAAGATTTATGTTCACGTCAAGTTTCATCAGGTTTTCCTCAAATTTTCTAGAGGCTTATATTCATTTCAAATTTCATCACATTTTCTATAGACATATATTCACTTCTAATATCATCAGATTTCTTAAGATTTTTGTTCACTTCATATTTCTTCAAAACTTCTTAGGATTTATATTCACTTCAAATTTATTCAGATCTATGTTCCCTTGAGATTCAATAAGATTTTCTTAAGATTTATGTTCACGTCAAGTTTCAACAAGTTTTCCTCAAATTTTCTAGAGACTTATATTCATTTCAAATTTCATCACATTTTCTAAAGACTTATATTCACTTCAAATATCACCATATTTCTTAAGGTTTATGTTCACTTCAAATATCATCATATTTCTTAAGGTTTATATTCACTTCAAATTTCTTCATATCTATGTTCACTTGAGATTCCATAATATTTTCTTAAGACTTATATTCACTTCAAATTTCTTCAGATCTATGTTCACTTGAGATTCCATCAGATTTTCTTAAGATTTATGTTCATGTCAAGTTTCATCAGGTTTTCCTCAAATTTTCTAGAGATTTATATTCATTTCAAATTTCATCACATTTTCTAAAGACGATAAAATATTTGTGTTTTCAATTTTTTTCAGTAGCGATTTATCGGAAATTTTGAAATTTCCGGTGAATATCTAAAAACTAAAAAAACTTACCGAAAGTTTCTAAAATTTCCGAGACAAAACATAATTCACCGGAAATTTTAAATTTTGAAATACCGGAAATTTTGCATAAACTTGAAATTTTCGATAAGGCTACATCTAAAAGAACTAATTCCTTTGATGGCTTTTATAGTGTGAAGGTCAAGTATGTCATTGTTAGCCAATCGTCCACCAAATCTTTAAGACATGTTTACTTATCACAGTTTCTTGCTTTCTAACATCCATACATCGATGACATTATTGATGTTAATAACGATGGAAATTGTAGTTTTTGTTGTATTTCATCTTTATTATGATGGAACGAAGAATGATGGTCTTTCATTCAGACGCAGTTAGATGCTCAAGTTCATCAACACTCTTAGTTGTTTTCTAAGTTGTTTTATGACATTATCTCAAAAATTAGGAATATGTTACGAGTAGAACACTTGGGTGTGCTTGATTACGGTTAAAAACGAGACTTTGAAATGTATCGAAAAATTAGAGATAGCACATTTTCATGATCTACGCGACACGTAAATTCATAAAGCAGTGAGTAAAAGGCGAAAACTTGAAATATTTTCCCGATAATTTTCTGCACAATGTCGAGTCGCTTTTAACGGTCTATCTATAAAATTGAAATACCGATATTATCGACATATAATAAACTTAACATGATGCAATAAACAGGTAGAGAGATAAAAATGCATCAGCTAACTGACCAGGAACAAAAGGTAACATGAGCTTTCTGGAGTGGATGAGGAGAAAATGAAGACATGTTGATGAATGCATGATTTTATTTATATTTTTGAATGCAAATAATTATTTTTATTTGTGAAAATGCAATGCAATGGTAATGCATGTAAGAATGCAATGTGATGATATCATATTAATGTTATGCACAAAATCACAGGTAAGATTAAGCAGACAGAGGTTTAAAAGGACGGTCGGGCCCTCATCCTTCCAGCTGGAGGACCCCGCAGTCTACGTCCCACACAGGGTGGAGGATCCCCCAGTCCACGTCCCACACAGGCTGGAGGATCCCGCACCCCATGTCCCAGACAAACTGGAGGATCCACGCCCCACATCCCAGACAGACTGGAAGATCCAGCACCCCACGTCCCACACATGTACCTGCATGTGAGGATGATGGTGATGTAGATGTGGTAGCTGATGAGATAGATGGAGTTGATCTTCGGGATAAATGAATACAAGGAAGACATCATTAAGGGATGTAGGACAAGCCCATATATAATTAATCACCAATGGTGGAAGCTCAACTCACACTTGATTAATGTTAATTCTTGAGTTCAATGATGAAAGCACACAACTAGAGTGATTGGAGTACCTGAGAATAGATACATCCCAATGAGTAAAATCAATTGGACCATAAGAATAAATGTGAAAGGATGATGTGTTTGAAGGAGATGTAACTAATGTTCTATGGGATGTTAGAACATTAATTCAACAGGTATGAAGCTACCAGTTGAAGATCAAATATTTTGGGTGCTGAACAAATGTAGTGTGAGTACATATGTTTGGAACCTACTCCTAATATGTAAGAGGAGACATCTGCTTTATATCAGTTGATTAAGACACGATCAACAAGTTCTTTCTACTCCATATGTCAGTTTATTTCTGACCTAAGCTTATAGGAGTATAAAAGTTGAGCTAAATGCATGTAAAAGGATCCATAAAGGTATACTCTATAGCCCCTTTATGAGAAATCAAGATGAGCTTGTATTTGGAATATCCTTCTGATCAAAGGAACTAGATATGTGAAACCCTGTTCATGACCATAAAATAGATTTTTTTTGGAGTTGAATACTGTGATCCAACCACAATGAATTATGGTCATGAGTGTTTGACTACCCTAAATAGTATCTTGGAAGGGTATTGTCTGGAAGAATCAAGGGAGACAGGTTGCTAGGAAGAATCTGCATATATTGTGTAACGTACCACTCCCCATAATGCCAAGGCATGTAGGCAAATGGAAGCATTAACCCAACGCCGGTTCTGCCGCGCTAGGCATGAAAATTTATAACGGACAAAATTTTGTGAAAAACTTCGAGCTGCCTTCTCAAGCCTGCCTCCGTGCCTGCCTGCATGCCCATGCCTTCCTGCCTGGCATGCCTGCCCAAGTGTGCCTTCTTGCTCAGGCATGCCTGCCTGCACCTGTCTGTCTTTGCCTGTCTACCTGCGCTGTCTCCCCTATATATGTATAAACTGCCTAAGTCACCCAGATTTCAGTTTGGTCCAGTTTTCCCTGTAGGCATACGTTTTCATCCGAATGACTTAGACTTTAAATTTTTTCTTGATTTTCTGCATGTTTGTTAAACACAACATGAAAACACCTCCCACAGAAAATTTTAATTTTCCGACTCCTGATGAATATATTACGAATTTCCTAAGCGACCAATTTTCTAGAACTAAAATGAAGGCCATGTGACTTAGGAAAAGAATTTCCTATTTATTTTTTGCACGGACTTCCATAATAACACATAGAATGGATATAGCATTCCTATAAGGCCTTTGTGCATTTTGAATTCTTGACCGAAACTAGTATGGTTGAGCATATTTCAAGGCATCATTTTCCATCCGAATGACTTAGACTTTAAATTTTTTCTTGATCTTTTGCATGCTTGTTAAACACAATATGAGAATGCCTCCCACACAAAATTTGAATTTTCTGACTCCCGATGAATATATTACGAATTTCCTAAGCGACCGATTTTCTAGAACAGAAATAGAGGCCGCGTGACTTAGGAAAAGAATTTCATGTTTATTTTTTCATGGAGATCCATAATAACACATAGAGTGGATCTGCAAAATTTCGTAGCATTCCGGTAAAGCCTCGGTGCATTTTGAATTCTTGAACCAAACTCGTATGGTTGAGCATTTTTCAAGGCATAAGTTTCCATCCGAATAACTTAGACTTGGAATTTTTTCTTGATTTTCTGCATGCTTGTTAAACATAATATGAGAACGCCTCCCATAGAAACTTGGAATTTTCCGACTCCCGA
>CM038795.1:172681682-172756582 GCA_021764765.1 Vicia sativa
AGTCAACAAAAAGTCAAAATTTTCAACACTTAGAAAATTTTTCAAGTGTTAAAATTTCATACTTTTTCCAAACTTCATGGCATTTTTTCACATAGTTCCACTTTGAATTGGAAAAAACTCAAAACATGAAAGTTGTAGCCCTTGAAACAAGCTTTCCAAAATGTCCAAGAACTCTCAAATCCATGGAGTCTAGCTATACGTTTCATTTTGAAACATAGAGCTCCAAAATCCTTGATTTTCAAGTACAAAGTTCAAGATTATAGGTCATTTTTGAGTTTCTTCTTCTAGAAGCTATGCCACCTTGCAAAGTGAGTTAGAGCTGATAAAAAATCAGATGGAGAGTAATGATGATGGGATAAGATCAAGTTGAGAAATTAACCATGGTTAAAAGGAAGCTTCCTTTTGCATTTAATGCAAAAATGACTTCCTTGCCCTCTAAGGCACTTTGTAAATACCAAAGCCAATCCCTTGTACTTACCATTCAGAACTTGTGACCTATAAATAGAGGTCTTGTTTGCAATTTCAAAACACACCAAAGCTATGCAAGAACATGCTTTCTCTCTTCTTTCTTAAAATTCAAGAAACATAGTGTAATTTGAGAAATCTTGCAATTTTGAAAACTAGTGAAAAACCATGAGTAATTTGGTGTCTAACATGTTTTAATATCAATATAAAACTTGTTTGAAACATAAAATCAACACAAGAAACACAAAAAAGCAGATTTGCATTTCACACTTTCAAACTTGCCAAAACTGCCATGACTATCGAATTTGAACATTGGCTCGAGCAAGTGGTGTTTTGATCATCCAAACATCATCAACATACTTCATAGAGATGATGCAGACCATTACTTGTGATCTGTAACACCTCCAAGCACAGTTTCGAATTCCACTTTGAGCCGATGCAAGTGGACTTGGGTAGAATAGCTCAGACCATTCCAAAGCAAGCAGGCTATCCTCACACCTTCCATAAGGTTCACTGGTGCTATAGCCATCATCAAACAACAACTGAAACACTCCGGCACCATTTTCGATCTCGGCTTGAGCAGTAAAACTCAACTTGAACTCTATGATTTCTTGATTCCATCAAAAAACTCTTGGCTATTTTGTTTCGCACTATCAACGATCAATAACCCTCAATCAATTGATAAAATCATTCACCATACGATTTCAATTAAGATTTTCAGTTTAGGGTTCTTCGTGTTCTTGAGAAATTCAAACATGTTAGGCTTAAAATAAATGAAATTAAATGACATCATCATGTTCCTGGCTTGAAGCGATCAAGTTTCATGTTTACATCTTTTGATTTCATCAAGAAACGAAGGATTTAGGATTGATTGAAGATCGGGGAAGAAGAAGATGAGTTCGCGCGTTTTTCAAATTCAAATTTCCAGTTTTATAATATATTTAATTGGTTTAACTTCAATACATGGATGTATTGCCGCCCCAGCGGTTGCCAGCTCACTCTTAAGACTTTCATGCCATGCCTTGCCTTGAGGTCCGGGACCTTGGGACCATTTTTACCAAACTTTTGTATTTTTTTTACAAACTTTGACTTTTTCAAAACCCAATCAAAATTCCTTATTTTGAGGTGATTTTTTGTACACTTGTCAATTAATGTATCTATTTTAAGATAGTGTCAAAAAGTTTCACAAAAACTTTCATCCGATTATGTTTTTATCGAGCCGAAAACGGTACTTTTGAGTACTTTTCAAAACACCTTTAAAGGTGATTTTTTTCAAACTTTCGAAGCCCGATTCTTTTCAAAACTTCTTGTAAGTATATTTCACTTTTCAAAAACACTTTCAAAATCATTCCTCAAAACTTTTTCATCAAACTTACATCTTTTTCCATGATCGATCCGATTTAAACAATAAAACCGAATTCGTTTTCTCTCGAATATCTTAACCGATCATGGGCCTCCCTCACGGTGTAAGTCCCAACATTCTTTTATGTACATAATCATTTCTTTGTACATATCAAATTCTTTTCATGTACACATCTATTTTACCTGTACATAATACAAATACTTTTTAAATACTCAAGTACAGACAAACTTCGATCGTTTGTTTTCACTTCACTTGTGTATACACTGAATACCATTGGTATTGAAAGGAGCATTATTCCCGGTGAAACTGCTTTTAAACCAATGGGCCACCGTTATGGTGTAAGTCCCAACCCTCCTATGTACATCCACATCCTCTCGTACATAAATACTCGTTCGTGTACATACTTACTTCCTTGTACACAATTCAAACTTGTAAATAATCAAGTTACGCTCGTTTTAAACGTTCGTTTCACAGACACTTGTTTATATTTCCTTCATAAAATCTTGTAAATAAACATCATGCATCTATTTACATTTACTTCATAAACTCCTGTGAATACATATCACACACACACACACACACACACACTTGTTTATACAACTGTCTAGTTATAACATAACAACTAGTCTAACCAATAGGTTCCCCACAATTAGCCTCCTCTTGGGCTTTGTGCAAGATAACTCATTTCAACTGAGTTCAGCCTCCTCTTAGGCTTCATATAAGAAAACTCATTCATCTGAGTTTAGCCTCCGCTTAGGCTTCATATAAGACAACACTCCCCTGATGAGTCAGCCTCCTCTTGGGCTTCGTTCAAAAGAACTCCTCATTGAGTTTAGCTTTCTCTTGGGCATCATACAAGAAAGAGACCAGTAAATCTCTTAACAACCTCCTATTGGGCTTCCAATACAAAGAATCACCCGCGTTAAGATATAACCCAGAGAGTATAAGTTCCCGTTGAAATTGCTCTTGATCCTAAGGGGATGGTTTCCCGGTGAAATCCCTCTTAAAGCCAAAGCCAACCATACCCTATAGCTTCCTATTGAGCTTCATACAAGGACCCTCGATGACCCTCGGAATGCCTCCTCTTGGGCTTACAATACAAGGACCCATGGGCTTCTTAAAAGAATCCCTCTAATCCAGTCAATTTCTCCTCGAGATTTAGACGTTTATCATCTCTATGGAAGAAGTATCTCATATATCACATCACATACAATCAAAAACTTTTCAAACTCTTTTCAAACAAAAACCTCTCTTAATCGTAAGTGGTAACGCTTGTACACTCAAGCAAAACACCCAATGCTTACAATTAAAAGATTCAATCATTTTTCAAACATGTTTCTTAAACATGTAAGTGGTAACGCTTGTACACTCAAGCAAAACACCTATAACTTACGATGAAAGATTTCAATCAATCAACTTTTCAAAATGTATGTGATGAAATAGATTAGATACATTTTTCATTAAGATGACATTTTTCTGTGTCTCTTAATAACATCCCGTTGCTTGCACTAGCATAAGTGGGAACTACGATTGCTCTGACTTTCTCAACATCCTTTTGAGAATACGTAGGCACAAGGTCTCATCCTTGCCGAGCAAATTTCTTTCTCTCTCAAACCAAACAAACCATAAATCCCTTTAGATCCGAGCTACAAATGCTCTGATTCCCACTAAGGGATATGTATGCAGAAGATCCCAATGATCTTTGCGAGCACAATAATAACAAAACCTAGGATCCCACATAATCTATCCTTCTTGAAATCCCAAAGGAGAAACTTTCCCAATCATAGAAATAGCAATTAAAACACACAAACATATCAAACATATTCATATATAAAACTATAGATAACTATATATATTTAGGGTGCTCCATCTATTCCCTTTATATAACAAACCCCCTTATCCGGAATCTCCCCAATGCGTTGCGTCTAGTTTGTACTAGTCGTTACGCATATCATATCAATTAAGGGTATTAACAGCTTTCCCCTTTTTCATAATCATAATTTCTTGTGTTGAAAATAATAAAGCTTGGTGCTCGCGGCATCTTTATAAATAAATCAAAAGAGTAAATCGTTTCGAGCCAGAGAATTCGAATTCAGATTCGATTCCCTAGCGCGTCACTTTTTAACGCGAAAAGCCTTCTACATATTTCATTTGTAACTCGAGAGTTGATTTCTCACCAATCAATGCCAGAATTTTATTATTCAGAGTTGATTTTGAGTTGAACCGAGAAATTTTCATCTGATGCGCGAGCTTCGAAAAATCATATCTCGTTCGATTTTTATAAAAATAAGGTGGGACCAGTGCCAAAAGTTCGCGAGTTTCGTTAGCTTCGAACTGTTTCAGAAATACTCATTTGCATATTTTGATTAGAAGATCCTTGTTCGAGGCATTTTCTTCGAAGAGCACAAATACAATTCTGCATGTGTCAGTTGCTTGAAAATTATGCTTAAACTTCAAAAATTTGTATGTCCTTGACCGTTCACCCGATCAAGTCGAAATTTTGATTTTCGCAAGCAAAATCGCATTCCGGACACTTTTCGTTTACATTCCGACTTCAAATCTTAAGAAAATCTGATGGAATCTCAGGTGAACATAAATCTTAAGAAATTTGAAGTGAATGTAAATATTAAGAAGTTCTGAATAAATACAAAATGAACAAAAATCTTAAGAAATCTGATGATATTTGAAGTGAATATAAGTCTTTAGAAAATGTGATGAAATTTAAAATGAATATAAGTCTCTACAAAATTTGAGGAAAACCTGATGAAACTTCACGTGAACATGAATCTTAAAAAATACGATGGAATCAGAAGTGACCATAGATCTGAAGAAATTTGAAGTGAATATGAACCATTTGAAATTCTGAAGAAATACGAAGTGAACATAAACCTTAGAAAATATAATGATATTTGAGGTGAATATAAGTCTTTCGAAAATGTGATGAAAATTGAAATGAATATATGTCTCTAAAAAATTTGAGTAAAACCTGATGAAACATGACGTGAACATAAATCTTAAGAAAATCTGATGGAATCTCAAGTGAACATAGATCAGAAGAAATTTGAAGTGAATCTAAATCTTAAGAAGTTCTGAAGAAATACGAATTGAACAAAAATCTTAAGAAATCTGATGATATTTGAAGTGAATATAAGTCTTTAGAAAATGTGATGAAATTTAATATGAATATATGTCACTGGAAAATTTGAGGAAAATCTTAAGAAAATACGATGGAATCTGAAGTGAACATAAATCTGAACTAATTTGAAGTGAATATAAATCATTAGAAATTAAGAAGAAATACGAAGTAAACAAAACTATTAAGAAATCTGATGATATTTGAAGTGAATATAAGTCTTTAGAAAATGTGATGAAATTTGAAAAGAATATAAGTCTCTAGAAAATTTGAGGAAACCATGATGAAACTTGACGTGAACATAAATCTTAAGAAAATCTGATGGAATCTCAAGTGAGCATAGATCTGAAGACATTTGAAGTGAATATAAACCTTAAGATATTCTGAAGAATACAAAGTGAACATAAACCTTAAGAAATATGATGATATTTGAAGTGAATATAAGTCTTTAAAAAATGTGATGAAATTTGAAATGAATACAAGTCTCTAAAAAATTTGAGGAAAACATGATGAAACTTGACGTGAACATAAATCTTAAGAAAATATGATGGAATCTCAAGTGAACATAGATCTGAAGACATTTGAAGTGAATATAAACCTTCAGATATTCTGAAGAAATACAAAGTGAACATACACCTTATGAAATATGATGATATTTGAAGTGAATATAAGTCTTTAAAAAATGTGATGAAATTTGAAATGAATACAAGTCTTTAGAAAATTTGATGAAAGCATGATGAAACTTGACGTGAACATAAATCTTAGGAAAATCTGATGGAATCTTAAGTGCAGATAGATCTGAAGAAATTTGAAGTTAATATAAAACTTAAGATATTATGAAGAAATACAAAGTGAACATAAACCTTAAGAAATATGATGATATTTGAAGTGAATATAACTCTTTAGAAACTGTGATGAAATTTGAAATGAATATAAGTCTCTAGAAAATTTGAGGAAAACCTGATGAAACTTGACGTGAACATAAATCTTTAGAAAATATGGTGAAATTTCAAGTGAACATAGATCTTATGAAATTTAAAGGGAATATAAATCTTAAGTAGTTTTGAAGAAATACAATGTGAACAAAAATCTTAAGAAATCTGATGATATTTGAAGTGAATATAAGTCTTTAGAAAATGTGATGAAATTTAAAATGAATATAAGTCTCTAGAAAATTTGAGGAAAACCTGATGAGACTTCACGTGAACATAAATCTTAAGAAAATACGATGGAATCTGAAGTGAACATAGATCTGATGAAATTTGAAGTGAATATAAATCTTTAGAAATTCTGAAGAAATACGAAGTAAACAAAAATATTAAGAAATATGATGATCTTTGAAGTGAACATAAGTCTTTAGAAAATGCGATGAAATTAGAAATGAATATAACTCTCTAGAAAATTTGAGGAAAACCTTATGAAACTTGACGTGAACATAAATCTTAAGAAAATCTGATGGGATTTTAAGTGAACATAGATCTGAAGAAATTTGAAGCGAATTTAAACCCTAAGAAATTCTGAAGAAATATGTAGTGAACATAAACCTTAAGAAATATGATGATATTTGACGTGAATATAAGTCTTTAGAAAATGTGATAAAAATTGAAATGAATATATGTCTCTAAAAAATTTGAGGAAAACTTGATGAAACACGACGTGAACATAAATCTTAAGAAAATCTGGTGGAATCTCATGTGAACATAGATGTTATGAAATTTGAAGTGAATATAAATCTTAAGTAGTTCTGAAGAAATACAAAGTGAACAAAAATCTTAAGAAATCTGATGACATTTGAAGTGAATATAAGTCTTTAGAAAATGTGATGAAATTTAAAATGAATATAAGTTTCTAGAAAATTTGAGGAAAACCTGATGAAATTTCACGTGAATATAAATCTTAAGAAAATACGATGGAATCTGAAGTGAAGATAGATCTGAAGAATTTTGAAGTGAATATAAATCTTTAGAAATTCTGAAGAAACATGAAGTAAACAAAAATATTAAGAAATCTGATGATCTTTTAAGTGAACATAAGTCTTTAGAAAATGCGATGAAATTAGAAATGAATATAAGTCTTTAGAAAATTTTAGGAAAACTTTATGAAACTTGACATGAACATAAATCTTAAGAAAAATCTGATGGAGTTTCAAGTGAACATAGATCTGAAGAAATTTGAAGCGAATATAAACCTTAAGAAATTCTGAAGATATATGTAGTGAACATAAACCTTAAGAAATATGATAATATTTGAAGTGAATATAAGTCTTTAGAAAATGTGATGAAAATTGAAATGAATATATGTCTCTAAAAAATTTGAGGAAAACCTGATGAAACTTGACGTGAACATAAATCTTAAGAAAATCTGGTGGAATCTCAAGTGAACATAGATCTGAAGAAATTTGAAGTGAATATAAATAAATCTTAAGAAATTCTGAAGAAATACGAAGTGAACATAAACTTAAGAAATAATACAATATTTGAAGTGAATATAAGTCTTTAGAAAATGTGATAACATTTGAAATAAATATAAGTCTCTAGAAAATTTAAGGAATACCTGATGAAACTTAACGTCAACATAAATCTTTAGAAAATCTGATGTAATCTCAAGTGAACATAGATCTGTAGAAAGTTGAAATAAATATAAATCTTAAGAAATTCTGAAGAAGTACGAAGTGAACATAAACCTTAAGAAATAAGATGATATTTGAAGTGAATATAAGTCTTTAGGAAATTGGATGAAAGGAGAATTGAGTTACTCAAATTTCATCACATTTTTAGAGGCTTATATTCACTTCAAATATCATCATAATTTCAATAGATTTATGCTCACTTCGTATTTCTTCATAATTTCTTAAGGTTTATATTCACTTCAAATTTCTTCAGATCTATGTTCACTTGAGATTCCAGTAGATTTTCTTAAGATTTATGTTCACGTAAGGTTTCATCAGGTTTTCCTCAAATTTTCAAGAGATTTATATTAATTTAAACTTTCATCACATTTTCTAAAGACTTATATTCACTTCAAATATCATCAGATTTCTTAAGATTTTTGTTCACTTCATATTTCTTCAGAACTTCTTAAGATTTATATTCACTTCAAATTTCATCAGATCTATGTTCACTTCAGATTCCATCTATTTTTTTAAGATTTATGTTCACGTGAAGTTTCATCAGGTTTTCCTCAAATTTTCTAGAGACTTATATTCACTTCAAATTTATTCACATTTTCTAAAGACTTATATTCACTTCAAATATGATCAGTTTTCTTAAGATTTTTGTTCACTTCGTATTTCTTCATAATTTCTTAAGATTTATATTCACTTCAAATTTCTTAAGATCTATGATCACTTCAGATTCCATCGTATTTTCTTAAGATTAAAGTTCAAGTCAAGTTTCATCAGGTTTTCCTCAAATTTTCTAGAGACTAATATTCATTTCCAATTTCATCATATTTTCTATATACTTATATTCACTACAAATATCATCAAATTTCTTAATATGTTTGTTCACTTCGTATTTCTTCAAAACTATTTAAGATTTATATTCACTTCAAATTTCTTCAGATCTATGTTCACTTCAGATTCCATCGTAGTTTCTTAAGATTTAAGTTTACGTGAAGTTTTATCAGGTTTTCCTCAAATTTTCTAGAGACTTATATTTATTCCAAATTTCATCACATTTTTTAAAGACTTATATTCACTTCAAATATGTTCATATTTCTTAAGATTTTTGTTGACTTCGTATTTCTTCAAAACTTCTTAAGATTTATATTCACTTCAAATTTATTCAAATTTATTTTCACTTGAGATTCACTCATATTTTCTTAAGATTTATGTTCACGTCAATTTTCATCTGGTTTTCCTCAAATTTTTTAGAGACTTATATTCATTTCAAACTTGATCATATTTTCTAAAGACTTATATTAACTTCTAATATCATAAGATTTCTTAAGATTTATGTTCACTTCTTATTTCTTTAGAATATCTTAAGATTTATATTCACTTTAAATTTCTTCAGATCTATGTTCACTTCAGATTCCATTGTATTTTCTTAAGATTTATGTTAACGTCAAGTTTCGTCAGGTTTTCCTCATATTTTCTAGAGACTTATATTCATTTCAAATTTCATCACATTTTCTAAAGACTTATATTCACTTCAAATATCATCATATTTCTTAAGATTTTTGTTCACTTCGTATTTCTTCATAATTTAATAAGATTTATATTCACTTCAAATTTCTACATATCTATGTTCACTTTAGATTCCATCGTATTTTCTTAAGATTTATGTTCACGTCAAGTTTCATCAGGGTTTCCTCAAATTTTCTAGAGACTTATATTCATTTCAAATTTCATCATATTTTCTAAAGAATTATATTCACTTCAAATATCATCAGATTTCTTATGTTCACTTCATATTTCTTCAGAATATCATTAGATTTATATTTACTTCAAATTTCTTCATATCTATGTTCACTTCAGATTCCATCGTATTTCTTTAGGATTTATGTTCACGTCAAGTTTCAATAGTTTTGAGCCCAAACAATGCAACAACACCTAGATTTAATTCATTTAGGAAATTAGGCGATACACCCCTGTTTCTTTGTAAACTATGTTCAACACTTAGTCAATTTCGCCTGTATTTTCGATTCTATCGACTTACAAAAAAATATAACAATATGTTTCGGACTTTTTAACATCTTAGGATATTTTATATATTTTTTGTGAATTTTTTATAATTGATTTCCATTAGTTTTTAGTAGAGTTTTGATAATATGTTTTGAAATGGTTTTCTTCCATAATATGTTGTGTTTTGAAGCGAATTTTCGACCGTTTCTTAACTATAAAAATCTATAAAAATTAGGTTCTAATACCATGATGTGTGAGTACCCATTAGATATTTTTTTATAAGTTTTTAGATCTGTTTAAGTTCTCCTTCGATTTTTCTTTTAAATCACATAAAAATAAATAATTGGTTACTAGTTTACCTAGTTATCAGTCATTTTTTTGCATGCGATGCCTAACATTCGTTTTAATCCTCAAATAACCTCTTGACTAACATGTTTACATGTTTAGGTGGTTCTTATTTTCATTTAAAATAATAATTGAGTCATAATATTAGTGTATATTTTTGATTTCCAACTTCTGTAGATCTCTAGTTATGTTTAACATTTCATTTGAGGACTATTGCGATTGATTTAGCTCGATTTTGATATCATTCATGGGATGTCTTGTATTATGTGTGCGTGGCTTCCCGACTTTCCATTCTTATGTTGCTATGCATGTTCACATTTAATTTCTTTGCATTTGGATCATATTTTGACTTGCGATGTGAGTATGCAATTACATTCCCGCCTCCTTGTTATTTTTTTTACGTGTTTGTTGACTTGTGCAAGGTACATTAAGGATATTTTGGTTAGGTACCTAATATTGATACACTATCACATCACTTATTTTGGGGTTACCACTTTCTTCCATGGTTTTGCTTGCGTTTTAGACGCGTTTGACTTGGTGTGTTCTCATGACACGAGAAACACGCATTTTGTTACTTTGTCTGGATATGTATCTTTGTGCAGGTGTTCCGATTGTTGTGAGGTCATGTCTGCTACACACACATATTGCACGATATCACCTTGTGGATTTTATTGATTGAGCTATTTCTGATTATTGCTTTATTGATGGCAGCTTACTTGAAGTTTTCTGGAGTATTTCTTAGCTCGCAGTTCTCTACGGATTTGTTATCCGTTTGGTATTTTCCATACCTTGTTTATCGCTTTCTCTTATAGCTTTCCTAGATATCATGAGAAGTATGGGTTTACCGCTTTCTTTTCCATGATTAGGATAGGAGATTTGGGCTCAAAGTCGTTTGTTTAAAATCCTCTACCGTGCAAGGTTTATGTTCACTTCGTATTTCTTCAGAATTTCCTAAGGTTTATATTCACTTCAAATTTCTTCAGATCTATGTTCAATTGAGATTCTATCATATTTTCTTAAGCTTTATGTTAACGTCAAGTTTCATTAGGTTTTCCTCAAATTGTCTAGAGACTTATCTTATTTTCAAATTTCATCACATTTTCTAAAGACTTATATTCACTTCAAATATCATCATATTTCTTAAGATTTTTGTTCAATTCGTATTTCTTCAGAACTTCTTAAGATTTGAAACGAATATAAGTCTTTAGAAAATGTGATGACATTTGAAATGAATATAAGTCTCTAGAAAATTTAAGGAATACCTGATGAAACTTAACGTCAACATAAATCTTTAGAAAATCTGATGTAATCTCAAGTGAACATAAATTTGTAGAAAGTTGAAATAAATATAAATCTTAAGAAATTGAAGAAATCGAAATGTATAAATAAGATGATATTTGAAGTGAATATAAGTCTTTAGAAAATTGGATGAAAGGAGAATTGAATTACTCAAATTTCATCATATTTTTTAGAGGCTTATATTCACTTCAAATATCATCATATTTTCAATAGATTTGTGTTGACTTCGTATTTCTTCAAAATTTCTTAAGCTTTATATTCACTTCAAATTTCTTCAGATCTATGTTCACTTGAGATTCCATCAAAGTTTCTTAAGATTTATGTTCACATCAACTTTCATCAGGTTTTCCTCAAATTTTCTTGAGACTTATATTCTTTTCAAATTTCATCACATTTTCTAAAGACTTATATTCACTTCAAAAATCACCAGATTTCTTAAGATTTTTGTTCACTTCGTATTTCTTCAGAATTTCTTAAGATTTATATTCACTTCAAATTTCTTCAGATCTATGTTCACTTCAGACTCCACCATATTTTTTTTAAGATTTATGTTCATGTGAAGTTTCATCAGGTTTTCCTCAAACTTTCTAGTGACTTATATTCATTTCAAATTTCATCACATTTTCTAAAGACTTATATTCACTTCAAATATCATCAGATTTCCTAAGATTTTTGTTCACTTCGTATTTCTTCAGAATTTCTTAAGAATTATATTCAGTTCAAATTTCTTCAGATCTATGTTCACTTTAGATTCCATCATATTTTCTTAAGATTTAAGTTCACGTCAAGTTTCATCAAGTTTTCCTCAAATTTTCTAGAGAATTATATTCATTTCAAATTTCAACACATTTTCTAAAGACTTGTATTCACTTCAACTATCATCATATTTCGTAAGATTTGTGTTCAATTCGTATTTCTTCAGAACTTCTTAAGATTTATATTTACTTCAAATTTCTTCAGATCTATGTTTACTTTAGATCATCATATTTCTTAAGGTTTATGTTTACTTCGTATTTCTTCATAATTTGTTAAGGTTTATATTCACTTCAAATTTATTCAGATCTATGTTCACTTGAGATTCCATAAGATTTTCTTAAGATTTATGTTCACTTCAAATTTCATCAGGTGTTCACTTCAGATTCCATCGTATTTTCTTAAGATTTATGTTCACGTGAAGTTTCATCAAGTTTTCCTAAAATATTTTAGAGACTTGTATTCATTTAATATTATTTCACATTTTCTAAAGACTTATATTCACTTAAAATATCATCAAATTTCTTAAGATATTTGTTCACTTCGTATTTCTGCAGAATTTCTTATGATTTATAATCTTTAGAAAATGCGATGAAATTTGAACTGAATATAAGTCTCTAGAAAATTTGAGGAAAACCTGATGAAACTTCACGTGAATATAAATCTAAGGGCATCACAGACCTGTAATTGCCTCAAACTTTTGTGGCCTAAGAGGCCATAGTCCTTCTAAGAAGCTAGCCGTGGAGGGTTACCTCCACATAGCTATTCTATATTCACTTGAGATTCCATAATATGTTTTTAAGATTTATGTTCACTTTAAATCTTATCAGGTGTTCACTTCAGATTCCATCGTATTTTCTTAAGATTTATGTTCACGTGAAGTTTCATCAGGTTTTCCTGAAATATTTTAGAGACTTATATTCATTGAATATTTCATCACATTTTCTAAAGACTTATATTCACTTAAAATATCATCAGATTTCTTATGATTTTTGTTCACTTCGTATTTCTTCAGAATTTCTTAAGATTTATAGTCTTTAGAAAATGCGATGAAATTTGAAATGAATATAAGTCTCTAGAAAATTTGAGGAAAATCTGATGAAATTTCACGTGAACATAAATCTAAGGGCATCACAGACATGTTATTGCCTTAAACTTCCGTGGCCTAAGCGGCCATAGTCCCTCTAAGAAGCTGGTCGTGGAGGGTTAGCTCCACATAGCTATTTAGCAGACTGAGGTCGCGTTCGTTAACGGAATTAACCCGACAAATCGCTCCACCAACTAAGAACGACCATGCACCACCACCCATAGAATCAAGAAAGAGCTCTCAGTCTGTCAATCCTTACTATGTATGGACCTGGTAAGTTTCCCCGTGTTGAGTCAAATTATGCCACAGGCTCTACTCCTGGTGGTGCCCTTCCGTCAATTCCTTTAAGTTTCAGCCTTGCGACCATACTCCCCCCGGAACCCAAGACTTTGATTTCTCATAAGGTGTCGTGAGTCCTAAAAGCAACATTCGCTGATCCTGGTTGGCATCGTTATGGTTGAGACTAGGACGGTGTCGATCGTCTTGAGCCCCACTTTCGTTCTTGATTAATGAAAACATCCTTGGCAAATGCTTTCGTAGTTGTTTGTCTTTCATAAATCCAAGAATTTCACCTCGACTATGAAATCGAATGCCCCTGTCCATTAATCATTACTCTAATCCGAAGGCCAACACAATAGGATCGAATCACGTAGTGTTATCCCATGCTAATGTATCCGGGCGTAGGCTTGCTTTGAGCACTCTAATTTCTTCAAATTAACGTCTGGGAGGCGACTGACCAATTAAGGCGAGCGCATCGGCGGAAGGGACGAGCCAACCGGTGCACACGGCGGACCGATTGACCCACCCAAGGTCCAACTACGAGCTTTTAACTGCAACAACTTAAATATACGCTATTGGAGCTGGAATTACCGTGGCTGTTGGCACCAGACTTATCCCTCCAATGGATCCTCGTTAAGGGATTTAGATTATACTCATTCCAATTACCAGACTCAATGAGCCCGATATTGTTATTTATTGTCACTACCTCCCCGTGTTAGGATTAGGTAATTTGCGCATCTGCTGCCTTCCTTGGATGTGGTTGCTGTTTCTCAGGCTCCCTCTCTGGAATCGAACCCTAATTCTCTATCACCCGTCACCACCATGGTAGGCCACTATCCTACCATCGAAAGTTGATAGGGCAGAAATTTGAATAATGTGTCGCTAGCACAAAGGCCGTGCGATCTGACGAGTTATCATGAATCATCAATGCAACAGGAAGATCCTGCGTTGACCTTTTATCTAATAAATACATCCCTTCTAAAATTTGGGGTTTGTTGCACGTATTAGCTCTAGAATTGCTATGGTTATCCGAGTAGTAGATACCATCAAACAAACTATAACTGATTTAATGAGCCATTCGCAGTTTCACAGTCTGAATTAGTTCATACGTACACATGCATGGCTTAATCTTTGAGACAAGCATATGACTACTGGCAAGTTCAACCAGGTAGCATCCATTAATGGCTCCGCACGTAATGCAATAATTGTGCCTCCCAAAGGTTGCAAAACCTACAAAAGTGCGAGGCAGAATTTAGAGCAACCATTATTAAGGGACACATGGGATAACCCAAGTGTCATCTCAAGTACCGCCTCCAAGAAATCAGTGTCTCGCGCATACCGCAAGAGACGCCACACGTGATATCAAAAACGGAAAGTACGTATCACTTCAAGAGCCACCACAACACCAACTAATGGTATGGGATGGTTTTTAAAACTAACCAGCCACTTGTTTACCGTTTTATACGCAAGACAAACAGGAAGAAGAAACCAACACCGATTACGCAAGCAACCGATGAAAATTGATAAAGAATGTTGTGTTCAACGTTTGGTGCAAGAGCATGGAGCCAACAAACACAAAAATCCACAATGCCATTCACACGCCAATCACGTCAGCTAGATCTAACATTGTGTAATGTACCACTCCCAATAATGCCAAGGCATGTAGGCAAATGGAAGCATCAACCAACGTCGGTTCTGCTGCGCTAGGCATGAAAATTCATAACGGACAAAATTTGGTCAAAAACTTTGAGTTGTCTTCCCAAGCCTGCCTCTGGGCCTGCCTACATGCCCAGGCCTGTCTGCCTGCCTTCCCAGGCCTACCTAGCATGTCTGCCCAAGCGTGTCTGCCCAAGCGTGCCTGCCTGCACAGGCATGAAGGCCCAAGCGTGTCTGCCTGCACAGGCATGCATTCCTGTTATACCCCAAAATTTTCCCTCCTACTTCTCAAGACAATTCACATCTTAATTCTCAAGGATTTCACAAGGGTTGGCCAGACAAACCATATTCTAAGCAATCAATCCAAGCTAGGGTTTTGCTATTCTCAAGTAAAGATGGATTTCTAATACTTCAAGTGGTCATCATATCTCATCATACACCTCAGAGAATCCTCATATCAAGTTCCAAGCCTTACAAGTCTAAGCTGCTCATCCAATGGCTCAGATAGCTGAAAATCAGCTATATTTGACAAAAAGTCAATAGAACTTCGACCAAGCATAAATTGCACATAATTCATCACAAATTTCTCCACCAAAGATAATTTGGAAGAGAATTCAATTATCTACAACTCCATGTCTCACAAGCTTGGGTAGAAAATGCTTCATTTGGCAGTTATGGATCAAAACATTACAGGTCCTTTTAGAAAAGTCAACAAAAGTCATCTTTTTGCAAAGAAGTGTTCATGATTATGGAAACTTCAATGAAGATGAAACCAAAAGGTATGTTTAGAAGACATCTTGATCTTTCTAAAAAGTTCAAAAACACCCAAAAATGTGGAAAATTGAGCAAGATATAAATTGTGCAAGTTGAGCATTTTTGAGGAGGTACATGAAGAAAAATACTTGGCAAATTTAAGTTTTTTCTAAATGGGCCTAAGTTTTCATGATCAAAACTTATTCTTGAGATTATCCATGACCTATACACTCTTTGCCACGCCTCTTCCTTATTTATTTAATTTATTTTTGAATTAAATATCCAAAATTCAAATTTAATTAAATAAAATATAAAAATAAAAAGATAAGGCAAGTTGGGCTTGATATTTGCATGGCTTGGGGTCCAAGATAGCTCATTACAAGCTATCAATTTCGTGCAAGGAGAATCAAGACATGATTGAGCCATTTGTGGAAAGATTTGATAAAATTTTCAATCAAATATTTTTGCATTCAAGGCAATATTTTTCCACTCAATGCTTGACCTAATACATTCTCCTATATATACTTAGCATTCTTACAAGACAAAGAAAAGAGATTGGACAGCCTCTTACGCAAATAGTCATCCTCTTACAAACCCTAGAAATTTCTCAAATTTCTCTCAAAGTTGGCAAAATCGTGTTTTAATTTCCAGGAAGATGCAAGCCATTCCAACCATTCATTCGTGTTCCTGACGTTCCCAGGGGTTGATTCCCACATTACACGATCCCAGAACGCTCCAAATCAAGCATCCCACACTGTTCCGGTTTGGTAAATGTCTCAAAATTGTTTCTCTTAATCCATGCATTACTAACTGTTTTCTGTGTTTGTATGATCTCAGGATGCTGTTTAGAACAGGTACAACGTGTTACATGTGAGCTTTATGGCTTAAATCACAAAATACCATTGTTAAGGCATGAGCTTAGTGAGGTTCCAGATTCCACGATACAGGCAGGTTTAGGACAAACAAACCTTACCATCGTGATCGCAGGGTCCAATATAGTTAATCTGGGCTTTTACTTTTCATTAATTGATGCATTTTACAGGTTTTTTAGGATTGATGCAAACCGGAGAAGATGACCAGAGCTTTGCTCCGGCGCTTCTAACTTAGGGACCAACAACACTTACATGTTTATGAATCCAGTAGTATGAATCGATGTATCACCGCCCCAGTGGTTCACCTTGCGCGCACTATGTCACTCTCTATCTCTCAGGTCGTGGGTTCAAACCCCACCTTTTGCTTTTTATTTTCACTATTTGCTTTGCAGGTTTCCAGATCTCCAGAAGGAAAGCCTCCAGAAGCTTCAGCTTCTGGGCCTCCCCAACACCAAAAGCTCCAGCTTCTGGGTCCCCCCAGCGCCAGAATCATCCAGAAGCTCCAGCTTCTGGATGGACCCAGATGAAGAATTCCCAGAAGCTCCAGCTTCTGGACGTCCCATATCTAGAGTCTCCAGAAGCTCCAACTTCAGGACCCTTTCCAGTACCAGACATCCTAGAAGCTCCAGCTTCTGGATCTTTCCAGCACCTGAACCCCCAGAAGCTCCAACTTCTGGGCGCCTCCAGCAGTAGAACCTCTAGAAGCTCCAGCTTCTAGACCCCTTTAGATGGAGAAACCACAACTTTTGGACACGCTCTACAAGATACTCGCTAGAAACTCCAGTTTCTGGATGCCCACAGCGCTTCCACTCTCAGAAGACCCAACTTCTGGGGCAGCTTCTGCCAGAAGCTCGTTTTCTTGGATTTTTTTTGTATTTTTATTTATTTTCTGCTTTTCTTTTTTAATGTAATGTAATTAATTAAATTAGTAATTAGGTTAATTAATTAAGTTAATTAGATAACTTCACAAATGAATTTCTTTTAACTAATTTAATTAATTTAATTTAGGTTAGTATTCACTAGTTTTTCCTAATTAATTAAAATCAATTAGAAATAGGTTGTTTTCACATAAACTCTAATTTTCAAAATACCAAAAATACTAGGACTAGTTTTCTCTTATGCTATTTATTTTTCTTGCATTTTTTTAAATTCTAGAAAGGATGTATAGGTTGCAAGTTTTATCATGTAATAGCGTAGATTTACATTTCCGCATTTACTTTCCACACCTCCTATTATGTATCTGCTCCAAAGCCATGTAATAGCGTAGGATCCTTTACATTTCCGCGATTTACTTTCTACACCTATTAAACTGCTAGTAACTAGGCATGTATGGAAAGATAAAAATCAACATTGATCACTAATCACAAGATAAATATCTGAAAATAATACACTCTTCTCACACATGCACCCCCTTAGGGTATTCTATCTCGTTTCATTATAAATGGCCAGGTCCCTCGAACGTAGGGGTATCTTAGCACGATTGCCTACGAAATATCATCACAGTCCCTTCAACTTAAAAGATCATAGTCCCTCGATGTTTCCTAGCGAATACATGATCTAGTCCCTCGGTTGTTGCCTACGAAAAGTTATCATCGTCCCTATGATATGCTAGGATATCCCTACAAGTTGCCTTCTATGACCATCCGATGTCCCTTCGAATGTCCCTTTACATCCAACAAATAAAGTTACCTACCAACTAATGGTATGGATAAGTAAAGCAAAATAACACGGAAACGACTGTTCTGAGTAGGTAATAAGTCTCTTTTACTTGCTCAAATTAAAACATCTTTTCACACCTCACACTTTTCTTCAAAATCTTTTCAAAACACTTTGTATACATTCCAGCGTGAATCATTGCAAAGTCCTTTTCCAAAACAAAACATTTCCAAACACTTCGTATACATTCCAGCGTGAATCATTACGAAGTCAATGCAAAATTCCTTTTCAAAGATCTTTTTTAAGACACACACAAACAATTAAAGTGAGCTAAAGCAATTAAGAGCCCGTAGATAACTACGGATGGAAAAGGTGTTAACACTTTCCCTTTTCATAACCACATCCCTTACTCAGAATCTAACGAAGGTCTTTTCCTGTTCTTTTCGCCTTCCCTTAATTGGATAAAAGAAAAGTTGGTGGAGACTCTTGCTATCCGCAACATTTGCGATTAAACGCAAAACAAACAAGTCAGTTCTTCCACCGTGTTACAGAACTGGCGACTATGCTGGGGACAATAAAGAGAGTTTACCTTAGGGTCTTTAGATCACTTTAAAATTGTTTGACTTGTATGCTTTACTTTTAAGGGCTGCTTGGGTATTATACTTGTGGGGGATCCTACACCCAGATCCAGGTTTCCTTAGGTAAGTAGCAATAAATATTCGCGATCGTTAGGCGTATACCTAAACGGTCAACATGATGGCTATGTTAGTGAGAAACTTTGGATGTCCCAATGCTCCTCATGTCCAGTTGAGGAAAGTATTTGGCATCTGCGTGGTGTCATCAGCACTAACTCAACTTTTAGAACCTTAATTGACCCATCTTGGCCATTAGAAGGTAGTGAGATGCCCGACTTTGGTGCTTACTGAGGTTGATTGATACTCGATGCTACGCTCATTAAGATTCGACTTTCGGGAAGTTTCGATCGACCACTTGGTAGTCGTATTGAAATAAAGCCTACGAGAAAGATCAATGATATGATATTCATAGAACCTGGTTACTATTATAGGACAGGTTGAACCGACTCAAACTTTGGTAGGGTAGACACATATACCTCATGCAAGCCTTAAACCTAGGGCTATTGTTTGATTTGTTTGTGCTTGCTACTTGTTTAAACATGACATCATGACATCATAACATCATATCATTTCTAACTATTTCAAGGACCTAGGAATTTATCTTTGCTCTATTTTGTAGGAGTTATGGCTTCCAGGAAGACCATCTGAATCAACTTCATAGGTATACCTTCTCAACTCAAAGAATTAGTTTCAGAAGTTCCCGATCATGCTCAGTTTATCAAGAGACATGGTTATCTGCTTGACGTGGTTATCTCCGGTTTTGAAGAAGATATGATGCACGTCATATTCCAGTTCTTCGATCCGAAACATCACTGCTTTACATTCCCAGATTATCAATTGGTGCCTACATTGGAAGAGTTCTCTAAGCTACTTGGGATACCTATCCTCGATCAAATACCTTTCACCGATTCAGAAAAATCTCCGAAATATGAAGACATCGCATCAGCATTACATCTAAAGACATTGAAGCTAATTGAGAAACAAGCAGTGGAGTTAAGGGTTTACTTGCTAAGTTTCTAATAAAGAAAGCTTGAGAATTCCTTAAAGCTATGAGTTTCCATGCATTAGAAGACGTTTTGGCCTTGCTAATCTATGGCTTGGTGCTATTTCCTAATCCAGATCAATTCATAGATGTAAACGCCGTCAAGATATTCCTCACTCGTAATCCTGTGCCTACATTACTTGCGGATATTCTGCCTTCTCTCCACACTCGTACTATCAAAAACCAAGGAACTCTCATGTGTTGCATACCGTTACTTTCCAGGTGGTTTATTTCGCACCTTCCTCAATCAGTAATGACGAACGAGCAAAGATTGAAGTGGTCTCAAAGGCTGATGTCACTCTCTCACTCAGATATCTGGTGTCTCTTTTCTCAAAAGGATTTCATTTTCATTGAGCGTTGTGGGGAATTCCCTTATGTACCACTCCTTGGCATAAGGGGAGGTATCACTTACAACCCTTCACTAGCTCTACGTTCGTTTGGTTATGCTCTAAGAGATGGTCCTCATGATATGCTTCTCCAAGATATTGTGTTTGACTACCACAGTGATCTCCAGAACTATCGTCGAAGATTTGTACACGCTTGGGGCATGGTAAAGAAGACTGATACCAAGACTTTGGGACACAAAAATTCCATTCCTTGGGAACCTTATCTCAAATGGGTGCGAGCTCGAGCTCAAAACCTCATGATGTCGTTTACACCTGTGCTACCAGTGATTATGGAACCTGTTGCTATAGGTGACGAACCCCATACCGTTCTCCATTCAGACATGCCTACTGATCTTGAAGACTTGAGGAGATCCTGGATTCAACTTAAAGAAGAAAGGGATACATTTGAAGCCCAGTGCTATGCAAGCGAGAAGAAGGTATTAGAGTTGACAAAACTACTTCACGAGGAGCGAAACATTAACACCTACTTCAGCACCAAGAGGAAGCGCCCATGGGAGACCTAAAGCTCTAGGAATTTATTTTTATTTGTGTAAACTCTCTTTTGTACTTGCTAAAAGTAAACTAATAAAATTTTTGTTCGTGCTTGTCTAACAAATTTAAATTCCTATGGTCCTTGAAAACATTGCATTGCATAGCATCGCATATCATGGCATAAAAATTTCATAACAGGTACATTGAAGACCGGTTTTCTTATTCTCTCGCTGTTTATTTCAGCAGAAATGGCTCTTGAACAGACTGCCAAAGATCTCCAGGCTCAGAATGCTCAATTCCTGGAGATGTTCACCAAATTGGTCCAAGGCCAGAAGGATCTAAAGAATCTCATTACCAGAAAGAAGAAGACCATCGGTATCCTCAACATGGGAAGAAATCACAAGGGTCTAGTTAGGGTGGTCAACCGGTTTGAAATCTCAGACAAGAGCATTGAAATTGAGGGAAGTGTCAAGAACAATGAAGGAAGCCATCATGGGTCTGAAAACGAAGATGAAGACTATGTGAGCGAGCAGTATCCTCCTGACAACGAAAAGTACAAGCAACTTGAAGACCATCTGAATGATGTGGAAAATCTGAAAATGTCTGGACTGAACTTTGATGATCTGAGTCTTGTCCCTGGTGTGGTAATTCCTCGAAAGTTCAAAGTTCCTACCTTTGCCAAGTATGATGGCATCTCTTGCCCGAAGTTACATCTGAAGTCCTATGTTCAGAAGATCCATCCTCATACTGAAGACATGAAACTATGGATCCATTTCTTTCAAGAGAGTTTATCCGGAACACAGTTGGAGTGGTATTATCAGCTAGAGAATACCCATATTCACACCTGGAATGACTTAGCAGATGCTTTCTACAAGAAGTACCAGTACAATGCCGAATTAGCACCTAGCCGCATGCAGCTACAGAGCATGTCTATGGGTCGTGACGAAAAGTTCAAAGAGTACACCCATAAATGGAGAGATCTAGAAGGCAGAGTTCAACCACCCTTGTCCAATAGGGAGTTGGTTAATATGTTCATGGGAACACTGACAGACCCATTCTTCAATCATCTGATTGGTAACTCTTCATCCGGATTCACCGAGCTGATATTGACAGGAGAGCGTATTGAAGCTGGAATCAAGAGCGGGAAAATACAGGTAGAATCATCTTCAAATGCTGCGAAGAGATCTTTTTGTGGTAATACAGAAGCCAATGTTGTGTATGGTCAGAAGAGCCGTGACAAAGTTGATCGTACTCAATCTGTAGGGGAAGTTGTGATCTCCAATCCCACACCAGTGCAACCTCAACGATACAACGCGCGTAGCCAGAACGCGCCACGAAGACAGTTTACGAAGATCAACATGCCACTGTCTCAAGCATTGCAACACATGTTGAAAGCGGAGCTGATTACTTTGAGCGATCCTTCTTAGCACGTCAACACTTCCTCTCTAAAGTAAAATCCTAATGCAAGATGTGCATACCACTACAACAGCCCAGGGCACGACACCAACAACTGTTGGGCTCTGAAGAACAAGAATCAAGACATGATTGAAGCAAGAGAAATTGAATTCGACCCTCCTATCGAAACTCCAAATGTGATCAACACACCAATGCCTGACCATGGTAAAGGTTCTAATTCTATTGATAATAACTCCTATGTTTATGATGTGAACAAACTGATGATTCCTCTGATGACTGTCAAGAAAGATTTGCGCAAGCCAGTGTGTTTCCAGGATGCCTTAATGATTGTCGTTGGTGTGCATCTGATCGGACGGATGTGCTTGGTTGAAGAGGCGTATTCAACGCATGATGGAGAACCGAGAAGTGTTGTTTCTGAAACCTCCCTCCATGGAAAATCTGTGCAAAGACATTTCTAAGGATTTGAAGATCGAAGACATGAGCGAAGCCGTACCAGAAGTCTGGGATACCTTGGGGCAGCCAAGTGGGAAGTTCGATTTCACGGTTAAGTACACTGCTCCTGAAAGTTACAAAGTTCTAATCAAAGACATCAAGGCAACCGGATGAGGAGACGATTTCCCAGAAGACTATGTTGATGTGAACACAATAAGGATCACCTCTGCCGATCCTGTGCCTAGAGTGGCACCTCTCATCATTACTTCTCCCAGACCAATTCCATATTCCTCTGACAAAGCTATACCTTGGAATTATGGAGCTGAAGTTTACTATCATGGCGTCAAGCAAGAACCTTTGACCATTGAAGACATTGCAGTTGAAGCTACCAATCCTGACATCGACAACATCACCAGATCAAGCAAGGTAACTCAAACCGGAAGGGTATTTTCTCTAGAGATCTCTCCTCCAAAAGATACTGCTACGCCAGCTCGCATTCCTGCTATCGAACTAGTTCCCGAAGCTAGAGGGAAAGAACCAGTAATTCATCCTGCTCAGACAGAAGTACCAAAGGAAGTTGCTGAGGATACCTCCGAGCAAGAAATGGAGGAAATTCTGAAGATCATCAAAAAGAGTGACTATAATGTTGTGGAACAGTTGGGACAAACTCCGTCCAAGATATCCATGCTAGCTCTTCTATTATGCTCTAAGGCTCATGCTAAAGCCTTAGTGAAGTTCCTGAAGAATGCTCACATACCGCAAGACACTACTTCTGATCAATTCGAAGGTTGTATCGCTAGCCTAACCGTCAACAATGGTTTAGGATTCTCTGATGCTGATTTGACTCCTACCAGAAGGAAACACAACAAAGCCTTGCACATCTCCGTTGAATGCAAGGGTACCACGTTGTCTCACGTGTTGTTGGATACCGGTTCTACTCTGAATGTTCTACAAAAGAGAACTTTTGACTGACTTAATGCTGAGGGAGTGGTCATGAAGCCCAGCGGTATAATTGTAAGGGCTTTTGATGGTTCTAAATGAACAGTACTCGGAGAGCTCACCCTGCCAGTTAAATTCAGTTCCCAGATTTTTGACTCTACTTTCTTTGTCATGGACATCCGTCCAGATTACTCTTGCCTACTTGGAAGCCCTTGGATACATGGGGCAGGCGCTGTTACCTCTATCCTGCATCAGAAGCTGAAATACCCAGTGAAGGGGAAGATTGTTACAGTATGTGGTGAGGAAGAATATATGGTAAGCCATCTGCAGTCATTCTGATACCTCGAAATGGAAGGAGAATTCATTGAAACTCCCTATCAAGCTTTCGAAGCGCTTCCAAGAGTCATGCTTGTTGACTCTCCTATCACTCCTGAATTTACTAGAGTTCCACCGAAGATGGCCTCACTGAAAGACGCCAAAGCTGTAGTTGAGGAAAGAGGTTGTGCTGTTTGGGGTCAGCTCCCCAATCTCCCGTTCAAATTTGACAAGACTGGTTTAGGTTTAACTACCAAAGGTCAGAAGATGATACGCCGCGAACGTGCCGACAAACTTCCTTTCCACATCAGCAAGAGCGGAGTCCATGCCATAGAAGATGACGACAACGATTTCGACATCAACAACTGGATTTTCCCAATTCCAAACAACAGACTCATCAATTGGAGGATTAAAGACGTCATACCAATCTCCTTTAGACAGGAGTAATTTCTTTTTTGCTTTCTGTTATGCTTTTCGTTTTTTATTACGTTCAGGCCATAAACTTAAAAGCCTAGTGCCTTGCCCGGGGCATCACGACTCATTTTTGTGAGGGTTATTATTTGTCATTTGCATATTTTCATTCAATAAAATCATTGGACTTTTTCATTCAAATACTTTACTCTTTCCTTTCTTTTACTTTATTACCCTTTCAAAAAGCTATGTGTTCTTACACACACCCACGTGGTACACTGCAGATTCACTCCGAATCTCGTTGATAACAGCTTTGCTATTGCTAAATATGACTATGATAATCCGATATGCCAAGTGGAAGACGAAGGTGAGGAAGATTGTGAAGTGCCCGGAGAACTTGTCAGACTACTATAGCAAGAAGAATAGGTTATACAGCCACACGAAGAGCCAATCGAGGTTGTGAATCTGGGTACTGACGAAGAAAGAAAAGAAATTAAGATTGGAGCAGGTCTTGAGAACAGTGTAAAGAAGAGATTGGTTCAGATGCTGCAGGACTATATCGAGATTTTTGCTTGGCCTTACAAAGACATGCCAGGTCTAGACATTGACATTGTGGTACACCGACTACCAACGAAAGAAGTTTTTCTCACCGTGAAGCAGAAAGTCCGTCATATGCGTCTTGAGATGTCAGAGAAAATCAAAGCCGAAGTTATGAAATAGTTAAATGTCGGTTTCTTAGCCGTTACTTCTTATCCACAGTGGGTTGCGAACGTGGTGCCCGTACCTAAGAAGGATGGTAAAGTGCGTATATGTGTGGACTACCGAGATCTGAACAGAGCGAGTCCGAAAGACGATTTTCCACTTCCTCATATTGATGTACTGGTTGACAACACCGCTCAACACAAGGTTTTCTCCTTCATGGATGGTTTCTTCGGTTACAATCAGTTCAAAATGGCTCCCGAAGACATGGAAAAGACTACTTTTGTTACATAGTGGGGCACATTCTGTTACAAAGTTATGCATTTCATACTGAAGAACGCTGGCGCCACATATCAACGTGCCATGGTAGCTTTATTCCATGATATGATTCATCACGAGATAGAGGTCTACGTCGACGACATGATAGCTCAATCACAAACCAAAGAAGAACATCTCGATCATTTGCGAAAGCTGTTTGATAGACTGAAGAAGTACAGACTAAGACTTAATCCCAACAAGTGCACCTTTGGAGTCAGATCCGGAAAACTCATGGGATTTGTTGTCAGTGGTAAAGGTATTGAAGTTGACCCTACCAAGGTTAAAGTTATTCAAGAAATGCCAGCTCCTCGTACCGAGAAGGAAGTCAGAGGTTTATTGGGACGATTAAACTACATTGCCAGATTCATCGCACACCTAACTGCTACTTACGAGCCAATATTTAAGTTACTGAAGAAAGATCAAGTAGTGGAATGGAATGACGATTTCCAGACAACTTTTGAAAAAAATCAAGGAGTACCTACAGAATCCTCCTATCCTGATGCCGCCTGCCAAAGAAAGACCTCATATCATGTACTTGACAGTATTAGAGAACTCAATGGGGTGTGTGTTGGGGCAACATAACGAGTCTGGTCGAAAAGAGTATGCAATATACTACCTTAGCAAAAAGTTTACCGACTGTGAGACAAGATACTCCCAGCTCAAGAAAACTTGCAGCGCTTTGGCTTGGGCTGCTCTCCGACTAAGACAATATATGTTGACTCACACTACTTTGTTGATCTCCAAGATGGATCCGATAAAATACATATTCGAGAAACCTGCTATGTCCGGAAGAATAGCAAGATGGCAAATGATCTTTACCGAATATGACATCCAATATACTACTCAGAAGGAGATCAAAGGAAGTGTGGTAGCCGATCATTTGGCTCATCAAGTAGTAGATGACTATCAGTCTATACACTTCGAGTTTCCAGACGAAGACGTTTTGTTAGTTACTGATTGCAAAGAACCAGGACCGAACGAAGGACTTGAACTAGGATCCCGATGGACCATGGTCTTTGATGGGGCCTCAAACGCACTTGGCAATGGCATTGGTGCCATCATTACGTCTCCTACAGGCGAACACTCGCCTTTCACCGACAGACTATGTTTCGACTGCACTAACAACATGGCCGAATACGAAGCGTGCATCATGGGTATCAAAGCTGCTATTGACCTAAGAATAAAATTCCTACAGGTATATGGAGACTCAGCTTTAGTGATCATTCAGGTTAAAGGCGAGTGGGATACGAAGCATCCGAATCTCATTCCATATCGAGAGCATGTGTTGAATCTGATCCCTTACTTCAAAGAAATCACTTTCGATCACATTCCACGAGAAGAGAATCAGTTGGTAGACGCATTAGCTACCATGTCGTCTATGTTCAAAGTTAGATGGGACAACGAAGCTCCCCAAATCATCATCGAAAGGTTTGACAAACCATCATACTGTTGTGAACTTGATACAGAAGAGAAACCTTGGTTCTGCGAAGTGAAGAGGTATCTTGAGACTCAGGAATATCCCGCAGGGGCATCTGTCAACGACAAGAAGTTCTTAAGAAGATTCACATCCAAATTCTTCCTCAGCAACGACATCTTATACAAGCGCAATCACGACTTGTGCTTACTCTGCTTTGTAGACCAGAAACGGCAGAACGAATCATGGAAGAATTACATGAAGGCGCATTCGGTACCCATTCCAATGGACATACAATGGGTGATAAGATTCTAAGAGCAGGTTACTATTGGTCCACCGTGGAAGCTGATTGCTACCGCTATGCTCGGTCTTGGCACAAATGCCAGATATATGCAGACAGAGTGCATGTGCCTCCAGTACCACTAAATGTTTTGACCGCTCCATGGCCTTTCGCAATGTGGGGAATTGACATGATTGGGGAAATCAAGCCCACCGCTTCCAATGGACACCGTTTTATCCTCTTTGCAATTGACTATTTTACCAAGTGGGTAGAAGCAACCTCGTTCGCATCTGTTACCAAGAATGTCGTGGCTCGATTCATCAAGCCTAATCTTATCTGTCGGTACGGCGTCCCCGAAAGGATCATCACAGACAATGGTACCAACCTCAACAATAAAATAATCACCGAACTCTGCACGCAGTTCAAGATTAAACATCACAACTCTTCTCCATATCGGCAAAAAATGAACAGCGCAGTGGAAGACCGCCAACAAGAACCTCAAGAAGATCATACAAAAGATGACAATGACTTACAAAGATTGGCATGAGGTGTTGCCATTTTCTCCCCACGGTTACCGCACTACATTGCGAACATCTACTGTGGCAACCCCCTTCTCTCTTGTATATGGTATGGAAGTAGTCCTACCAATCGAGGTTCAGACACCCTCAACTAGAGTCCTCCAGGACGTAGAGTTAGGCGAAGACGAATGGGTCCAGACTCGCCTTGACAAGATCAACTTGATCAACGAAAAATGGCTCGCAGCCATCTGTCATGGACAAATATACCAGAAGCCAATAATCAGAGCATTCATCAAGAAAGTCAAACACCGAGTCTACCAAGTCGGTGATCTAGTAGTCAAGCGCATCATCCTATGAGAGACCATTTGTAGTCAAAACAGTATTTTCTGACGGAGCTATGATACTTAGCACTATGGATGGAGAAGACTTTCCACACCATGTGAACGCAGACATAGTCAAAAAATACTACGCATGAACGTGACACGCTATGTCGATCGGCCTAGGAAAAAATAAGGGCATCCTGGAGAACCAAAAAGGTTTGGGAAAAAGTTAAGGATATATATACAAAAATGTACACCCGCCAGGTCGAAAACCTGCAAAGGCGGCTTGGGCAAAAAAGGGTATCCCGGTAGACTAAAAACCCGAAAGAACGGTCTAGGCAAAAATTAGGGATTTAAGCGTACAACTATGTCTCGTCCAGATCACCTGCTTACAGGCTACGGTACTATCAGCTTCAAGATTCAAACGACGCAAATCAATTCAATCACTTTCTTCTGACAACAAGGAGATGAGATATTCGAAAAAATATGAGCAATAACATAGTTGAAACTCGACAAGATTGTTTCCACATAGATTTTTACTATTATGACAATTTGCTCTTACTAGGATATTTGTCTCTTGTATACAAACTGCCTGAATATAGGCCACTTTTCAAAATTAATGCAAATTCCTCTTTTATAGTGCTAACTGTATTGTTGTTTGCATAAAGTCCAATGCTTGCTTTGAATGATTAAATGCATCTGACAATAAACATCCGTTCACAAACATACGAAAAGTGAACAGAAACAATAATTACTACAGGCTCTAGGAATTGAGATGACGACCAACGTCACCCATACATCCCCACATAGTCACTTTCATAAGCAATACATTCGCAGGACCATCAATCCCCACAGAAACATTGCTTTCCCTACGAAGACAAATCCTCTTAAACGAAGAATTACGATCTTATCCTTAAAAGTATTTCGATACTTTAAACATCATCACGTTAGTCCCCGAGCAGTGATCCTTCAACTTCATCATGTTAGTCCGGCGGTGATCCTTCAAACTTCATCACGTTAGTCCGGGCAATGATCCTTCAAACTTCATCATGTTGGTCCCGGGCAATGATCCTTCAAACTTCATCACGTTAGTCCTCGGCGGTGATCCTTCAACTTCATCACGTTGGTCCCGAGCGATCCTTCAACATAATAATTTTAGTCCGGCGGTGATCCTTTAACTTCATCACGTTGGTCCCGGCGGTGATCCTTCAACATCATCACGTTAGTCCCCGAGCAGTGATACTTCAAACATCATCATGTTAGTCCCCGAGCGGTGATACTTCAAACATCATCATATTAGTCCCCGAGCAGTGATCCTGTCAATTTACCTACATCCTCAAGTCATCACATTACATTGGTCCCCAAGAAGTAATACAACAACCGATTACATCAGTCTCCAAGCAGTAACGGGTTATTTCACATCATCCCCAGCAAGGTCTATGCACAAGATCCCCAGCCGAGTATCTCTTGATCATTTCTATTCGTCCAACAACATTAATATCCAGACTCGAGATTTGGTCAGATAGTGCATCGGAGGAATCTGAAGCATCTCTTTTTTCTCCCTAGTCAGGGTTTCCAACAACCCTATCCCCAAGCGAACATCAGAAATCTCCAGCAGAACATTCTTATTTTCTTCAAGATGGATATGTTTTGAAATACTATAACATCTATATTCATGCATTGTATATAAAAGTCATAACATGAGCATTCACAAGAATTATCATACACTCACATGCATCATAATCTGCATAGGACTAACCATATCCTGTCAAGGTTTTATTTCCCCAACAGGTAAAAGTTATTTTCCAAACAGAAGGTCAAAGATTAATACCCGAAACAAGATGGGAGAACTATCTGAACGATCATACAAATTATGTCCAGACAACGGATTATGGATCAACACCCGAAACTAGATGGGAAAACTATCTGCATCCTGCTAAGTATTCATCTCAGAAGTAGCCAAGACGAAGGTTTATTTTGACTCTCTCTTATTATCAACTGCCCCAGATCGCATCTTTAAGCCCATCTCCGACTATGCATCTTCATTACCCTGGATGGCATCTTTAAGCCCATCTCCGATATTTCTCTCATCCAAAAGACAAATACATAGTCTGGTGTACGACTCACTCTCCAGCATCAGCTTCTCCAAATGGCATCTATAAGCCCATTCCAGCGCATTGTCAACTGACGATCCCATTCTATACAACTGCGAGTGCAAATTTTTAGGTGTACTCGAGTGTTCAATTATCTTCTACCTTCAGGTCACAAAAGGAAAGCATACCAATCTAACCCTTTTGGTACAAGAAGATTTAATAGGGGCAACTTTTATACCCCAAAATTTGCCCTCCTACTTCTCAAGACAATTCACATCTCAATTCTCAAGGATTTCACAAGGGTTGGTCAGAAAAACCCTATCCTAAGAAATCAATCCTGTCATACCCCAATTTTTGACCTAATATACCACCTTACATTTGCATCATTGCATCATTAACAGTTCAGAACAGAATTAATCGGGTGTAGCTTCCATAGATCAAAATTAGGGTTTCACAAGATTTTCATCTGATTCAAGAGGCAATCAATTAGGATTTGAGTTTTATTCACCTCATTTGGTCTATCTTGATCAAATCATCAACCTCTGATCTTCAGATATCCAATTTTTCTCATGATCTATCGAGGATCGACCAATTAGGGTTTTATCGAGGATGAGCAATCACCGATTTTCTGATCAATGAATGACTTTTTTGATTGGAGAATGATCTTCATATCTGAAATACAACATGTTGACCTAATTTCTGGATTCAAAACATCACAGAAGTTCACAGAATTCATCAGTCAATTTTTGGATCATCTGATGAAATTTCATCCTTTGAAAAGTCAAACTTTGACTTTTGGTCAACTTTTTCAAGACAAAACTTTTTCCATCATCAAAATACTTCAAATGATCCATCATGATCATAAAAAATCAAGAAATTTGGAAAAGTCAACAAAAAGTCAAAATTTTCAACACTTAAAAAATTTTTCAAGTGTTAAAATTTCACATTTTTTCCAAACATCATGGCAATTTTTCACATAGTTCCATTTGGAATTAGGAAAAACTCAAAACATGAAAGTTGTAGCACTTGAAACAAGGTTTCCAAAATGTCCAAGAAATCTCAAATCTATGGAGTCTAGCTATACTTTTGATTTTGAAACTTAGAGCTCCAAAATCCTTGATTTTCAAGTACAACTTTCAAAATTATAGGTCATTTTTGAGTTTTTTCTTCTAGAAGCCATGCCACCTAGCAAAGAGGGATAGAGCTGATAAAAAATCAGATGGAGAGTAATTATGAGGGGATAAGATCAAGTTGAATAATTAACCATGGTTAAAAGGAAGCTTCCTTTTGCATTTATTGCAAAAATGACTTCCTTGCCCTCTAAGGCAACTTGTAAATACCAAAGCCAATCTTCTTCACTTACCATTCAGAAATTTTGACCTATAAATAGAGGTCATGTTGGCCATTTGAAACTACACCAAAGCTATGCCAAAACAAGCTTTCTCACTTCTTTCTTAAAACTCAAGTAACATAGTGTAATTTGAGAATTCTTGTGATCTTTCAAAACTTGTAAAAAAAACATGAAAAATTTGGTGTCTAACATGTCATGAACATCATATGTAATTGATTTGTAACTTAAAATCAACACAAGAATCACTAAAACTCAAAGTTGCATTTCAAAATTCCAAACTTGCCAAAACTGCCATAACTATCGAATTTGATCATTGGCTCGAGCAAGTTGTGATTTTTTCACTCAAACATCATCAACATACTCCATATGGATGATGCAGACCATTAACTTCAACCTATAACACCTCTAACATCGAATTCAAGTTTCACTTTGAAGCTTATGCAGGTGGACTTGGTTGGAATGATCCAGGCCAATTCAGAGTGAGCAGACCATCCTCACACAATCCTTGAAGTCCGTTGGTACTATAGGAGTCATCAAAACAGTTCTGGAAACACTCCATTAACAACTTCGATCTCAGCTTCAAGAGGTAAGAACACGAACTTCAAACTCTTTGATTTCTTGCTTCCAGTTCAAAAAGCTCTTGGCCGTTTTGTTTCTGCACCATCACTGATCAATAACCCTCAATCAATTGATTAATTCATTCACCATACACGATTTCAATTAGAATTTTCAGAACTAGGGTTCTTCGTGTTCTTATGAAATTTAATCATGTTAAGCTTAAAATAAATGAAATTAAATGCCATCAGCATGTTCTTGGGCTTAAAACGATGAAGTTTGATGTTTACATCATTCCATTTCATCACGAAATAAGGATTTTAGGATTGATTGAAGATTGGAGAGGATGAAGAACACTGCGCGCATTTTTTCAAATTTAAAAATCCAGTTTATAATATAATTACATGGTTTGATTTCAATACACGGATGTATTTCCGCCCCAGCGGTTGCCAGCTCACTCTTAAGTCACTCTTGCCATGCCTTGCCCAATGGTCCCGGGTTCGAGTAGCCTTGGGACCATTTTTGCCAAACTTTTTCATTTTTACTTCATATTTTTTTTTCAAACTTTGACTTCTTCAAAACCCAATCAAAACTCCTCATTTTGAGGTGATTTTTTGTACACATGTCAATTAACATATCTATTTTATGATAGTGTCAAAAAATTTCAGAAAAACTTTCATCCGATTATATTTTTATCGAGCCGAAAACGATACATTTGAGTACTTTTCAAAGCACTTTCAAAGGTGATTTTTTCAAACTTTCGAAGCCCGATTCTTTTCCAACCTTCTCATGAGTATATTTCACTTTTCAAAATACTTTCAAAAAACAGTTTTCAAAACCTTTCACCAAACTTACATTTTTTTCCATGATCGATCCGATTTAAACGATAAAACCGAATTCGTTTTCTCTTGATTTTATTAACCGATCATGGGCCTCCCTTACGGTGTAAGTCCCAAAATTCTTTTTATGTACATAATTATTTCCTTGTACATATCCAATTCTTTTATGTACGTACCAATTTTACCTGTACATAATACAAATATTTTTGTAAATACTCAAGTACGGACAAACTTCATCTGTTTGTTTTCATTTTACACTGAATACCATTGGTATTAGAAGGAGCATTATTCCCGGTGAAACTGCTTTTAAACCAATGGGCCACCCTTATGGTGTAAGTCCCAACCATCCTATGTACATTCACATCCTCTCGTACATAAATACTCGTTCGTGTACATATTTACTTCCTTGTACACATCCAAACTTGTAAATAATCAAGTTACGCTCGTTTTAAACATCTGTTTCACATACACTTGTTTATATTTTCTTCATAAACTCTTGTAAATAAACATCATGCATCTGTTTATATTTCCTTCATAAACTCCTGTGAATACATATCACACACACACTTGTTTATATAACTGTTTAACTATAACATAACAATTAGTCTAATCAATAGGCTCCCCACAGTATTAGCCTCCTCTTGGGCTTTGTACAAGGTAACTCATTCATCTGAGTTCAGCCTCCTCTTACGCTTCATATAAGAAAACTCATTCATCTGAGTTTAGCCTCCGCTTAGGCTTCATATAAGACAACACTCCCCTGATGAGTCAGCCTCCTCTTGGGCTTCGTTCAAAAGAACTCATCATTGAGTTTAGCTTTCTCTTGGGCATCATACAAGAAAGAGACCAGTAAATCTCTTAACAACCTCCTATTGGGCTTCCAATACAAAGAATCACCCGCGTTAAGATATAACCCAGAGAGTATAATTTCCCGGTGAAATTGCTCTTGATCCTAAAAGGATGGTTTCCCGGTGAAATCCCTTTTAAAGCCAATGCCAGCCATACCCTATAGCTTCCTCTTGAGCTTCATACAAGGACCCTCGATGACCCTCGATGACCCTCGGAATGCCTCCTCTTGGGCTAACAATACAAGGACCCATGGGCTTCTTAAAAGCATCCCCTTAATCCAATCAATTTCTCCTTGAGATTTAGACATTTATGATCTCTATGGAAGAAGTATCTCATCTATCACATTACATACAATAAAAAACTTTTCAAACTCTTTTCAAACAAAAAACATCTCTTAATCGTAAGTGGTAACGCTTGTACACTCAAGAAAAACACCCAATGCTTACAATTAAAAGATTTAATCATCTTTTTTCAAATATCTTTCTTAAACATGTAAGTGGTAACGCTTGTACACTCAAGCAAAACACCTATAACTTACGACGAAAGATTCAATCAATCAACCTTTCAAAATGTATGTGATGAAATAGATTAGATACATTTTTCATTAAGATGACATTTGCCTTTGTCTCTTACTAACATCCCGTTGCTTCCACTAGCATAAGTGGGAACTACGATTGCTCTGACTTTCTCAACATCCTTTTGAGAATACGTAGGCACAAGGTCTCATCCTTGGCGAGCAAATTTCTTTCTCCCTCAAACCAAACAAACCATAGATCCCTTTAGATCCGAGCTACAAATGCTCTGATTCCCATTAAGGGATATGTATGCAGAAGATCCCAATGATCTTTGCGAGCACAATAATAACAAAACCTAGGATCCCACATAATCTATCCTTCTTAAAATCCAAAGGAGAAACTTTCCAAATCATAGAAATAGCAATTTAAAACATACAAACATATCAAACGTATTCATATATAAAGCTATAGATAACTATATATATTTAGGGTGCTCCATCTATTCCCTTTATATAACAAACCCCCTTACCCGGAATCTCCCCAATACGTTGCGTCTAGTTTACGCTAGCCGTAATGCATATCATATCAATTGAGGGTATTGCAGCTTTCCCCTTTTTCATAATCATTTTCTTGTGTTGGAAATAATAAAGCTTGATGCTCGCGGCATCTTTATAAACAAATCAAAAGAGTAAATCGTTTCGAGCCAGAGAATCCGAATTCAGATTCGATTCCCTCGCGCGTCACTTTTTAACGCGAACAAATCCAAGCTAGGGTTTTACTATTCTCAAGTCAATATGGATTTCTAATACTTCAAGTGGTCATCATATCTCATCATACACCTCAGAGAATCCTCATATCAAGTTCCAAGCCTTATAAGTCTAAGCTGCTCATCCAATGCCTCAAATAGCTAAAAATCAATTGTATTGGACAAAAAGTCAACTGTAGTCAACATACAGTCAAACTTCATAATTTTTGGTCAACATCAATATTTTGAAGTCATATTCATCATTTGTCAAGAGCTGATCATGATTCATCAAGAAAAGTCAATATCTGATCAAAAGTCAAAGTTTCCAAATTAGGGCTTCTTTAGACAAAATTCAATAGAACTTTGACCAAGCATAACTTGCACATACATCATCAGAAATTCTTCCACCAAATCTAATTTTTAAGAGGATTCAATTCTCTACAACTCCATGTCTCACAAGCTTGGGTAGGAAACGCTTCATTTGGAAGTTATGGATCAAACATTACAGGTGCTTCTAGGAAAGTCAACAAAAGTCATATTTTTGCAAAGAAGTGTTCATGAGCATGGAAACTTCAATGAAGATGAAACCAAAAGGGTTGTTTAGAAGACATCTTGAGCTTTCTAAAAAGTCCAAAAACACCCAAAAATATGGAAAGTTGAGCAAGATATAAATTGTGCAAGTTGAGCATTTTTGAGGAGGTACAAGAATAAAAATACTTGACAAATTTAAGTTTTTTCTAAATGGGCCTAAGCTTTCATGATCAAAACGTATTCTTGAGATTATCCGTGACCTATACACTCCTTGCCATGCCTCTTCCTTATTTATTTACTTTATTTTTTGATTAAATATCAAAAATTCAAATTTAATTAAATAAAATATAAAAAATAAAAGATAAGGCAAGTTGGGCTTGATATTTGCATGGCTTGAGGTCCAAGATAGCTCATTACAAACTGTCAATTTCGTGCAAGGAGAATCAAGACAAGATTGAGCCATTTGTGGAAAGATTTGATAAAATTTTCAATCAAATATTTTTGCATTCAAGGCAATATTTTTCCACTCAATGCTTGACCTAATACACTCTCATATATATACTTAGCATTCTTACAAGACAGAAAAAAGGGGGGACAACCTCTTACGCAAATAGCCAACCTCTTACAAACCCAAGAAATTTCTCTCAAAGTTGGCAAAATCGTGTTTTGATTTCCAGGCAGATTCAAGCCATTTCAGCCATTCATTCGTGTTCCTGAAGTTCCCAGGGGTTGATTCCCATCATTACACGATCCTAGAACGCTCCAGATCAAGCGTCCGACACTGCTCCGGTTTGGTAAATGTCTCAAAATCGTTTCTCTTAATCCATGCATTACTAACTGTTTTTCTGTGTTTGTATGATATTAGGATGCTGTTTAGAACAGGTACAACGTGTTACATGTGAGCTTTAGGGCTTAAATCACAAAATACCATTGTTAGGGCATGAGCTTAGTGAGGTTTCGGATTCCAGGATACAGGCAGTTTTAGGATAAACAAACCTTACCATCGTGATCGCAGGGTCCAATATAGTCAATTTGGGTTTTTACTTTTCATTAATTGATGCATTTTACAGGTTTTTAGGATTGATGCAAACGGTAGAAGACGACTGGAGCTTTGCTCCGGTACTTCTAACTCAGGGACCAACAATACTTACATGTTTATGAGTCCAGCAGTATGAATGGATGTATCACCGCCCCAGAGGTTCACCTTGCGCGCACTATGTCACTCTTTATCTCTCAGGTCGTGGGTACAACCCCACCTTTTGCTTTTTATTTTCACTATTTGCTTTGCAGGTTTCCAGATCTCCAGAAGGAAAGCCTCCAGAAGCTTCAGCTTCTGGGCCTCCCCAACACCAAAAGCTCCAGCTTCTGGGTCCCCCCAGCGCCAGAATCATCCAGAAGCTCCAGCTTCTGGATGGACCCAGATGAAGAATTCCCAGAAGCTCCAGCTTCTGGACGTCCCATATCTAGAGTCTCCAGAAGCTCCAACTTCAGGACCCTTTCCAGTACCAGACATCCTAGAAGCTCCAGCTTCTGGATCTTTCCAGCACCTGAACCCCCAGAAGCTCCAACTTCTGGGCGCCTCCAGCAGTAGAACCTCTAGAAGCTCCAGCTTCTAGACCCCTTTAGATGGAGAAACCACAACTTTTGGACACGCTCTACAAGATACTCGCTAGAAACTCCAGTTTCTGGATGCCCACAGCGCTTCCACTCTCAGAAGACCCAACTTCTGGGGCAGCTTCTGCCAGAAGCTCGTTTTCTTGGATTTTTTTTGTATTTTTATTTATTTTCTGCTTTTCTTTTTTAATGTAATGTAATTAATTAAATTAGTAATTAGGTTAATTAATTAAGTTAATTAGATAACTTCACAAATGAATTTCTTTTAACTAATTTAATTAATTTAATTTAGGTTAGTATTCACTAGTTTTTCCTAATTAATTAAAATCAATTAGAAATAGGTTGTTTTCACATAAACTCTAATTTTCAAAATACCAAAAATACTAGGACTAGTTTTCTCTTATGCTATTTATTTTTCTTGCATTTTTTTAAATTCTAGAAAGGATGTATAGGTTGCAAGTTTTATCATGTAATAGCGTAGATTTACATTTCCGCATTTACTTTCCGCACCTCCTATTATGTATCTGCCCCCCTAGGGTATTCTATCTCATTGCCTTATAAATGGTCAAGTCCCTTGAACATAGGGGTATCTTAGCACGGTTGCCTACGAAATATCATCACAGTCCCTTCGACTTAAAAGATCATAGCCCCTCGATGTTTCCTAGTGAATACATGATCTAGTCCCTCGGTTGTTGCCTACGCAAAGTGATGATCGGCCCTACGAATGTGCTAGGATATCCCTACAAGTTGTCTTCTATGACCATCCGATGTCCCTTTGAATGTTCCTTTATATCCAACGAATAAAGTTACCTACCAACTAATGGTATGGATAGCTTTATTCTAAAGGAAAGCAAAATAACACGGAAACAACCGTTTTGAGTAGGTAATAAGTCTCTCTTGCTTGCTCAAATTAAAACATCTTTTCACACCTCACACTTTTCTTCAAAATCTTTTCAAAACACTTTGTATACATTCCAGCGTGAATCATTGCAAAGTCCTTTTCCAAAACAAAACATTTCCAAACACTTCGTATACATTCCAGCGTGAATCATTACGAAGTCAAAGCGAAATACCTTTTCAAAGATCTTTTCAACACACACACAAACAATTAAACTGAGCTAAAGCAATTAAGAGCCCGTAGATAACACCTTCCCTTTTCATAACCACCTCCCTTACTCAGAATCTAACGAAGGTCTTTTCCTGTTCTTTTCGCATTCCTTTAATTAGATAAAAGAAAAGTCGGTGGCGACTCTTGCTATCCGCAACATTTGCGATCAAATGGAAAACAAACAAGTCAGTTCTCCCACCGTGTTACAAGCACCATCTTCGGTAACGAAAAGCAATACAACCAATAATTAGAAATAGCAAACACAATACTCTTGATCAACTGATGTCTGCCAGCAAAACTCAGGAGATGCGACGACTAGTGCTTGATTCTCGCTACTATTTTGTCGATAAGCTGAAGATAATGGTTGACAGTGACTAGTGAGCTTCTTAGATGTAAGAGGAACACCAAGGTAGCAAAAATGAAGGCTTACTTCGAGAAAAGAAGATAATTTGAGAATACTATCCTTCGAGTCTTTATCAACAACACCAAAGAAAATCATGCTCTTACTTTGATTAATGCTCATACCTGTAGAATTCGTAAACTTAAAAAAGGCCTGCAACATGATATCAACAAAAACCACATCTTCTCTAGAGAGAAAAATAATTTCGTCAACAAAAACAAGATTGGTGAGGGACATCTTCTAACACTTAGCATGGTGGTTAACATTAGGATCTAATTGCATTTTAGTGAGGTATCTATCCAAGTAGTCCATAACAATGGTAAAAAGGTAAGGGGAGATAGAGTCACATTGCCTAATACCCTTCTTAACCTGTAAACTCTTTGAAAGAGCACCATTTATGTTGAATTTGTAAGTTACAGTTGTCATCGAAACCATGACCCAATCTATGAAGATTTTAGGGAAACACATTTACTATAAAATGCACTCCAAAGTAGACCAATCTACCATATCATAAGCTTTTTACATATATAACTGAATCATGCAACGAGGAGTTCCGCCATGCCTAAAATAACCTTTAATAAGCTCATCAGCCAATAAAACATGGTTATGAATTTGTTGACCAGGGATGAAGGCCGTTTGGCTAGGACTAATAATTCCCCCAATGATCTTCCCCAATCTTCCCAAATATTTAAATGAGTAAAGTGGATTTTGGATTTTGCTCTTGTCAATTCAAATATTCAATTCATGCTAACAACATCGAGATTACGTGTATATTTTGGTTATGTAGTGAGAAAAATTAGTTATGTTAGAAAAAAATTGATTTCGAGTAACTGATTCTAGAAAATAATTATTATTAAAATAAATTGAAAATTAAGTGATTTATGTTAAGATAATTCATTTTAGTGTGAAAATTATGTTAAGTGTGTGTTTGTATATATTTTTCTGAAAGCCAAAAATATAATGTATTAAAATGAGCAAAAATTTGACATAAGCAATGCCACTCATAGAAAAAAACAATCTCCAAAGCAACAAAAATCTACGATACATAGAAAAAACTACCACATTGAACCACCACATTCCTAGATAAACTCCTACACAAAAACTAAATAATCTGACACAACACCCATACACCAGACCCACCCAAATCCAGCCTCCAACCAATAGTAGACAAAAGTGACTCTAGCGAGACCACCTCTAACAGATCCATTACACACTCCTCAACAAACGACGATTCAATCAGGTACAAATGATGTCCACGAAGATGCTAAAACAGAACACTCTGTCGGAAGGCTACCATAGAAATACAGCTCGTGAGAAAACTTCAAGATTTCCATTTGAATTGATGATAGAGAAAATTGATTTTAACATAATTGAGTTTCATATAATTGATTTATGTTAAGATATATTTTGTAAAAGTGAATTGAATGATAAATTTAAGAATAAAAATCACCTTTAAACTTAGAAACTACAAATCATAGTTTCTAGTAAAATCAATTATGAAGACATAATTAATTATGTTTTAGCAGAATTAAACAATTCAAAATCACTCAAGAATCAATTCTACACAAACATACTAAGTCTTAAAAAACTATAACTCTTATATAATATCAATTCTAAAAACAAAATCAATTTTATTCTAGAAAATAAATATGTCATGATCGATTTTGCATATCCGAATCATTTTAATTCTCCAAACTTAACACCAAACATATTAATGATAATGTAATTGGTTGTATGCATTCGATTAAGCTTTTTATTTTCTTAGGTTACTTTGACAAAAGATGGGTAAGTTACCCATCATGGAATCACTTATGTATACATGGAAAATGAAACATTACTCGAGTTACTAAAATAATACTCTCTCATTTGCACTTTTTCTATATCTCAAAATAAATGTCTCTTTAGAATACCAATACAATATTTATTTATTTTTCATTATTATACCCCTATTTATTAGTTTTATTATTTTCAACTACTCTACTAACTATAATTAATAAGGATATTTTATTAAATGATACTAATTTTATCATAAAAATCAATCCATCTAACCTTTTCTTAAGAACCGTACAGAGTTCAAATGAGATATTTATTATGAGACGGATGGAGAATTAATTATTAGTGTGTAGTTAAAACTTTTAATGTATTTTATAAATATGTCGTAATTTGATTGAATATATGCTAAATGGGTAGATTATCCATGTTTTTATGGGGAAACCTAGGCCTCATCATAGACTAATACTCACATGTCTCATGTTTCTCATGCTCTGATCTCATTCATATATGGCCATTGATATTAGCAGTCAAAAATTTCATCATAACAAAACTCATATATATATATATATATATATATATATATATATATATATATATATATATATATATATATATATATATATATATATATATATATATATATATCATGAACCATTTCTCCCATAGTACATATTCGATTTTACTAGTTATCAATTGTTAATTAATAATAAACTTTTCATAATGAACAATCATAGATATATTGTCCTATTATATGAATACATGAATTCTCTAAGTATGAATACTTAAAACAATCAGCCATCTTATTAAATGATACTAATTTTATCATAAAAATCAATCCATCTAACCTTTTCTTAAGAACCGTGCAGAGTTCAAATGAGATATTTATTATGAGACGGATGGAGAATTAATTATTAGTGTCTAGTTAAAAATTTTAATGTATTTTATAAATATGTTGTAATTTGATTGAATATATGCTAAATGGGTAGATTATACATGTTTTTATGGGGAAACCTAGGCCTCATCATAGACTAATACTCACATGTCTCATGTTTCTCATGCTCTGATCTCATTCATATATGGCCATTGATATTAGCAGTCAAAAATTTCATCAGTAACAAAACTCATATATATATATATATATATATATATATATATATATATATATATATATATATATATATATATATATATATATATATATATATATATATATATATATATATATATATATATATCATGAACCATTTCTCCCATAGTACATATTCGATTTTACTAGTTATCAATTGTTAATTAATAATAAACTTTTCATAATGAACAATCATAGATATATTGTCCTATTATATGAATACATGAATTCTCTAAGTATGAATACTTAAAACAATCAGCCATCTTAATTCCCCCAAAAAAAAAACAATGAAGCGAACACGAATTTGGATCCTTTATCCAATAAACAACTTGACAAACTCATCAAGATACAAATTAGGACAAGCAATATAAAAACAAACTAATTTGGCAGACAAAATTAATTAATGTAACTTTTGAAACACCGAACACAAAGACATGATGCAGAATGTCGACATGTAAGCAACGCTATCACATAAAAATATAGGACCTACTGGAAGTTCTAAGGAGCATAACATATATTTACAAACATCTTGCAAACATAACTCATTTCTTCAACAAATTTGTAACCAAACAAAACATCATCAAAACTCATAATGGCTGCTACTGCTAAATCTAGAAAACTATAACTCTAAATCCAAAAACTCTAAATGAATGGTAACAAAAACTCGGAATCCTCTCTTTCTCTCTTCGACATTCCTTTCTTCCTCCTCTCAAAAACTGAAAAATTGCTTAGAAACTGTCAAAATTGAAAATCTTACAATTGACTCTATCAAGCTATTAAATTGATTATGTAAATGCTTTTGGCCTTGATCTAGATTTCAATTTCACCTTTCTTTGGACTTCAACGATTTCAGGTTTGGCGTGGGGATCATTAGAATGAAGTTTTATGCATGCTATTAAATTACAAAAATGTTGAGTATATGAAGAGAAGTCACATATTCATTCGTCTAATACCAAATTAAATTGCATAGGAACAGTCCAAATTCAAAATCTTATATTTAACTCTGTCAAGCTATTAAATTGATTATGTAAATGGTTTTCCAAAAATGCTTCTTCACTGCCCCTGTTTCCACTTCAACCTATGAGGTACTTACTTATTCTTCAAGTTAAAATCAATTCTAATTCACAAATTCAAAACATATCAAAAATCAATTATAAGTCCTCAAAATCAGCAATTCATATGCTTATGTTAGTTTTTAGGATTTTAACCTAGAAACCAAATGTCAGCATTTGAGTTTGATTTATAACCAATGGTAACTAACAAGGTGAACTAACTAAATGCAGTTAAGAGAAAAAAATTGATAAAAAATTAAGTTTGAGGTAATGAAGAAAACATCACTACAGTACAGTTCTGAGGAACATGAAAAGAAATAAACCAAAGGAATTCAAAAGAAGAAGAAAACTTGTTATGATGTGTTCAATGTGAAATCAACGGAGAAATACGGAGGAGGAATAGAGGACGGAGGAGAAGAAGAAATGAGTTTTTCTTACAATCAACGGGATAAGAATGGAGAACAGAGGACGGAGGTGCGTGAGAGAAGAAGAAAATAGTTTTCCTAGGTTTAGGGTTTTTCGTGAGAATGAAGGGAAATTGTTATGAGAAAGATAGAATCTATTTTTTAATTTTAATTTTAAATGCCTTTATGCCGCGCTTCTGTAAAGCGTTGTCTCATGTGGGCCTTTACCAGCACTTTCTCTTTCTTTATTAGCGCTTTGATAAAGCGCTTTCTAAAATGGACCTTTAGCAACGCTTCATACATGGGCCTCTAGTAGCACCGTCTAAGGTGGTCCTTTTAGCAGCGCTTTGGATAAGCGCTATCTAAGATGGGCCTTTAGCAGTGCTTTTGAGAAGTGTTGTCTAAAGTGGGTCTTTTAACAGTGCTTTGGAGAAGCGCTTTCTAAAGTGGGTTTTTAGACAACACTTTTACACAATTTCGTTTATACTTTCTATGTTTTATTTTTTATTTAGCTTATAACAGCGCTTTTGGAACAAAGCACTATCTAAGGTGCGATGCATAAAACCCTTTTTGGCGTAGTGACATGACAACAGATTACAACAACAACAACTACTACGCTTTACCCCGTAAGATGGGATCGGCTACATGGATCAACTTTTTCCATAATATTCTATCAAGGACCATGCTTCTATCCAAATCATTAATTTCGAGATCCTTCTTGATAACTTCTCTTATAGTCTTTTTGGGTCTTCCTCTTCCTTGAATTGTTTGTCTTCTCTCCATCTAGTTTACTCTCCTTACTATAGAGTCTACAGGTCTTCTTTCTACATGCCCAACCCACCTAAGTCTATTTTTCACCAACTTCTCTATAATAGGCGCTACTCCAACACACACACACACACACACTCTCTCTTTAATAATTTCATTTCTAATTTTATCATGTCGAGTCTTACCACACATCCACCGCAACTTCCTAGTCTCCACTACACCTACTTTATTCTCGTGTTGGTTTTTAACCGCCCAACATTTTGTTCCGTACAAAATTGAAGGTCTTAATATTTTCAAAGGAAAATATAATAAGTGTACTTAAATATCATTTAGGTAGTGAAAATAGTATGAAACACACCTAAAGAATTGTATGTAAGTTTTATCCTTAGCTAAATTCATTAAGAAAAAAGGAAAAGAGACTAAAAAAATCCATTAGAATTGCAAACTATTACAAGGCGGGGTTAGACTTACTTATGTTAGAAGTTGTAATTCGATGTTTTGTGAAAAACTAGTATTCAATTATGTCGAAGTAGAGTGTCGAAGTAGCTGTAGAGTTAGATGTATTCGAGAGGGTTGAATACATCATATAGTTAAGTATGTCAAAATATATTTTGTATGTTTTGGGCTTGGGTTGTAAGTTTGGGCACGAGCCTTGATTGAGTTTAAATAGACATGTTATTGTAATAGTTTTGTATAGTTACACATTTTATTAACAATATCAAATTTTCAAATATAGTTTTCTCTCTTCTTCTTCTTCTTCTTCTTCTTCTTTTTATCTCATCTTTCTTGAAAACCCTTTTGTCCCAACAAATTGGTACCACATTGTCCAGGTTTTGATTCAGATAGAATTTGTAATGGAAAACATAAAAACAACAACAACATAATTTTCAGTTAATCTACTGATTTTCAAAGGTAAGAACTACGAGAAGTGGGTTGCTCAAATGAAGGTCATCTTCATATATCAAGATATGTCTAAAATCATGAATAATGCAATACTAGCATTGGAAAAAAATGTAAATGATGAACATAAGGTTGTGCATAAGGAAAAAATTAAGAAAAATAAAAAATCTTTGTTCTTGATTCACCAGTGTGTGGATCCTAACATGTTCGAGAACATTATTGAAGAAGAAATGACAAAAGGAGCAAGGGACAAGTTAAAGAACTTGTACGACGAAAATGAAAAGTTGAAACGAGTGAAGTTGCAGATGTTGAGAAAGAAATTCGATATGACTCAGATGAAAGAATACTTTTCACATTTGGTGGATTTATTAAACCAAATGAAGGCGAGTAGTGAATTAAACAACGATTTGCAGAAGATTGAGAAAGTTTTGAAATCTTAGAATGCAAATTTTGATAACATTATAATGATAATTAAAGAGTCCAAGATCCTAGATGAGATGAAGTTAGAATAACTTCAAGCATCACTAGAGGTTCATGAGATGAGGTTGAAGCATAGGAACTCAAAAAGGGAAAATATGGCTGAACAGACACTACAAGAAAGATTCATCAAGAAGTCTAGGTAAGAGAAAGCGAATCAGGGAAAGAATCTTACAAATGATGAGAAGTCAAGCAAGAATTCAAAGAATCACTCTAATTTAATCAATAAAGACATGGGAAACAAGTATTTTGGGAAGCAAGATGACATGAAGGAGGTGTAGTGTTACAACTGTCAAGGATTTGGCCATTATGCTCGAGATTGTCGAAGAAATAAGGAATCTTGAAAATGATGAGAAGTCAAGCCAAAATTCAAAGAATCACTCTGATTCAATCAAGAAAAGCAATGGTAAGAAGTATTATGGGAAGAAAGTTGACATGAAGGAGGTGTAGTGTTACAAGGATTTGGCCATTATGCTCGAGGTTGTCGAAGAAATAAGGAAGCACGAGCGAAAGATAACAGTGAAGCGTAATATGCACATACTGGAGATAATGATTATGATGATGTGCTACTCATGGCCAACACTCAATCAAACACTGAGCAAACCAACATGAAGTACCTAGATTCATGATGCACTAACCACATGCATGTAAAAAAAACTGGTTCACCAAGTTGGAAGAATAAGTTAAAAAGGTGATAAAGTTTGCAGGTGGCAAGCATGTGACATAATGGGCAAAAGGAAACATATATGTGGTGATAAAAGATGGTCGAAAGGCCATAATTACTAATGTGTTATATGTGCCTTCGATGACAAGTAACTTGATAAACATAGGTCAATTACTTGCCAAAGGGTATAACATGAAACTTGAAAGTATCATATAAAGGTGTATGATGATGATGAAAGGTTGATTCTAAAGGCTCCAATGTCAGACAACAAAACCTTCAAGGTAGAGATCAACACGGTTGATCACAAAGGTCTTGCTTAGGCTATATAAGAAGACACAAATTGGACATGGCATCATAGGTATAGAAATCTAAACTTCAGAAGTTTAGGGATGCTCAACCAACAGAATATGGTGTATGGCTTACTTCAAGACTTGCCTATGAGGTCAAAGAAAAAGCTGGAGCTATTTCACTATGATGTGTGTGGACCGTTCGAAGTAAGGTCAAAGAGAGGTAACTAATATTTCCAAAATTTCATAGATAAATTCACCAGATATATATGGATCTATCTGATTGAAATGAAGAGTGAGGTATTCACACAGTTCAAAAATTTCAAATTACATGTCAAGAAACAAAGTGGATACTAGTTGAAGAAACTGAGAACTGTTGGTGATGGTGAATACACTTCTCGAAAATTTGCTAGATTTTGCAATGAGGAAGATATTGAGAATAAGGTCATTGCACCATATACACCTCAATATAATGGTATAACTGAGAGGAATAATCGAAGCATACTAAACATGGCCAAAAGTATGTTGATAGCTAAAGAAATTCCAAAGAGATTTTCGAGTAAAGAAGCTTCGACTATAATAGACATTCTAAACATATGTCCAACAAAGAAGATGGTCGAGAAGACTCTTTATGATGCTTGGTCAAGATATAAGCCAAATGTTAGTCATCTTAAAGTTTTCAGATTAATGTGTTTTAGGCATGTTCCTGAACAATTGAGGAAAAACCTATATGATTGAAGTCAGGCCATGGTGTTCAGAGGTTATCATTCGTCTAGTTCATATAAGTTGTATTCACCAAATGATAAGTTAGTGATTAGCAGAGATGTTCTAGTTGATGAGAGAAAATGGTGGGATTGGAGTCATTGTTCAGTTCGATAAGAGTCAGATATATTCATTATCGTATTTAAAGAAGACCAACAAACTAAAGTCACAACCAAAAAAATGAAGAAACACCTAAGCACAATGTTAGAAGATTGATTAGAACGAGAACTGAGTCGACAAGGCTAGTTGGATATGAGATATTTTAAGATCAAGCTGTTGATGCAGATGGAGACTTGATAGAAGAAGATATGGTGATGGATGAAGTAGAATCAATTAATTTGGATCAAGCCATGAATGATTCAAATTGGTGCGCAACCATGAAGGAATAGATCAGGGAAATCGAGAAGAACATGACATGGGAACTTGTCGAAAGAGCTAGACAAAAGCTAATTGATGTGAAGTGGGTTTACAAGTTGAGACGAAGGCCAAATGGTGATATTTCTAAGCAAAATGCAAGATTGGTGGCAAGAGGTTTTCTGTAAAAACATGGTATTAATTTTGACAAAGTCTATGCACTTGTTGTAGGGATGGAAACAATCTGAATTGTTGTGTCAGCGACAATATACGGGGGGTGTAAGATACATCAGTTGGATGTAAAATCAGCATTTTTGAATGGACCTTTGGATGAAGAAGTCTATGTTAGTCAACCACGAGGATTCGAAATCAAAGGGCAGGAGTCAAAGGCATACAAATTGAGGAAGGCTATATATGTCTTGAAGCAAGCCCCAAGGGCTTAGAATAAGGGAGTAGATAGCTTCCCGATTGAATCAAGTTTCACAAAGTGTGTCTTTGAACATAGAGTGTGTGTCACTGATGCTGACATGGTCAGTCAAATCATTTTATGCATGTATGTAGATGATTAGTTGATTACAGGTGCAAATGAAGTTCAGATAAGGAAACTTAAGTCGAAGTTGATTTAAGAGTTTGAAATGTACGACTTAGGGAACTTATCATATTTCCTAAGGATGAAGTTCAAATACACATGTGAATATGTTTTATTTCCCCATAAAAGTACGCCCAATCCTATTTGCATCAACAGACGTCGTCATTTTCGTTCTCGATCTCGCTGAAACCTAAGAGAGTACTCTAAATAGTAAAAGTAAGTTAAAGAAATGAGTCATATATGCCAACTCACCACTTTATGATCTATAGGAAAGGTCATCATACTAAAATATGAACTCAACTTTAAGTTAAGGAGATGCCTCAGCCTTGAGACATATAATAGGTTTGCATAAAGAGTCTTGCTTTCGAGTTCTAAACAAAGGAGGAACAGGGTACTTGAAGTCAATAACAATATAATTGTTAGAGGAATAAAATTAGGTTAAGACAATTTTAACTATAAATATAGAACGAGATAATCACTAAAAATATTACTTATTCACATATAAAGATATTGAGGCTTTGCTTGTACACATAAAGAAAGGTCAGAAGTGGTGGAATTCTCAACCAAACCAACCCAATAGAAAACTGCAAATCAAACCAAATCAAATCGAAACCACAAAAAAGTCACATTTAGTTCGGATGTGTCTGGGTCATCTTTTAACAAAACCGCACGATTCAATTTGGTTTGCAGATTGTATTTTGCATACCGAATCAAACCGCATTATGTTACAAACTAAATTTTACTTAAGTCACATCCAACTCAAACCTAAACCTATTATATATTAGCCTTATGATTACGAACAATTTTGTCATCCTCACACTTATAGGTTTAATTTCATTCTTCTCAAATCTCTCAAAGCATTATCACGCCTTCTTAGCCACATACATCTTGCATCTTCTCTAATCTCCACTCTCTTATATTCTCTCTTTTTACCTTCTCATTTTTATGCAAATGTTCTCTCTTTCAATTTTAATTTTATCGCACATCTTCTTCTCTAATCTCTCCACTCTTATGTTCTTTATTTTTCATCTTCACTAATCTCTCATCTCTTCAAAAAAAAAAATTCATTATAAATTTTTTATATTGTTTTATGCTATTATTTTATGTTTAATTTTACACTTTTGTCTAATCTAATTTTTACATATTAAATGAGAAGTTGTTGTCCGAATATGATGAGTTTTGTTGTTATTTGATAATGTATGAATGACTAAATACAAAGTTATGTTGTCATCTATATGTGTATGTATGGCTCACTGAAATATTTATAAAAAATCGAACAGAACTAAACCACATTAGTTTGGTTTGGTTGTTTACTAAAAGTCAAACGAAACAAATCAAAAATCGCACACTTTTTTCTCTTGTGGTTCGGATGACTTTTAGCGTCAAAACCGCCATAACCGCACCACGAACACCCCAATCACAAGTATGTATATATATATATATATATATATATATATATATATATATATATATATATATATATATATATATATATATAGAGAGAGAGAGAGAGAGAGAGAGAGAGAGAGATCAAATTACACCAATTACTTACACCAATTATTACACTCAATTATAACCTTTGATTTAATTAAAATCCAATGGTTCTTAAAATAACATCCTAATATAATATTTCTTTTCTCATATTATCAATTATTCCATATATATATATATATATATATATATATATATATATATATATATATATATATATATATATATCTTTGTAATCAATTCATATATATTAATAACATGTATATTTATTATTAGGTACAAAAGATTTTCAACAAAAATATATACATACGTTAGTTTATTTTTTAGAAGATGTATTACATTTTATTTTTAGTTAGTTTAGTTAAAACTTATATAATTTTACTACAAAATTGATGTTATATGGAATTGAAAATTTCTTTTAGTTTTTATATATATATTTTTAAAACATTTATTTTGATTAATTATATTCTATTAATTTAAATTAAAGGATAAAATGTACATACTAATTCAAAAGTTATATATAAATTATAGATATATGAAGCAACTCGATTTTCAAAAATCTTTTCAATTCTCGAAAACAGTGAAATCGCCACCTAATTTTATTTATTCCAAAAGGAAAGGGAAAATATAGATAAAACCCCAAAGAAACGGATAAGACGGTCTACGCGACCAAAAATTGGAATCGGGAGTCGGTTATGTAAGGGGAAGGTATTAGCACCCCTTACATCCATCGTACTCGATGGGACCCGTTTAGTTCTACGTGTGTGTGTATATTCGCTAATCTTTAGGTTATAAAAGAAAAATAAATTTGATTATTATATTTTGAGTTTGACACGGTTTTTGAACCGCGGGCCTACATATTCCCTCGTGCAATGGGAAAGTCAAAACTCTGTAGTTCCTCTTAAAAAGGTTTGAATTGGTTGTATTGATTTTATCTGAAAAATCGTGCGTTTAGATGTTTCAAATGCTTTGAACTAGGACTTGTTTTGTTTGTTTGAAAAGCTTAAGTCCTCGTTCGCATTAGAAACGACTATTGCACCCTCTTTATCTGAAAAGAGTTTTATGATCGCGTATGAGCGATAAAAGGAGTTTGAGTGAGTTGAGTTGTTTTTAGGTGGGAGACAAGTATGTGACCATAAGCGTTCAACGGCTAACGCCCCAATTACTCGGATGAGTGGACAGAAACATCCGAATCATCTTTTTCTACCCAAAGCTTTTGTTAAGAAAAGGTGAGATGAAGCATGGTTCACGTTGATTAATTCAATTAAGACACCAAACATACGGTCGAGGGTCGATACTGGACTGACTACCATATGTTTGGGAGGAGGGAGAAGTAGAGTATTTATGAAATTGTTTTGAAAAGAAACTCGACGTTGGATCGAGGTTTAGAACTTTGAATTATGAAAGCATTCTGATGCGCGTGCTGAGAGAAAATGGAAGCGGGTTATGATTAATCAAGTATATGGACTTAATTAACCTCGTGAGAATAGGTGCTCCTATTCCCAACCATGAGACCCTGGTGCATGGTGATTGGTATATAGACCAATGTTGTTTTCGGGTTATGATCGGTTAAAGCAACAAGGGCTTTAACCAATCTCGTGAGGATGGCCATGCCCATCCCCAACCATGAGACCCTTTAAGAAATCGGCATATGAGCCAATCAAGATGAAATCGAATTGATTTTAATTTAGTTGTGTGCACAGTGTACATTGGTGAATAGATACTGAATGAGTAAATAAACAGACAAAATACCATACAATACAATCGGAAATTTAAATAATTATTAGAGATGATCTTTTACATTTGATGAAAAATCGGCTAATAGTTTAATCGATAAGTCATCAAACAAAACTATCGGATCCAACAATTATTTAGTACATATAACGAAATATTATTTCATAAAATAAATTAATTGAAAATAGAGTAAGTTCGAAATAGCACATGTATTAGTGATTAGGACGATGTGGAAAGAAAACCATCGAACTCGAATACTCATGAAATTTCGTTGTCTGGCGATTTGGGTGCGTCGGATCTTTCCTCTTTGAAAATAATCCAATGGCTCATATGATAACATTATGTTTTTTACCAACTTTCTCTAATTAACATTTTTTTTCTAATAATAAAAATAATAAAAGAAAGACATAAAAGAAATTTTTATTTTTAAAACAAAGGTGGTGACAAGTGTCACCACCAGACACAACATCACAAAATAATAAATAAAAAATAAATAAATAAATAATTATTTTATTTTAAAGAAAAGAAAAAATAGTAAAAGGAAAACAAAAGAACAGATGTTGTTCCTTTCTCGTGTTCTCTCGCTCTCGCTTCATCTTCTTGCTCGCGATCACTCTCTGCCTCTCTCTCACCGAACATCGCTTCTGGGTTTCCTCACTCACTCATCGCCGCCGCTCTCCTCCTCTCTCTCACCGTCGCGATTCGCCTCTCTCACCTCTCACAGCCGATCGCGATCGGCTTCTCTCTTTCTCTCTTCGCGATCTCGTTGCATGCTAGTTTCGATTTCGATTGTTTGATTTGTGGTTTCTGTGTTTTACAGGTTGAATGGAAAGATGATTGGAAAAGCGAAAGGGTTCTGAAACCCTACCCACCGATAGCGATTCCGGCTTGATTGTTTGACCTTGGAGGCGCGTCGGCGTGAGGAAGCGGATTCTGACCTCGTTCCGAGTGAGATCGTTCTTCTTTACTCTTCTTCTTCTTTCTCAATACAGAAATATTTTCTGAGGAAGTGAATGATCTGAAGGCCGTTGGTGAGCGAAAATGATGTTTTGGTCTGTTAGGTTGCGTTTTCGTTTCTGTTTGGGTTAGTTTCTAGGCTTGGTCTTATAAGAATGAACTGATACTACACTTGTTCTAGTTGTTTTGGTTTTTTGAGATAACAGGGAATTGCTTCTTTTTCTCTGTTGGTGTTTTACTGTGTCGGTGTTGAAGTTGTTTTTGAAAACAAAGTTGCTCTTTTTCTTGTTGTGTTTCTGGGTTTTGGATTGGGAAAAATGAACTGATAGTACCGATACTCTCTTCCTCTCTGCCTCTATATCTCTTGAACAGATAGTATATCATGTCTTAGCTTATCCTGTTGCTTGTGTTAGTAGCTTAACACCATGCCACCTCTGCTCGCTTATATACGCTCGACTTCACGATTTTTGTGGCTCACTTTCTTTCTCACATTGTCCACCTCGAATATTGACTTTTGTGGCTTGTAACATTGGGCTCAATCTTTGCTTGTGATGATTACTACCTTTTTGCTCACTTGCTATCTTGTCACTTCTGTCTTAATCATTACAAATCGGTTCATGCTTGCTGGGAATTTATATTGCTTCTTTTCTTCTTACTTTCTCAATGTCCTGCTGCCTTATCATGAGCTGGTTATATATGTTTGCTGCCGGAATTGAATCATGCCCGTATTGTTTGCTGCCGGAAGAATCAACCGTATTGCAGCCCGTCGTATTAAACTACTTCTTGATGTTTACCGCGCTTGTTTGTGAACCGGGTTAGCCGTGATTTGCAAACAAGCATTCGCCGATGATTAATCTTTGAGATTACGAGGCTTAAGCGATAAAACACGATTCATAAGCGCCTAGTGATGAGTCCTCGACAAAAACATAATCCTTTTATAATTTCTCGCATTGTTTTATGTTTATGTTTTGTAACTTCTAACCCGATTTTCCTTTCTTGTTTCATGTGACGGCGAATGATGGAGCGGATGGTACGGAGAAAGTAAAGCGATGCAGCAACAAAGACCGGAGACGTGAAGATTTGCACGTTTCGTAACAAACTGTAGGATCCGTAGGACTTAGAATTGTAGGACTTAGAATTCTTTTGTAACGAAATTGTAATCTCCATGACATAAATGAATGAAAGTTTAAATTCTTTTGTAATGTTGAAACTTTTCCTTCTTTTCTCTTTGTGTGAAGAAGTTGTAATTTAAAATTCTTTGGATACTCTTCCGAATGAAAACTTGTGAAGTCACATGAATCAATAGAGTTTTAAGAAGTAAGCTTGAATTATCAAGAATTCTCTTTGTGCCAAGAAATTCAACAACTTCAGGAGTTGAGTTTAAATCTATTTCTTGAGCATTTGAGCGGCTATTAAGATGTTAACAACAAGAGACCAACGGTGCCTTTGAATCGTGTAACATAACCGTTCCAAACTTGCAATAACTTGGAATCCCTTTGAAATTGGTTGGAATGTTGATAAAATTGTTCTTACAATTTGAACTTGAATTGAAATAACTTAGGAACTATGTTCAAAATACCAGTTTGACAAAATTTCCAAAACTTGTAAGAATTCTTGTAACGTGTTTAGAACATTTGAATGAAGCTCGCATTTGGATGGTGCCTAAAATTCAATTTACCAATGTTGATACAAACATGTTCTAAATATTTTCCAATCTTTGAATCGTATAGCATAATCGTTCCACATTCGACGATCCTTTGAAATGTTAATGAAATAGTCCTTGTATTGATCTTTGAACAAAACAAACCTTGGCGAAAATTTCCAAAACGCGTAATAAACCTTGAATGGACTTGTAGCGCTTTAGAACACTTGAATAAGATCCGCATTTGAAAAGTGTTCAAAATTCAACTTGCCAATGTTGGTGCAAACTTAGGATTTAGAATTTGAATTTACTAATTTGAACATTTGAGTTGCCATAAAAAATTCAATAATCCTATCTTGCCTTGTTCCATAGAATTCAAAATTTCCTTTGAACTCCAACTCGTGATCAATTTGCTAAATCATAAACCAACATTCCAATTGGCTCGAGAGCTTGAACTTCCTTTTGGGCTTGAGAAAATTTACAATTTTGTGAATTGGAGTTCGGATGGATCTGCATCAAACACAATCCTCGTACCTTGACAAATCATTCGTTTCAAATAATTTGGGTGGATACAAGAGAAAGGAACATGAACCAATATTCCAAGAAAGATTATGGAAAGGAGGGTAAATTTTGGGGTGCGACAATATAAAATATTTTAATTTAAAATAATAATATATATATAAGAAATTGTTCTAAAATTTAAAAACCATAAAGATGATTTTTTTCGTTTTTCTCATTGCTATGAAATCCCTAATCATATATAAAAAAAGTTTCTTTTAACTTTTAAACAAATTTCTCATTGTTTTATTTTTCAATTAAATTAGATTCTACTTATTTAATTTAAAGGATAAAATTAATATATTTTTAAATAAAGTATGAAATAATATTCAAATCCATATATATAAAAATATATTAAATAAGTAGAATCTAATTTAATTGGAAAATAAAACAATGAGAAATTTGTTTAAAAATTAAAAGAAACTTTTTATATATGATGAGGTTTCATAGCAATGAAAATATAAAAAATCATCTTTATGGTTTTAAATTTTAGAACGATTTCTTATATATTTATTATTTTAAATTAAAATATTTTATATCTAAAATTTATATATAACTTTTAAATTAGTATGTACATTTTATCCCTTAATTTAAATTAATAGAATATAATTAATCAAAATAAATGTTTTAAAAAAATATATATAAAAACTAAAAGAAACTTTCAATTCCATATAACATCAATTTTGTAGTAAAATTATATAAGTTTTAACTAAACTAACTAAAAATAAAATGTAATACATCTTCTAAAAATTTTGTTGATAAACTTTTAATTAGAGTACAAAATAATACTCAAATTGGCTATAAAAATTAAATAAATAAATAACAAATATATATAAATTTTGTTGTGAAATTAAAATAATTAAAATAAAAAAGTAAAATAATATTTATAAATAAGCAAAAATTTTATCGATTTTATTATCCACTTTATATTTATTTTTCAATTTACAACTTAATTACTATGCACTCATTATTTGAGTTTTTTTCTCTTTATTTACATAATTTTTTAATATTATTTTATACTCTATTTAAAATCTTATCAAATATTCTAGTTTATCATAAATGAGGAGAATATCATTTATTAAAATAAATAAAAATAGATAGTAAAAGTTGTTTAAAAATAAATTTATTTGTCACCAAAGGTGAAACGTATAATAAAAAATTATAAAAATGGTTTAAGAAATATTAATAAGAATCAACTTACATAGTACTCTAATTATATATACTGATTATTTATTTATTTATTTATTATAGTCAATTTGAATATTATTTTGTATTCTAATTAAAAATTCATCAACTTAGTATAAGTAAAAAGAAAAGATTTTTATTTTTATTTTTATTTTTAAAAAATAATAAGAACTATTTTTTATTATGAATTACAACTATTTTTTAAAATTGTATTTAGACTATCATTGTTTTCAGAAGAAAAAAAAAAGTTATACGAAGAATTACATGAGGATAAAAAAAACTTATTTTATAAAAATGTAATTTTATGATTTTATAAAATAGAATTAATTTATTATCTTAATAAGATGATGCTATTTGAATGTGTGATATGAGCATTAACTAGTCATTTGATAATCATTAGATCAAAATAAAATCAATGACTAGTAATGAGTGTAACAGTTGGTGTAATTTGATCCCTCCTCTCTCTCTCTCTCTCTCTCTCTCTCTCTCTCTCTCTCTCTCTCTCTCTCTCTCTCTCTCTCTCTCTCTCTCTCTCTCTCTCTCTCTCTCTCTCTCTCTCTCTCTCTCTCTCTCTCTCTCTCTCTCTCTCTCTCTCTCTCTCTCTCTCTCTCTCTCTCTCTCTCTATATATATATATATATATATATATATATATATATATATATATATATATATATATATATATATATATATATATATATATATAACTTTCTTAAATAAATATTTTAAAATAATATTTATAAGCTGCTTACATATGTATAAAATTTAATGATAAGAATAAAAAGGTATATTAATACTTGAAGTTCTAGGTACAACTGTACCAATTCATTTAAGTGATTATGTATGACAATATCTTAAAACAATCAAAAGTTTAGAATGGTGTAGACTATAGAAATGGTGGTGGTGCCGTATAAGCAGTTGTGGAGGTAAGGGATAAAGTGTTTGCTATGAAGTAATAAATGGTGATGACAGGATATTGGCCCATAGACATTAATGGAGTTGGACATGAGTTGTTTGGTTTGTTTCAGTTAATAAAATGCTGTACTGAGACAGCTTTTCCTGAGACAGTTTTGATGTAAACTCAGTCAGAACAGCTATGTTAACCAGAACGTGTATGTAAAGCTACTATCAGTGTTTATTATATTTGAATCTACTACCTTCTGTATTCTTTGTTATTTCATACTCAGATGCTAAGTGTTACACTTACTGGTGTGGTGCTTATTATAAATTGTCCATACAGTGACTTTTCATGTACGAAATTGACTTATGCATGCTGCCGTTTTGTAATGGAAATTATTTTATATGATAAACAAAATCTATAAATACAAGTGTGAAAAGGACAATAATTACTCATTTTATTCTATTAAAAAAGGTTGATGAATTAGTGCACTCAATATATATATATATATATATATATATATATATATATATATATATATATATATATATATATATATATATATAAAGGATATTTATTAAATATAAAACATATATTTTTATATTCAAATACACATCCTTAGTCGAGATTGAAGGGTTATTGGATATTGAGACTAAGTTGAAAATTGTCAAAGATTTGTCGTGGAAGTCCCTTAATGAACATGTAGACTATGTGGTATCATGAAGAAACAGTAATCCATGAACTTGGCCACAAATAACTTTGTCGTGCACAAAGTAAATATTCATCTCAATATGCTCAATGCGTTGATGTTGAATGAGGTTGTTAGAGAGATATATGACGCTTACGCTATCACAATAGACTAACATGGCCTTCAAGAAAGGGCAATGTAGTTCTGGAAGAATATTCCTAAGCCAACATGACTCATATACTACATTAGCGATTCCACAATATTCAACTTCAACACTAGAATAAGACAGTGAATGTTGTCGTTTATCAAACCAAGAGAGATGGTTGTCCCTAATATATACATAATGCTCAGATATTGACCTTTTGGTGTTTAGAGATTCACCTTAGTCTACATCAATATATGTGATGAGCTTAACTATGGAGAATAGATAACAAGACCAAAATCAAAAGTGCCCTAGATATCAGTGATGCACTTCAAGGTATACATATGTTTTATTTTTTTATCATACATAAACAAACACACGCACTTGTTGCACGACGTAAATGATATTGAGTTTTGTAAAAGTCAAGTATTTAAGTGCTCCATCAAGATTAAAATTTTCTGTGGGATCATGATATATATTTCCAAACGATCCTCTAAGTTTTGCTTGTCTGTCCACCAGTGTGGCAGATGGTTTTCAAGAAGACATACTCGCATTCTCAATAATTTCCTCGACATATTTCTTTTGTGATATAAAAAGACCTTATGTGTGTTTGGTAACAAAAAAAATCGAGAAAGTAACTAAGAAGACCTAATCCTTCATAGAAAATTTCGAGCAAAGTCTGGTCATATGATTAATTGATGAAGGAAATTTGAGGAGGCACTCAGAATGATGTCATCTACATAGATAATGATATAAACTATATCATTACCTCTACAATAGATGAATAAGGAATGATCCTAGATGTTGTGTGAGAAACCCAGGGTAGCAACATAGTTAGTAAACCAATGATACCAAGCACACGGAGCTTGTTTAAGTCCATAAAGTAACATCCTGAGCAAACATACATAATTAGAATGTTGAGGATCGTGGAAACTTGGTGGTTGATGCATGAATATAGTTTCTTAGATTACAATGCAAAAATGTATTGATATTTAATTGATGAAGACACCATTATTTTGATAAAGCAACTCTTATTATCATCCAAATAGTGTCTGGTTTGACTATGAGACTAAAAGGTCTCACCATAATCAATACAATTTTGTTGACCGAAAACACCACATATAAACTGAACTTTATACATCTCAAAGGACCCATTAGATTTATTTTTATGCCTTAAAATCCAAAAACTTCTAATAATATTAGCATTAGAAAGACGAGGCAGTAAGTAATGCGTCTTATTTTCAATAAGAGCGTCATATTCGTCTTTCATGACCATTTTTCAATTATGATCATGTAATGCATGGATGATATTGATATGTAATATTAATGAAGAAATAAAATTTGGAGATGAGTGTTAGTAATGTTTTGATGAGCTAAAAGGGTGCAAATCATATTATTAATGGTTCAAATTGCTATTGTTACTTTTTTAGTTTTGAGGAGAGGTGTAGGGAGAAGGAAAATTAATTGTCATTCCACTTAGTGTACAAAATTTATGAAAATATGCATTGTCATACTCTTTTTAATAATCATGTTGAAACCATTTGATTTATCTATCAAATTGTGTTTTAACATGAGAACGAGACTGGAGAAAAATGGAATTCACTTTATATTTATTTGCAACTGGAAAAGTTCATAAAATATTTGTGAAATCATCAAGGAACAAAGCAAAATAATGATGTTCGCATGAACTTAGAATATGGGACGCCCAAACATCACTATGGACAATATTAAAAGGAAACAAAGTATAGGAAAAATATTCATGGATAGATAGATAGATAGATAGATAGATAGATAGATAGATTCATAGATAAAGGGAGAGAGAGAGAGAGAGAGAGAGAGAGAGAAGACATCGAGATTCATAGTGCTTCAGCATTTGTCTTCGTTTTTCCTATGTACTTTTCAATGGTTTCCCATTGGAACCTGCTTTGTTTCTTTTTAGTTTAACAAATATTGCAAGAGTTCATACAATCACGTATCTACAATAATGCTGAGAAATATAAATATCCTATATGGATCATGACTTATCTTCAACTTAATGCCAAACTCTTCTACGTAATGTTTACTCGATTCACGCTTATTCAAGCTTCCAGTATCACCAATATGCTCCAAGCCTTCTGATCGCGAATTTGTGTGTCTTAAAAAATCTAGACCGCAAGTATACAATCCTATCGTGTGTAGCTTTAAAGATTATGGAATCTCAATGGACTAAATGTCGACCTTTCACTATCTTAGGTTACTACGTAAATCTAAGGCTAATTATGTAATTGATTTGGGGTTAGGGAATCTAACTGATTATAATATAGTTTAGATTCAAGGGGGAATATCAGTATGTAATGGTCGGACTTCGGGGATTTAGCAACTCATTGACTCAACTCGGATTATTAAAATAGTTTTCAGTAGAAAATATTTGTTTGAAAACCCTCTTCTCACACTCTCGTGTTTATTAATTCGGATCCTAAAATCAAACCTAAGTGAGCACTCTCGGTGCATCAATTAGAGTTTAAAAACAGTTTTTTTTAAAAAAATAAGACTATATCAACTTAAAAGAACTCTCGCTGTATTTTAAGTTGATGCACAATTACTAATGTCCAGTTATTATCTCAAACTCTTGTTTTATTGATCCTAACTTCTATCTGTATTTTACTTTCGTAGTAACACAATTAATATTTAAAACTAGTAATTGAAACTAGAAAATTATTCTTTTAAAAGGAACAAATCAAATGGCGTTGCTAAACCCCATCGGCTATATGACGTTACATACCGATAAATAAATTTAGCCTAGCATGGTAACGATACAATAATAACACGACAGAAATAAATAACATTAGACAATTTAAATAACCCAAGCATTTCAGACAATTTTTGCATTAATAAATAATAATAATTAAATTAAACCTGAAAATAAAATTGCGGAATATTTGGCTAACTTCAGGTGTCTCCCACAGATCGGTGAGATCTGCCTTTATTGCTCCGAAAAGTACACAAGTCCAAGTCCAATTACACGCCTCTTTTCCATTTATTTAATTTATTTTTGAATGAAAACATTAAAATTCAATTTAAATCAAATAAAATACAAAAATTACAAGCAAGGTGTTTTGGGCTTATGTTTTAAGTATCTAGAGGATCAAGGAAGCTCATGCTAGCTGGAAAATTCGTGTAAGGAAATTATGGCATGATATTGAGCAATTTTGGAAAAATTACATTTGATTTTTCAATCAAATATTTTCCAATGAATGAAATATATTTTTCATTCAATTCTTGACCTAATTCAGTCATTATAAATACAAGATCAAGACCACAAGCAAAGGACGCGGATGAGCAGCCTGAAAAACCTATAGAAAATTCAAAGTTTATGTCAAACTCAAACACGATTCTCCAGCCGTTCTCAAGGTGATTCAAGCCTTCTATAACCTTCCCGAGGCTTCCAGGAATAGATCCAGGCCTTTACACCATCCCAAAGCACCCCAGAATTGTGCCATTTAACTGCACCGGTTTGGTAAAATTTCTTGAAATCGATTTTAGCTTTCCATGCATTTTTGACGTATTTAATGTGTTTGTTCATGTTCAGGATGTTTGTTAGTACATGTACAACGTGTTACATGTAAGCTTTGAGGCTTAAAACACAAAACGCTATTGTTAGGGCATAGCGACTAAGAAGCTTTGAATATCAATTTCCAGGCCGATTCACACCATAAGAACACCACCAATCGATTCGCATGGGTCGAATTAAGGGGGTAGGGTCCTTTTTTGATTGCTTATTGGCTTTATTTTGCAGGTTTGATCTTGGAGGCAATCGAAGAAGACGAACGAAGCCTTGCTCCAGCGTCTCTGACTTTCTTTGACCTCGGCGACCTAGGCGTGGCATCACGTGATTCGTCAGTTCAAAAACTCTGGGTCCCAGCTGTCATACCCCAATTTTTGACCTAATATACCACCTTACATTTGCATCATTGTATCATTAACAGTTCAGAATAGAATTAATCAGGTGTGGCTTTTACAGGTCAAAATTAGGGTTTCATCAATTTTTCATCTGATTCAAGAGGTAATCAATTAGGGTTTGAGTTTTACTCACCTCAATTGATCCATCTTGATCAATCATCAACCTCTGATCTTCAGATATCAAATTTTTCCTCATGATCTATCAAGGATCGACCAATTAGGGTTTTCATCGAGGACAAGCAATCACTGATTTTGTGATCAATAAATGACTTTTTTGATTGGAGATTGATCTTCATATCTTAAATACTACATGTTGACTAATTTCTGGATTCAAAACATCACAGAAGTTCACAGAATTCTTCAGTCAATTTCTAGATCATCTGATGAAATTTCATCTTTGAAAAGTCAAACTTTGACTTTTGGTCAACTTTTCAAGAAAAACTTTTCCATCATCAAAATACTTCAAATGATCCATCATGATCATAAAAAAATCAAGAAATTTGGAAAAGTCAACAAAAAGTCAAAATTTTCAACACTTAGAAAATTTTCAAAGTGTTAAAATTTCACATTTTTTCCAAACTTCATGGCATTGTTTCACATAGTTCCATTTGGAATTAGAAAAAACTCAAAACATGAAAGTTGTAGCCCTTGAAACAAGATTTCCAAAATGTCCAAGAACTCTCAAATCCATGGTGTCTAGCTATACTTTTGATTTTGAAACATAGAGCTCCAAAACGCTTGATTTTCAAGTACAACTTTCAAGATTATAGGTCATTTTGAGTTTCTTCTTCTAGAAGTCATGCCACCTAGAAAAGAGGATAGAGCTGATAAAAATCAGATGGAGAGTAATTATGATGGGATAAGATCAAGTTGAATAATTAACCATGGTTAAAAGGAAGCTTCCTTTTGCATTTATTGCAAAAATGACTTCCTTGCCCTCTAAGGCAACTTGTAAATACCAAAGCCAATCTTCTTCACTTACCATTCAGAACTTTTGACCTATAAATAGAGGTCATGTTGGCCATTGAAACCACACCAAAGCTATGCCAAAACAAGCTTTCTCCATTCTTTCTTAAAATTCAAGCAACATAGTGTAATTTGAGAATTCTTGTATTTTTTAAAACTTGTGGAAAAACATGAGATATTTGGTGTCTAACATGTCATAAACATCATATGTAATTGGTTTGTAACTTAAAATCAACACAAGAAACACTAAAAAATAGATTTTTCATTTCATGTTTCAAGCTTGCCCAAAACTGCCATAACTATCGAATCTGATCATTGGCTCAAGCAAGTTGTGATTTTCACTCAAACATCATCAACATACTCCATAGAGATGATACAAACCATCACTCTTGATCGTAACACCTCCAGCACAGATTCGAATTTCACTTTGAGCCGATGCAAGTGGACTTGGGTAGCATAGCTCAGACCATTCCAAAGCAAGTAGACCATCCTCACACCTTCTATAAGGTTCACTGGTGTTGTAGCCATCATCAAACAACAACTGGACATCGCTTCATTCTAGTGGCTATTGATTACTTCACCAAATGGGTCGAAGCAGCATCTTACGCCAACGTCACAAGACAAGTGGTTGTGAGGTTCATCAAGAACAACCTCATTTGCGATCACGAATTCGAGTAAGATCATTACTGACAATGGATCGAACTTAAACAATAAAATGATGAAAGAAGCGTGAGGAATTCAAGATTGAACATCATAACTCATCTCCTTACCGCCAAAGATGAGCAGCGTTGTTGATCGCCAACAAGAACATCAAGAAGATCGTCCGGAAGATGGTCGTCACTTACAAAGACTGGCATGAAATGCTTCCATTTGCTCTGCACGGGTATCGTACTTCCGTACGCACTTCAACGGGGGAAACTCCTTTTTCTTTAGTATACGGCATGGAAGCAGTGCTCCCCGTAGAAGTTGAGATTCCGTCAATGAGAGTTCTCATGGAAACTAAGTTATCGAGGCGAATGGTGTCAAAGCGATCGACCGGTGAACTTAATCGAAGAAAAGTGTCGTGTCATGGACAACTATATCAAAGAAGGATGAAGAAAGCATTCGACAAAAAGGTCCGACCTCGTGAATTCCGGGAAGGCGACCTCGTGCTTAAAAAGATTATGTCTTTTCGACCAGATTCTAGGGGCAAATGGACTCCTAATTACGAAGGCCCATACATCATCAAAAGAAGCTTTTCTGGCGGTGCTATGACTATCACAACCATGGACGGTGATGAACTCCCGCATCCTGTGAATGCTGATGGAGTCAAGAAATACTTTGTCTAAGAAAAAGCAAAAGAACAGCTCGGTAAGTCGAAAACCCGAAAGGGCGGCTTAGGCAAAAATGAGCGTCTCGGTGGACTGAAAACCTGAAAAGGAGGTCCAGGCAAAAATTAGAGACAATAAACAAAAATTATCCTGGTAGATTGAAAACCTGAAAAGGCAATCTAGGCAAAAATAAGGATATAAAAAATGACAAAGTAACTGCAATCAGTCTGTACTTCGTCAATCTGAAGAATCTTCCATCAACGGATCTTCAATCAAATCTTCTGAAGCAACAAGCACAGCCGGAATTCAAAGTTGTTAGGGATAATAGCGGTTGTTTGCTTTCAATGTAGCCTTTTCCCAATACATTATCATTTCCAACTTTTGTAAATAGTTTGTGGAATCACGCCTTTGGCTGATTACCATTCTATCAATAAATTTGAGCCTTGTGCCTTTTTGTTTGCAAATTCTTGCTTTATTTAGTTTTGCAAAATAATGCTTTTTATTGTGAAAATCACTTTTTGAAACTAAAAAGTTTTAAATGAATTTTTACTTCAAAATTTTGAAATAAAAGCGAAATTTTCCTTTGAACTATGTACACAGAAGGAACTTCAACAGTTTTCTCCACGAGTGTTTCGATCTTCGAAGGATGAAACAACTGCTACAGAAGTTTTCTTTCCCTCAGCAGAGATCATCAAAGGAAGGTATTCTTATCCAAAAAGAATTCCCGACAAGGTTGCCAATGAAATACCTTTTTCAGAAAGTTTAAAACATGCAACTCAAATTCATCATCAGTAAACATCTGCGCCATGGCTGCAGATTTTACTAAGTATTTGTTTGAACTGTGACGTAGTCCTTTTCCCAAATACCTTTTTTTGTTGTCTTTGTCAAGTATCGTCAGCATGCATATGACATTCATAGCATTCATCATAGCATCATTAATGCATTTCTGCATTCCTCAATGTTTGCTTCCATATCACTGGTTTATATTACATTTACTCATGAGGGTATGTTATATCTCCGATGGGTTATTCCCAATGAAAAATACATTTTTCTCTCCTATTCCCCAATGAGATCATTCCTCATACGGAGAAGTCTTGATTGACCCTTTCTTTCCAGCTCATTCCTGGATAGAACCTTGTCTCTAACCAACAAAACAATAAGCATTAGCCTCGTCATCCGAGCCGCTTATTTTCTTTTCATGTTGAAGCTTGTCATAAAAAGATTGTTCTTCTCAGTAAGATCAAATCATGAAAGTTCAAGAAATCTCCTCGATTGTTTTCTATCTAAAAGAAAACTGTGTCTTTCAATCAAAAATGCCCGCATCTTCTCAAAAGAAAGATCCCCGGCAAGACTGTATTTATGAAAATAGAAACGCATTTGAGATCTGTTTCCATCATTGTCTGTTATTCACAAGGCTGAATACTCAACAATTTTCTCAAGAATTACCTTGTTATCACTTGATAATTGGTAATATCTTCAGAATTCATTACCATAAACTATCACAAGGCTGATAATTGGTAATATCATTTTCACTTACCTTAAACATTGTCACAAGGCTGGCAGAAGGTAATCTCTTTGTTTCCCAAAGCGAAACAGATATTCACATACATTGTGAATATATTTTCCCAGTGAAACATATTGCTTGTTTCCCAACAAACAGGATTCTCTTTTCTTAGACAGACTGAGTCATCCTCACAATCATTCCCCCATTATATCATTCTCTGATATCTCCTGGGTGAATTTCTGCAATCATTTTGCATCACTCGCATCTTTTGGTATCTTAGGTCCAAAATTTGCGTATTCTGATATTTAAGTCTCTTCACACCTATCGAGACGAAGATATTCATCTTCATATCTCAGGTTAAAGAAACTTAAATAGGGGCATCTGTCATACCCCAATTTTTGACCTAATATACCACCTTACATTTGCATCATTGTATCATTAACATTTCAGAACAGAATAATCAGGTGTGGCTTCTACAAGTCAAAATTAGGGTTTCATCAATTTTTCATCTGATTCAAGAGGTAATCAATTAGGGTTTGAGTTTTACTCACCTCAATTGATCCATCTTGATCAATCATCAACCTCTGATCTTCAGATATCAAATTTTTCCTCATGATCTATCAAGGATCGACCAATTAGGGTTTTCATCGAGGACAAGCAATCACTGATTTTGTGATCAATAAATGACTTTTTGATTGGAGATTGATCTTCATATCTTAAATACAACATGTGGACCTAATTTCTGGATTCAAAACATCACAGAAGTTCATAGAATTCATCAGTCAATTTCTGGATCATCTGATGAAATTTCATCTGCACTCAAAAGTCAAACTTTGACTTTTGGTCAACTTTTTCCATCATCAAAATACTTCAAATGATCCATCATGATCATAAAAAAATCAAGAAATTTGGAAAAGTCAACAAAAAGTCAAAATTTTCAACACTTAGAAAATTTTCAAAGTGTTAAAATTTCACATTTTTTCCAAACTTCATGGCATTTTTTCACATAGTTCCATTTGGAATTAGAAAAAACTAAAAACATGAAAGTTGTAGCCCTTGAAACAAGCTTTCCAAAATGTCCAAGAACTCTGAAATCCATGGTGTCTAGCTATACTTTTGATTTTGAAACATAGAGCTCCAAAACCCTTGATTTTCAAGTACAACTTTCAAGATTATAAGTCATTTTTTAGTTTCTTCTTCTAGAATCATGCCACCTAGCAAAGAGGGATAGAGCTGATAAAAAATCAGATGGAGAGTAATTATGATGGGATAAGATCAAGTTGAATAATTAACCATGGTTAAAAGGAAGCTTCCTTTTGCATTTATTGCAAAAATGACTTCCTTGCCCTCTAAGGCAACTTGTAAATACCAAAGCCAATCTTCTTCACTTACCACTCAGAACTTTTGACCTATAAATAGAGGTCATGTTGGCCATTTGAAACCACACCAAAGCTATGCCAAAACAAGCTTTCTCCATTCTTTCTTAAAATTCAAGCAACATAGTGTAATTTGAGAATTCTTGTATTTTTTAAAACTTGTGGAAAAACATGAGATATTTGGTGTCTAACATGTCATAAACATCATATGTAATTGGTTTGTAACTTAAAATCAACACAAGAAACACTAAAAAACACATTTTGCATTTCATGTTTCAAGCTTGCCCAAAACTGCCATAACTATCGAATCTGATCATTGGCTCGAGCAAGTTGTGATTTTTCACTCAAATATCATCAACATACTCCATAGAGATGATACAAACCATCACTCTTGATCGTAACACTGCTGACCTGATTCGAATTTCACTTTGAGCCGATGCAAGTGGACTTGGGTAGCATAGCTCGGACCATTCCAAAGCAAGCAGACCATCCTCACACCTTCCATAAGGTTCAGGTGTTGTAGCCATCATCAAACAACAAGCTGAAACACTCTACACGATTTCGATTTCGGTTTGAACAAGTCGAAACTCAACTTGAACTCTTTGATTCTTGAATTACGAGTTCAAAAGCTCTTGGCCATTTTGTTTCTGCACTATCACTGATCAATAAACCTCAATCAATTGGTTAATTCATTCACCATACACGATTTCAATTAGAATTTTCAGAATTAGGGTTCATCGTGATTTCTGGAAATTTAACCATGTTAAGCTGAAAATAAATGAAATTAAATGACATCATCATGTTCCTGGGTTTAAAACGATCAAGTTTGATGTTTACATCGAGCAGTTTCATGGAGAAATGAAGAATCCATGGTTGATTGAAGATTGGAGGAAGAAGAAGAAGTTGCACGGGTTTTTTCAAATTCAAAAACTCAGTTTATAATATAATTACATGATTTGATTTCAATACACGGATGTATTGCCGCCCCAGCGGTTGCCAGCTCACTCTTAAGTCATTCATGCCATGCCTTGCCTAATGGTCCCGGGTTCGAGTAGCCTTGGGACCATTTTATAAACTTTCCATTTATCTTCATTTTTGCAAACTTTGACTTTTCAAAACCCAATCAAAACTCCTCATTTTGAGGTGATTTTTTGTACACATGTCAATTAACATATCTATTTTAAGATAGTTTCAAAAATTTTCAGAAAAACTTTCATCCGATTATATTTTTATCGAACCGAAAACGATGCATTTGAGTACTTTTTAAAACACTTTCAAAGGCGTTTTTCAAACTTCGAAGCCGATTCTTTTCAAACTTCTTGTAAGTAAATTTCACATTTCAAAACACTTTCAAGATCTTTTTTAAAACTTTTCATCAAACTTACATCTTTTCCATGATCGATCCGATTTGTGATAAAACCGAATTCGTTTTCTCTCGAATTTCTTAACCGATCATGGGCCTCCCTTATGGTGTAAGTCCCAAAATTCTTTTTATGTACATACGTATTTCCTTGTACATATCAAATTCTTTCATATACATACCAATTTTTACTTGTACATAATACAAATACTTTTGTAAATACTCAAATACAGACAAATTTCGTCCGTTTGTTTTCATTTTACTTGTATATACACTGAATACCATTGGTATTAAAAGGAGCATTATTCCCTGTGAAACTGCTTTTAAACCAATGGGCCTCCCTTACGGTGTAAGTCCCAACCCTCCTATGTACATCCACATCCTCTTGTACATAAATACTCGTTCGTGTATATATTTACTTCCTTGTACACAATTTAAACTTGTAAATAATCAAGTTACGCTCGTTTTAAACGTTCGTTTTACACACACTTGTTTATATTTCCTTCATAAACTCTTGTAAATATATTTTACATGCATTGTTTATATTTCCTTCATAAAATCCTGTGAATAAACTTCATATACTTGTTTATGCAACTGTCTAGTTATAACATAACAACTAGTCTAACCAATAGGTTCCCCACAGAGTTAGCCTCCTCTTGGGCTTTGTACAAGATAACTCATTTCATCCGAGTTCAGCCTCCTCTTAGGCTTCATATAAGAAAACTCATTCATCTGAGTTTAGCCTCCGCTTAGGCTTCATATAAGACAACACTCCCCTGTTGAGTCAGGTCAGCCTCCTCTTGGGCTTCGTTCAAAAGAACTCCTCATTGAGTTTAGCCTTCTCTTGGGCATCATACAAAGAAAGAGACCAGGAAATCTCTTAACAGCCTCCTATTGGGCTTCCAATACAAAGAATCACCCGCGTTAGGATAGAACCCAGAGAGTATAATTTCCCGGTGAAATTTCTCTTAATCCTAAAAGGATGGTTTCCCGGTGAAATCCCTTTTAAAGCAAAAGCCAGCCATACCCTATAGCTTCCTCTTGAGCTTCATACAAGGACCCTCGATGACCCTCGGAATGCCTCATCTTGGGCTTACAATACAAGGACGCATGGGCTTCTTAAAAGCATCCCCTCTAATCCAATCAATTTCTCCTAGAGATTTAGACGTTTATCATCTCTATGGAAGAAGTATCTCATCTATCACATCACATACAATCACAAACTTTTCAAACTCTTTTCAAACAAAAACATCTCTTAATCGTAAGTGGTAACGCTTGTACACTCAAGCAAAACACCCAATGCTTACAATTAAAAGATTCAATCATTTTTCAAACATCTTTCTAAAACATATAAGTGGTAACGCTTGTACACTCAAGCAAAACACTGATAACTTACGACGAAAGATTTTAATCAATCAAACTTTTCAAAATGTATGTGATGAAATAGATTAGATACATTTTTCATTAAGATGACATTTGTCTATGTCTCTTACTAACATTTCGTTGCTTCCACTAGCATAAGTGGGAACTACGATTGCTCTGACTTTCTCAACATCCCTTTGAGAATACGTAGGCACAAGGTCTCATCCTTGCCGAGCAAACTTCTTTCTCCCTCAAACCAAACAAACCATAGATCCCTTTAGATCCAAGCTACAAATGCTCTGATTCCCATTAAGGGATATGTATGCAGAAGATCCAAAGATCTTTGCGAGCACAATAATAACAAAACCTAGGATCCCACATAATCTATCCTTCTTAAAATCCAAAGGAGAAACTTTCCCAATCATAGAAATAGCAATTAAAACACACAAACAAATCAAACATATTCATATATAAAGCTATAGATAACTATATATATTTAGGGTGCTCCATCTATTCCTTTATATAACAAACCCCTTACGGAATCTCCCCGATGCGTTGCGTCTAGTTTGCGCTAGTCGTAATGCATATCATATCAATTGAGGGTATTACAGCTTTCCCCTTTTTCATAATCATTTTCTTGTGTTGGAAATAATAAACCTTGATGCTCGCGGCATCTTTATAAACAAATCAAAGAGTAAATCGTTTGAGCGGAAATTGAATTGATTCGATTCCCTCGCGTCACTTTTTAGCGAGAAAAAATGGCGACTCTGTTTGGAATCGCTAAATTTTGATTTTCAAAAAATGTGACTACTGCTCAAGAGCACCAAGCTTTTTGTTTTCAAAAATAAAAAGGGGTTAAGCTTTCATATGTGCATATGTTTGTTTTCTTTTATTGTGTGTTTTCGCGATTTCATCGATGGAAAGAAATCTTAACCGGTTTAAAACATTTTAAGATCTAGGTGGGGTATAGTCCTATTAACTTGTGAGAAGTCTCGGTACTTACGGAGTTAATTTGAGATCCCTCTCTCGATGGAGGTTGTCTTGGGAGTATTTGTGTATAGCAAGTATTTGCAAAGACATTTTGCTTTCAAGAGAACTTGCGAGTGGTGTAGAACACATATCCACGGCCATTTAGGATGTAGTGCGAAATTAAGCCTAGAATAGTGTCATGCGAGACTACGATCGGCGAGTTTTCTTGAAAAATATTATTGGACTTGAGTATTCAACAAATCGATAATATTTCAAAGAGAAGCGTTGAGCTGTATTATCGATAGAACCGTTTCACGGATGAATAAGCCCTTAGAACTTACCCACGTTTGATTCTTATCGTTGGCCTCATGCTCGTGACTTGAGCGCTTGACCGTGTGTATAACTACTAATCATGTTTTAGCATTCATGCATTCATTCAAAAACTTCATTTCTCTTCCCATTTCCAAAGAATTTAGAGATTTTCTTTGTAAATATTTTAGGATTAGAGTGATGGACGTCGGAGGAAGATTCACCAAGAAATACGGTTTAGGATTCACGATGTAGGAAAGTTAAAGAGTTAGCATCCTTGGTAGAAGATCCCTCGGTTTGAGCTATGGAACTCTTTTAGCATCACGAACACTAACGTTGATGAAGGACTTCTCAAAACTTTCGTTCGGTTTACGATCCGATCTATCGTTGTTTCACTTTCGTTGACTATCGGTTGATGCCTACTTTGGAAAATGCGCACATCCTAGGTATCTCGATGTCGGATAAGGTGCCTTTCAATGGTTTGGAAGCCATTCCTAAGTCACCGATCATTGCAACAATGACTCACTTAAAGAAATACGAGATAGACAAAACCTAACTACGGAGGAAAACTCTTAGGACTAACTTCAAAGTTCCTAATGGAGAAGGCTCTTAAATTCTCTGAAGTCGGTAGTATGGTAGCCTTTGAAGCTATTTTAGCTTTACTCATCTATGGATTGGTGTTGTTTCCCAACGTCCCAAGTTTCGTTGATGTCAACGCCATAAGGATCTTTCTGATTGGAAATCCCGTTCCCACTTTGCTTGGTGACACGTATTTCTCCATTCATCATAGGAATCGTCAAGGAGATGGAACTATCGTGTGTTGTGTACCTCTGTTCTTCAAATGGATTGTCTCACACTTGCCTAAATCTCCTATCTTCCGTGAAAACAAGGACGATTGGCATTGGTCTCGAAGGCTCATGTCTCTTACAAATGACGATATCCATTGGTATACCTTGGCAGACATTGAAATGGAAATCATTGAGAGCTGCGGAGAATTTGCCAACGTACCTCTCATTGGTACAAAAGGAGGAATCAACTACAACCCATTTTTGGCGAGGCGTCAACTCGGGTATGCAAACTCTAGTAAACCTCTTGGTTTTACAGTGGAAAGCTATTTCTATCATGAAGGGGAGGATTCCCAAGATTTGAAAGCCAGAATGATAAGAGCTTGGCGTCACATCCGAAGAAAGGAAAAAGGTAATGCAAGGAATTGTGTAGCCATGGAAATCTACACTTCTTGGGTGAAGAAAAGAGCAAAGGAATTTCGAATGCCTTATGCTTATGAAGAACATATGTTCTCGACAGCTTCCAAATCAACAATTTTTCCCGTCGAGACTATGGGAGAATACCAAGAAGCTTTGGCCATGATGAGGCTAGAGAAAGAAGCTTTGGAAGACAAGTTCCTTAAGACTGATCTCGAAAACGAAAAGCTTAAGAAGCAAGTCAAAGATCATGAAAAGACGCTTTACTTCCTAGATGAATGGCTCATGGAGAAAGATGAGAAGATTCGTCAGAAGGATAATGCGATCAAAAGATACATCAAAGAAAGGAAAAGAAAGCTTGAGGAAATGACAACGGCGATCCTGCTCTGGCGAGTGGAAGAAAGTCATCAATGAGCTAAAAGCGAGAAAGTTGAACTAAAAGCTCACTATGGGAAAGAAATCACGAAAAGCTACATCAAGCCTTTGGATCTTCATCCGATGAGGGCGATTAATTAATTTAGATTGTAATTTTATCATTTATTTTATCATTTATACGAGCCATGCTCAAAAACAAAATTATTGTAATCTTCTTTCAATAATAAATAAAATAAATGTGTTTTCCATCAAATATTTGCGAGAATTTCTCTTTTAGAGTAAATTCTTTAGAAATCTTTCTTTACATTCATAATCATGCATCATACTTTGCATATCGAGTTTGTTGTTTAGAGTCGATCTTTTGGAATTTTTCGAGAAGAAAGATCATCAGTATCGCGTCTTAGAGTTTCGACCACGTCCAACCAACTCGAACATACAATACGTTCAAAAGAAGGAAAGTAATGGAAGGATTTGAGCAAGAAAATGTTGAGCTTGTACGGTGACAACAACGCAAGAAGAGGTGGAGACTCACTTCTTTGGTAAATTCGTTGCAAGCTGCGCAAAGTCGAAAAGCAACATCGGCGATCAAAATCAGCGGCGATTTGAGACCACTACTACTCGATTTCAACTATTGCAGCGGTGGTTCACTCTTGATATGCGGAAGGTTATCCATGGGGCATGCCTTTCAATTTGGCATCGTTTCGTCAACCGACTTCTCGGATACAAACAACCACGCTTGAAGTACCTACTGCGAACTCAACACTTACTCCATCATGGGTAACTTTTCCATAAGTTACTATAGCGGTTTCTCAACCGATCATGGCGAACTCGGCATCCGTAGTTCACACTCTGCGGGCGAAGAAGTTCACCATAGTCGGCGACAACCACGAATCCTCGTGGCGGATGAATAATCTCGAACAGCTCCTCAGATGCAACTTGAGATTAAAACAATCAGGAAAGGAATTATTTGGGAAGAATGCCCATGATTTGTGTAGTTCCTCGTGTAAGGATACTGCGAAGTTCAAAGTCCACGATTTAGAAAAGTATAAAGGAATTCACATCACGAGTCATCTTACGATGTACGCCCGGGAAAATGTCTACGTCTGATAATCACCAATTGTTAATCCACTATTTCAAAGCAGTCTCACCGGTGCTGCGAAGTGGTACATGGGACTAGGCAGTGCGAATATCCAAACATTCAATGACCTAAGCCTTTGTCCGACAATACAAGTTCAACTTGGATATGGCTCGGATCGGGATCAACTCCACTCCATGTCTCGGAGGAAGAGAGACATTCAAAATGCGCTCAGCGTTGGAGAAATTGTTGCCCAAGTCAACCCACCGTTAGAAGAGAAGGGGCGACCAAGGTTTTCTTAAACACTCTTGGCCCATTTACTATGAAAGAATGATCGTTAAGCTCCGGAGATTTCAAGGATAAGCATGGGAATGCGGTTAGAGGAAGGAGTTGAGCAGGGCGCTGATCAAAGAAATAGGATCTTCTAGTGGAACTAAGAGGTTGGAACAGTTTTCCAAAGAAAAAGAACACGACATAGGAATGGTATCCAGAAACCACGAAAGAATGTCGATCAACAACGACGGTGGTGCCATAGCACCCGCTGTTAATGCAAGTCCAAATACAGGGATTGCTCCACAGTTCCAACAAACTCAACAGCCTCGACAACAGGCTCAACAGTTTAACAATCAGAACCGTGAACCCAGGGTCTCGCAATTCGACCCAATTCCAATGACGTACACAGAACTATACCCTGCATTAATAGAAAGGAATCTTGTGTAAACAAGGTCACCACCTCCAGTGCCAGATAAATTGCCATGGTGGTACAAAGCGGACGTATCTTGCCCTTTTCATCAAGGGGAACCGGGACATGATCTTGAGCATTGCATCGCCCTAAAAGTTGAAGTACAAAGGTTAGTAAGGTCTAATCTTCTCTCCTTTAGAAACACAAATCCGAACGTGCAAGCAAATCCACTTCCCAGTCACAGTGGACATACAGTGAATTTGATACTAAGAAATACAGATCGGTATCTCGTCACAGATATAAATCTGATCAGAGAAAGTTTGGTACAACTCCATGATACATACAGTACAATGGGTGTTTTTACTAAACATGATTATGCAGCTTGCAACATTTGCTTCAAGAATTGTCGAGGATGTCCAACCATAAGGGCAGACATTCAACGATTATTAGACAATGGTGACATACAGATCTTCAGAAACCGAAATGACTATGACGTGAATATGGTAGGGCATTTTACTCATGAACTTCTAGTCTCAGATATCAACTCGGAAAATCCTGAAATAAACGTCATTATCCCCTATTTCAACGTGCCTGAGCATGTGGAGATTGAATATAACGGTTCAAACGTTCCAGGGTCTCCTTTGGTGATTTGCTTACCCGGTCCTGTTCCATACATTTCTAACAAAGATTCCTATCAATACAATGCAACTGTAATAGAAGATGGGAAGGAGAAACCCATGCCAACTTTCCCAGCCAATGTCAACATAACTGAGATAGGATGAGTAACGCGAAGTGGACGTATACATACTCCGTTGTCCCCAAAGCAACTGTTGTTCTGCTGTTAGGCAAAATCCGGTTAATGCCACCGAGAACCCGTGAGGATTCCGTTGATAAGTCAAACACAAATATTGGTCCACTTTGATATAACCAGCGTCAACACAGTTTTGATGAGATTTTGAAACTAATCAAAGCGAGTACGAGTTGTGGATTAGCTAATCGAGACTCCTCCAAGATTTCAATACTATCTCTACTTTTGAATTCCGAAGCTCACCGAGAAGCTTTGATGAAAGTGCTAGATCAAGCTTATGTAGATCACGACGTGACTACAAACCGGTTTGGAGGAATTGTGGACAACATACGACTTGTAACAATCTAAGCTTGATGATGAAGAACTCCGGAGGAAGGAAAGATCATAATTTGGCTCTGCATATCTCGATGATTTGCCAATCATTCTCTATCAACGTACTAGTGGATACGGTTCATCCTTGAATGTAATGCCAAAAGCGACTCTAGCTCGTTTATCTTACAAAGGCAGATGAAGTTCAATGACATAGTGGTAAGAGCCTTTGTGGGTCAAGGAAATCATTATTGGGAAGTCGATCTCCCGATGATGATTGGTCCCCATACCTTCCAAATCACTTTCCAGGTCATGGATGTGCCAGCTGCTTACAATTGTTTGCTAGGAAGACCATGGATCCACAAGCGGGGCGGTGACTTCCTCTTCATCGAGAAGTTC